>CM076577.1:1029749909-1030115861 GCA_034641835.2 Pinus albicaulis | reverse complement strand
AATGTTGATGAAATCAGAGGGGTCAATGGGTGGTTCTTCTTGTATAGGCACCCCTGTGCTCGGTGGCCGTGATGGATCCTCCTCAGTGAGGTCCACCACTAGACTCACTTCGATGGTTCGGGCCCGCTTGGCCTGAGGAGCTTCTAATAGGTCGGTAGACTTGCTCTTCTCCCCCATTGGGGTCATCATCGGGCTTGGAGAAGTAAATAAAACAGTAGGGATGGGGGAGGTGAGGGAAGTTGTGTGGGGACGCGATGTAGAGTGAGAAAGTTGGAACTCGGAAAGCAAAGGAAAATGAACGACACCGCTTGAGACGACCTTGGTTGCCTCATTAAAACTACATACCTGAGTGTTTAAGTGGCGGATGAGGGGGACGAGCTGCACGGTGGAGTCCTGTTGTGCTGCCTCCGCATCCGTCTCGGCAGGTTGTTGCTACGGTAACATCTGATAAAAGTTGTAAATGGGTACCCTGTTGTGGATTTCCATCGCGACCCCCGGCCACGAACATAATTCACTGTGGAAAGCGGTATCTTCAAGCTAGAACTTCAGCGGCCGCATGTGAAAGGTGTCCTCCGGCATGCAAGTAGGTCGGAGGTAAGTATGCTTGTGACTGACCCCAAACCATACTTTCTCACTGTACTCATCTAGTAGGTTCTTGGGCACCCTTTGCTGGCTGGTTACCACATCCGTCATTAAACCATACTAGGTCTGAAATGCCTCTGCATTAACTTCTTTGGTGCTGGGGTCACCTGACACCTTCCAAGGGACGTACTTCATGGCTAGAGGCTGGCCCTCTGTTATTTCCACTGGTAACCTGATGAGGGGAGTGTGCCACTTCCACATGGCAAATGAAACTATCAAATATCCATAAATGAAGCTTGTAGCCTGCTTGTAGTTTTCTTCGCACGCATCAAACAACTCCTTCAACAAGAAGGAGCACCAGTTAAGCTTGGCGCCCTGAACGCAGTGCTTTGCAATGGAGATAGTATCGAGGGTGCATTATCCCTTTGTGTAGTGCCTCATTGTCTTACTGGCAATGAGGTAGCATGCGAACTTGATTTCGGGCTTATTGATAAGCTCGATCTTCGCTCCTTTCCCTCCCCAGCGCCATTCTGCGAAAGCCCTGTAAGCTGGTGGATATCCTCGGCATGAATGGGAATTTCCTTATTCAACCACAAGGACCCATTCTGGATATCGCTGAGTAGAACTTGGTGCACTGCATAGTCGGTCCTATGGTCTCGAAGACCATAAGATTTATTAAGTTCAGAAGAGAAGATTGCTGTAGGCCCCGAAACTCTGGTAAAATTATGTTTGCTGAGCGCCCGGCTTCTATGAAGTAATGTTCCATATACACCTGCCATTTGATTGCCGGGAACTCGAAAGAGTCCAAGAGGTTTGCATCTATGAGGGCCGCATTGTCGTATTTCCTGACGAGGGACTCTGTCTTATGAATTCTGCTGTTGAGCTCTGGTTCTAGGACGACTGGGTTGGCTTTTAGCATCTTTGCTTGGCGTTGATAAACTTGCAGAATTCTTCTCGGCGTCTTCTCTTGGTGCTGTGTGTCTGGATACTTCTGCTGCTCTGGTTCTACTTCAATTTCTAATTCTAACTGCTCTGGCATTCTCATGCTTTTTTCCATGCAAGTTATGTAATTACCTGGCACGAGTGAGGTTGATGAGACCCCATAACGAGTTAATTCCTGCTGGCAATCTTCTCGGCGATAATCGTGCGATCAATCACGTGCTAAGGTGTATTCTGATAGTTGCTGACGGTGGCATGGGGAAATGGGTGGACGCGACGGCTGAGGTTACTGTGAATTATGGAAAAATGATTATTGCGAGGTTACTTATAATTATGGTAAGTTATGCTACAAATCTAGACGATCCTACGGACTGACACAAGTACTAACTGAAATGATATGGACTGACATTGACACGTTTGCTAATCCTACGGGGATGACATGCTAGACACGCCCCTCCCTGACCACAATCGGTTGAGGTGCGGTCCCTACAACATAGCGGTTATTAACAAGCTATGCATGAACAAGAAATACTACCTATGCTCATCCCGATTGCGAGAGAGTTATTCAACTACACTACTCTACGGTTTCTCTTAGTTGCGAGAGTTATTGATGAAGGGTGAAAGAAACTTATTCCTGGTAGGCGTGCGCCATTCACCCACCCAGGTAAAACAGTACCGTCCAGCTGAGCCAACCGAATGGCTCCGGAATCTCTAATATCAACGACGAAGTAAGGTCCCAACCAGTGCATCTGCAGTTTTCTTGGGAACTTTTGAAACTTGCTATCATATAAGAGGACCTTTCCTCCAACCTGGAACATTTTTTTCTTGATGTGGCAGTAATGCCACACTTTCTGCCTGTCCTTCTGAACCTTTTGGTGAAATTCGGCCAGAAACCGGGCCTCGTCCAGTTCTTGTAATTTGTGGAGGCGCTCCTGTAGTGACTCCTCTTCCGAGAACTTGAGGGATGTGGCAATTAAAAGACTTGGTACGGTAAAATCGGCGAGAATCACAACTTCCCGGCCATACACTAGCTGGAACGGTGTCTGATTGGTCAAGTGCTTCACCGTAGTCCAGTAGGCCCATAGTGCAGCTGGTAGCCGCTCATCCCAGTCATCCCGCTGGGCATTGCAGATCTTTGTCAAGCCCTTTTCGAGGATTTTATTGAACGCGTCAATAGTACCATTAGCCCGTGGGTGGTACAGGCTGCTTTTGTGATGTTGGATCATGAATGTGTCCAGTAGCGATTTGATCGTGTCATTAATGAAATGCGTACCCTGATCACTGGTTAAACTTCGCGGGCATCCAAACCTGCTGATGATGTGTTCAAAGATGAACCATGCTGTTGTATCTGCCATACAGTTCCGTACCGTCGTTGCCTCAACCCACCTGGTGAGGTAGTCGGTTGCGGTAATGATGTACCAGGCCTTGGAATGCCTGGCTATCGGGGCTATGGGGCCTACGAAATTGACAACCCACTTCTCGAATGGCCGCAACACATGCACCGGGTGTAGTGGGAGCTCGTCCCGGTGAGAGGGCCTCCCCGTTCGTTGACAGACATCGCATCTCTTAACAAATGTCTTACAATCGGCATGGACCGTCGGCCACCATAGGCCAGCTTGGAGCACCTTCCTGGCAGTGGGTTTCGCCCCCACATGCCCGCCCGCAACGCTGTTGTGTCATTCCCACATTACGGCTTCACGCTCGTGGTCGAGTATACATCTGCGCAAAACCTCATCGAGGCCCAATTTGTATAGCTTCCCTGCAATCAGTTGATATTTAGCAGTGCGAACGACCAAGTGTCGCTTCTGGAGCGGGGTGTAGTGCTGAGGGCACTGCTCCGTAGTCAAATAAGTTGCAATGTGGGCCAAATAATCGGGTACGGCTTCGACGTGGAAAATATCAACATCCGGCAACTGATCATCGAGAGAGTCGTCGTTCTCCCCTGTTTCCAACCAGGATAAGTGATCGGGTCTGATGTTCAACCTCCCAGGCTTGATGATCACTTCGAATGTAAATTCTTGGAAGAGTAGGAGCCATCGACAGATCCGTCCTTCCAAAACGGGCTTATTGACCAGGTATTTTAACGTAGAATGATCCGTAAAGAACTTGAAACTACCTCCTAGAAGAAAGTGGCGGAACTTCTGGAGAGAATACACCATTGCAAGGGCCTCCCACTCGGTAGTGGTGTAATTTTGCTCTGCGTTAGACAGTTTGCTGCTGGCGAAGTAGACAGGGTGGTCAACTATCGTCTCCCCTGGTTGTGCCAAGACAGCCCCAAGTGCAATACAGGAAGCGTCAATATGCACGTGGAACTGCTTATCCAAATATGGGTGAACCAGAATAGGCGCCGTTGCCAGCTTCTTCTTCAGAGTGTCAAGGGCCATCCGACACTCCTCTGTCCACTGGAATACCTTTGACTTCCGCAGTAGCTTTTCTAAAGGAGCAGTGATCTTTGCATAATTTTGAATAAACCGTCTGTAGTAACCTGTGTGCCCTAGCAGTGCCCGCAACTGCTTCACCATTTCATGGGCTTCTATGTGGACGATCATGGCTACCTTGGCGGGGTCGACGCAGACCCCTTGCTTGCACACCACGTGTCCTAACAGCGTGCCGAAAGGAACTGCAAAAATGCATTTCTTCAAGTTCGAGGAAATCTGCAACTGTCGACACCGATCGAACATGATACGTAATAGGGTGGCATGGTTCTTCAACAAACATTAGACGGTCCAATCGTCCATGTAGACTTCCAGGAACTTGTGGATATACTCCCGGAAAGCAGCGATGATGATTCGGGAAAACACGGTCGAGGCGTTCTTCAATCTGAACGACATCACGTGGTATGCGAACGATCCCCACTCGGTGGTGAACGTCGTCTTCATTTTGTCCTCTTCCGCAATGCGCACTTGATGATAGCCTGAAAAGCCATCAGTGAAGGAGTAAGCTTCATTTCCCGCAACATGATCCAATACTTCGTCGCTGAAAGGAGTGGGAAACAGATCATGGATGCAGGCCTTGTTCAGACTTCGGTAGTCGACACAGACTCGGATTTCTGACTTATCCTTCTTATTCTGAATGACGATAGGTCTCACCCACTCCGCTTCTTCCACAGGAAAGATTAGACCTGCGGCCAACATCTTATCGATCTCCATCTTGACCTTTTCTTTGATCCGTGGGTTCAACTGATAGGGTCGATGCTTCACGGGCCCGGCGTCTAGTTTCAGCACAATACGCATTTCTCTAAGGTCTTTGATGCCCTTCAAATCTGCAACCAATGAAGGAAATAGGTCTTTGTATTCCTAGAGGAGGCTTAAAATTTCCTTTGTCGTCTCCTTGTCCCAGTAATCCCCGACCATAGCCAGTTTGGGTTTTTCCTCCGTACCGATGTTCAAATTCTTTGTCTTCAGCAGGAGTAGATGGATGCCCTAAGTGGTCGGCTCTTCTTTGATGTTTCACTCGCCTTCCTTCTCTTGAAAGTATAGGTGCCTTAGGTCCTCTAGACTATCATCGTCTGGATCGCCATCGATACGTTGGCAAGCCAACTCAGGCCTGCCCTCAGGATGTAATGCTAATGTGCTCCCGTCAGTCCCCGGATCACGGAGAAACAATACCCCCTTGATAGCTTGTAATTCCTGGGACACCAGCTCTGTCTCTCCTTCGAAGGAAAAGCATCGAACAAATTTTCTCGCGACTTCTTACCAGGAGCTGGTCCCTCTTTTCCGCTCTTCTTCTAAATACCACGCATGGGGAATGGTATCTAAGGAGTGGACGAACCGATGTACCCACATCTCTTCCAAGTACCCCATACTTTGCCACTGCTCCTCACAGGTTTTCAGGTGGTCCCTTGGATCAAAAGTCCCTTGGTACCGGTGCCTGCTGCGAGGTCCTTCATCTTCTTTGAACCATGCCCTCAAAGCCTCCGCCCCACAACTCCACCACGACAGGGTGTTGCGGTGATTTTTCCACCACCTGGCTGATGTGGATTATAGCACTACATCCAAAAGTGATATCTTGCTTCCTTCTGGTACCATGTCTTCTACTTTTGCAATAAAGGTATTGACGGCTTGCATGTTCGACAGGGTGGGATACTCCCTAATCTCCGCGCCAATCCAACGGACTCGGGAAATGTTAGCACACCTCCGCGTGCTGGTCTCATACCCACCTTGCTTCCAGTCTTCCCAGGCTAGTTATGATCCTAGCTCCAAGCTTTGGACACTGCGCCAGCTGATGGAGCCGGTCGCGGTCGGGTTAATATAGTCCTCTCGCTTCCCTGTTGTCATTTGATTAAGGTTGTCCAACATCTGAGCTTCCTCCCGGTTATCCATTGTTTTTGTATATCTCGGGCCTTGATACAGGTCGAGAGGCTGAGTTACCCAGACCTCTCCATCCTCGAAAATCATCAGCTCCTTTTTGAGGTCGATGATGGCGTAATTCTCAAAAGCCCAATTGATGCCTAACAGGGCAGGGTAAGGATCCTTGTCTCCCATAATATCAATAACCTCAAAATCCGTGTAAGTCTTCACCCCTGCAATGTCGACCTTGACATATTCGAGTCGGCCGATCGACACAATGCAGTACTGGTTTGCCATTCTAAGCTGGATTGGTGAGTAGGTCAGCCGTGGCCGGGCAAGAGCCTCCCATGTCTTCTGCGGCAGGATATTGACGTTAGATCCTAAGTCAAGCATGGTGTCGCTGATCTAGAATCTCACAACCTGTGTGTTAAGCCGAAACTCTTTTCCCGTTCTTCGCTTATTCTGCTTGACTCGCTGTACGTACTAGGGTGTTGTGTTTAAAGGTTCCCCTGGCCCTATATTCCCCTGCAGTACGTCTTCCAAGGTACACTTGAGCTGCTGCTGCATCGCAACATTGTTAACAATCTTGAGGAATAACTGGAGCCACTCCTCAATCAAGGTCCCCGTGGCACTCTGTTCTCTGGAATTAGTTGTCAGGGGTACCTCAAGGCCTTTGGCTCCTCCCAGCTGAGAAAATGTCTCAACCGCCTGCTGGAAGTACTTCTTCTGTGCGTCCAACCTGATTAGTTGGTTTGGGGAGGCTGGCCGGATAACCCGTGCCGGCTCCTTTCCATGAGCATCCTCCCCCATCTTCTTTTCGCCTCTCGTCACAATAGCTACATTCTGCATGGCTGGAGTCGCGGTCCCCCGAGGTTCGGAGTTGACCAAATTCGTGCCTCTCTGCCGTGCCCGTTCCTCCCACTTCTTGATAAGTTCTGGCCAGTCCTCTGTTGCATGGGCATTCACGTGGCACTGGGAACACCATGGACGTCGGGGAAGGGGGCATTCCCAGGCCACGTGACCCTCCTGGTCACAGTTGTAGCATTTTAGTGGACCCCGTCCCCCTGTGCGGCCTCTGCGCGTACTGCCTCCTCGGCCCCTAGAAGCCTCATTCACCCGATAGGAGGGTCGGTCCAACCAATCCGATAGAGCATCAAGAGCTCTGCACTGCTCATTGTTGTGAGTCATGGAAGCACAAAACTCACAGTGTACATTTTTTGGGACGTTGGAGTACTTTTGTAGTATTGGGCACATCCGAAGTTGATGCCCCATTGTTCGACAAATTTCGCAATATTCCGTGGCAGTTGGGTTGGGTTGAGGTGGGAACCCTGCGTAGGTTGTTGCGGCTGGTAGACCCCTTGCGGATTCATCGCCGCGCCACCCCCCGTAGGTGGACCCCCCTGGATTGCCGCGACAGAGGGTCCCACACCCGTGCCACGCAACCGAGGACACTCGGTTGCGACGTGGCCTTCGACCAAGAAGTGAGTGCACCAAACGTTTGGCCTGGCTGGTCTTATAGGCTACATCTCCTTGAGCTTTTCAGTTAGATTGGTGATCTGATGTTGCAATCCCACCAAGAAAGGATCCTGTAGGGCCATCCCTCCCCGATATTCCTAAGGGTAGCCCGCCATGGCCTCTATCTTCATGGCTTGCTCCAGAGCGTCCTGCAAGTTGTCAAACTTTTGCTAGGTGAGGGGGGTTCGTGTCAAGGGAAGCAGAGCCTTGATGAACTAGTCCCTCTAATGGTTTGGGTCGATCGGGTAGCTGAGTTTCGTGATCGCGTACTTGAACCGACGCATCAGCTCCCATGCAGTTTCTCCTTCTTTCTGCTTAATCTCCCAGAGCTCAGACAGAACCTGTTGGTCTATCTGGGGAAGCTTAAATTCGCAGACAAAATCCCGCTTAATGTCCGTGATTAATGTATTCGGATGGGCCTCAGACCACTTGATGAACCATCGCAGAGCCCTTTATTTGAGCGTGGTTTGGAACTCTATTAGCTTCCCTGCGTCTGGCGTCTGCCAAGCCTTCCATATGGCTTCGCAGAGATACCAGTGTTGCTCCACATCATCATTTCCTCGACCAGAGAATTTTTGATACCGGGTGAATGACTCGGCCATATTTGCTTGCAAAGGGGTGACCAGAATAAACCCTCCGGGTCCTGGTTGTGTGACTATACCACTAGGAACTGCAATACTACTAGTAATGCTGCTATTAACGTGTGACACTGAACTATTGTGCAATCAACTTAATGCTTGTAACATAACGAAAATATTACTCAAAGGTTTATAGAGTACCAGGGGAAGGTAGGGATCCTTGCCGTACAAATTTTGGGAAGTAGGGCTGCCTGAAGAGATGAATGACGTCCGCTCTTGAAACAACCGCTGCATCACAATGTACCATTCGCCATCAAAACTTTCTTCAGGCTGCACACCTGCATCGTCTTCGTCAGTCGTCGTCTCCCTTTCTCTCATAGTTGGGCTCCCATGCACCCGCCGCACTCCCACAGCAGTCCCTTCCCTCTCCTGGGTATCTGCCTGGGTGTCCATAATTCCTATCCTCTGAGGCACCTCCTCCTGATTCTTCCTATTGTCTTCCCGTCACTTCAACTCCCGCATCACCCTTTCTCGCCACTTGTCAGCGATCTGTGCCCTCCAATGTACACGTCGCTCCCTCAACCTCCTTGCGGCCTCAGCATCCATTCCCCATTCCCCCTGCTTCACACTTCACGTAGCATCTGTCCCTTCAGCCCTTCCCCCAACACTGGAGGTTTACGCTTCCATGCTCGATTTTTGGAATTCCATCAGCCCTTCGTCCACCATCAGGGCCTTAATCCACAGCGGAATATCCTTGAGCAACTTCCCTCTTAGCTTGGAGCAGAAGATAGCCTCAGCCTTCGAGAATGATTCGTAGCACTTTGTGGAAAACTCCACAATATATCCGTCCAAAGTGGTCTCTACCCAAAGATCCACCGCGCGGGTCAACTCAGTATCCAATCAATGCAGGGCCACCAGATCCCCGTGCACCCACTTGCGGTTTATCCTCCGCGAGCTATTCCTAGGTACCCTGGTCTGCAATCTCCGCAACCAATTGTAGAGGTCGCTAGGGAATTTTCCCCAGAGGATCTCATAGGTGTCACTGGCAGAATCCGAGAAAAGGACGAGATCCTTGAGCACCCTCTCCTTTTGATTTGTCAACTCTGCTTGCTGAGCAACAAATTGGTCCAGATGGTTATCCCACCATCGCCGTATTTCTCCCTCGAAGATCCTCGATACCATGATCTAGTTCCCCTCATAACGTGTAGGGTCCCAGCAACGAAACCATTTGTTGGCGAAGAAACAGGTCTCGCAGGCAAGACCCAGGTTCAGAGGTTGGGGCCAACAAGGGTATCCGTTGTAGTCTAGAACCACGCCGGCATTGTCACCCTACTCCGGAGAGTAGAGAGTCTCACTCGAGGCGTGCCGCGACTGCATGCAGAAGGGGAATAGATCAATAGTGATGGAGGTATCCGCAACTCATGATTAATATAGAATTGATTGCATCAACATCATTATATACACAAGAACATTCAAAAGATCGAACAGGTATTAAGAAAATAAAATTTTAAGACATCACAGACATCATGAATGCATGTAACTCATAGAATAAGACAACAACCTGCAAGTATATTGATAATCTTCAACCAAATCCATAGTTACATCGTTTCCACAGCAAGAGATTTACAAGTCTGTCATAGATGTCTTCTAGGACAGAAAGATAGATAAGAGAAGCCTAGGAACTACAGAGATATCATGCTCGGAATGGATTCCCTCTGTAGCATCTGCTCAATCCTCTTCGGTTGATCTGCATTCGTCTCTTCTTTCGGCTGGGTGACGGCTATTTATTCACCCGCCATCGCAACTGCTAGTTCCTCTTGCGTTCTTCTTCAGCTGCTTCCGGCTTCTCTCTTGTTGTCTATGAATTATGCTCTTTGTCTTCTGCTGTATCTTCTCTTCGTTTGCGCTTATGCTTCTTCTTTCTTCAGCTATCTCCTGTTCCCTCGCAACCTCGGTAGATCTGCTACTCACCGTAGTTGCGACTGCCATGTGTCATTCAGCAACCCAAAAATCTGTTCTTTATTCAAAATTCAAAATATTCAAAAAAATTATTCAAAACAAGGGCCCCAACACTTGTCAAAAAGCTTCTTGATGTTCTCTTACACTTCTTGTATTATGTTGTATACTTCTTTCCTTGATTGCTGCAATTGAATGGTTTGGTTCAACCCCTTTTGTATATCATTCTCTTTTGATTGTACCTCTTGAGTAAGCTTCATAACTGGAACTCCCAAGGATGTTGTAAAAACTGCATCCATGCCATATACTAGTTGATAGGGAGACATGATAATTTATTTCTTGTTTGTTAATCTGTTTGCCCATAGTGCATGCACTAATTTGTTGTGCCATAAAATTTTGTTCTCTTCCAACAATTTCTTGATGATATTTGCCAAAATTTTGTTAGAGGACTCAGCCAATCCATTACTTTGAGGGTAATAAGCTGTAGAATGCGCTAATTTAATGTGATACTTGTGGCAAAATTCTACCATTCTCTTGGATTTAAATGCAGTAGCATTATCAACGATGATTTTTCTTGGACAACCAAACCTAGAAAAGATGTTATTTTCAAGGAATTTTATGATTGTTGAGTTAGTGGCAGTCCTTGAAGGGATGGATTCTATCCATTTGGTGAAATAGTCAGTTGCAGTGAGGATCCATTTGTGTTGGGCAGAAGAGGTAGGGTGGATTTCTCCAATGAAATCCAAACCCCATTGTTGAAAAGGAGCTTCAACACTGATAGGTTGTAAAGACAAAGGCAATAGTTTTCTCTTTCCCTCAAATATTTGGCATTTATGGAAAACCACTACTAGCTTATGGATATGAGGGAAAAGAGTGGGCCAATAGAAACCAGCTCTAATAATTTTGTTGGTAGTGGTTTTCCGATAGAGATGACCTCCACATTTTTCTTCATGAAACTCATGCATGATTCTATCTGTATCATCTTTAAGTAAACATTTAAGCAGGATACCAACAAAATTTTTCCAATATAAAGCTTTATCTAGAATGCAAAAATTTACATATTTTAGTTTCAAGAATCTCGCCTTTGTTTTAGACAAAATAGGATGAGAATTTAGATTAAAAGACACATATAATATATCAGCATACCAGAGTGAGTTCGGAAGTGATTCTTCAATAGGTGGAATCACCAGTTCCTCTTGTTCATCCAAGGAATGTATCATGTTTATGTCCAATGCTTGAAAGTTTGCTTCAACCATTAGTTTGGCTAGTCCTTGCCCTTTGATTAGCTTGGTGGGCTTGATTTCTAAATCATACTCTAAGATGAAAGAAATTCACTTACCTCTCTTACCATCAGGATCTTGAGTTAGTATGTCTTTAACAACTACATGAGGAACAAAAGCAATGACATGTGAATGCAAGATGTAAACTCTGAAATCTTTTAAGGCTTTGATTAAGGCAAAAGCTTGTTTTTCCATAATGCTATATTTCAGAGGTGCATCTCTTAGTTCCTTGCTGAAGAAAGCTATGGGTTGTTCTTGTCCCATAATGTTCTTTTGTAGCAATACTGCAGCAATTGTGTGTTTTGATGAAAATGAGGAGATGAAGATGTCCTTGGTAAAGTCAGGGCTGATTAGAAATGGTGTTTGGGTAAGTGCTTGTTTTACTAGTTCAAAGGATTTTTTTTCTTCTACGGTCCATTTGATTCCTATTTCTCTTTTCAGCATGTTTTTAATGTTTCTTAGGAGTTCTACAAGGTTTGGTATGAACCTTCTTAAGAAGTTGATATTTCCAATGAAATATTGTAGCTCTTTGATGTTCCTAGGGTGACTGATCTGCAATATCCCTTCAATCCTTTTACTTTCAATCTTGATCCCTTCTTCAGATATGATGTGGCCTAGAATTTTTCCTTCTTGAAAGCCAAACAAAGTTTTCTTGGGATTCAAAGATAAACCATACTTTCTACACTTTTCAAAGACTTTTATTAAGTGAGATAGGTGTTCTTCATTAGTTTTTGAATAGACAATGATGTCATCAAGATATATCACAATGAAGTAACCTATTTCTTCTGAGAAAGCAATGTCCATGGCTCTTTGGAAAGTCGCCCCATCATTCATTAAACCAAAAGGCATTTTGACATACATGAAGATGCCCCAAGGTGTAGTGAAGGTGGTTTTGTGTTGATCATCTAGATGTACTAGCACCTGATTATACCCTGAAAAACCATCAAGTAAAGATATTCTCTTCGAACCTACTACCCTTTGCAATATATGATCTATCTTAGATAAAGGGTAGTTGTCTTTCAAGGAGGCCTTGTTTAAATTTATGAAGTCTATGCATTGCTTAATTTCCCCTATTTTCTTGCTCACTGATACAAGATTTGAGAACCATTCTGAGTACCTGAGTGAGACTATAATTCCAGCATCATACATCTTTTCAATTTCTTTCTCAACTAGAGGCATTAGGACAGGGTTTATCCTACGCAATTTCTGCTTGAATGGTTTCCGGTTTTCCTTGAGAGGAATCTTATGTTGAATGATGTTTGTATCATAGGACTCTAAGTCCTCATAGCCCCATGAAAATACATCCTTAAATTCTTTGAATATCTCAATGTATTTCTCTTTTATAAAGGTTGGCAGTGTTTTGGACATTTTTCTCATTTTAGGTTCTTCCTCACTACCTATGTTGCATTCTTCTACATCTGTTTTGATGGATTCCATTTTTGGATTCCTATAAACATCATTGAAATCAAACAGTTATTCTAAGGGGGCAAGTCCTCTAGGTAATAGGTTGTCTTTGCATTGCAATACCTCAAGGTCCCTTTTGTTTGAATCTTCACATAATTCTGCCTCATGAGGGTGTTCTAGCAGATATATATGAACACCATAAGGTGGCTCTATTTTGTGTGTTTGTTCCTCAGCAGAGTAGTCATCTTCATGATCTGAATCTGATTTTGGCATTTCAAATTCATTTTTGGACTACAGGAAGTCTTCAATGTTTTTGTCACCTTCAAAAAATTGCCAATAATCTATGTTATCAGGGACTATTGGTATGCTTTTGACCTTTACCTTGTATTGTTCATTGGCATGAGGCAGTTGGAAAGTGATGGCAGCAAAGGCTAGTTCATATGCAAGGATATTTTGAGTTCTTGGGAAAAATGTAAGTTCATATTTTTCAAGTGTTTTTAGGAGGTTTAAGGCAGCATTTCTATATTCTCTTAGCCTAGGATTTTTGGCTGAATATTCTCCTTTGATTTTCTTAATAATTAACTCAGAATCTCCTTGAACAAAAATCCTCTTAGCTTCTATACTTTTTAGCATTTGTAACCCTAAGAGAAGAGCTTCATATTCTGCAATATTTTTTGTACATTGAAAATCCAGCTTGTAAGAGTAACCTTCATTAGTGTTGTATATCCAAACACCTGCTCCTGAACCAGCTTTGCCACAAAAGCCATCAAAGCTCATGTTCCGAAGAGTTTCAAGTTCAGATTCACCATTATGTTGATGTGCATGGCTGCTAGGGTTTTGTCTGTTATGTTCTTCATTTTGTGTTTGGTTTGATTGTTATGACAGGTCTAGCTCTTCCTCTTTTTCAGCTACTTGTTCATTAATGTCGTCTTCATTGTACAAAATAAACGAATCAAGGTCTAAATGGACATAATAGAGAGGGGTGTTGTTTGGCTTATCTTGGCTTCTTACCATGTATTTCATGTGAGATTCTTTGTACAGTATTATTGTTTGGTTAAAGACTAAGATGGTAGAATATCTCATATCCATTTGGAGGGTTCCTTGGAGTTTGGCTCCCCATGATCTAGACAAGAGACTGCTATATTTTGGGGGAATTTCAACCACTACAATATCCATGACTAGGCTCTTGACTGGTATTTGTGCTAGATTGACACAGATCTTTGATTAGGCCCAGACATTTAACTCTAATTGAATCAAAAGAGTACAAGTCTTTGTATGATCTAGTAATTTCGAGGCCTAATATTTCCATCACTACCTTTGGCATGAGTTTATGTGAAGCACCAGAGTCTAGCATGGCATTGTGTAGGATTTTATCATGGATGTTCAAACTGACATAGAATGGAGGCAAAACTCCCTCTTGAAACTTTCCCTCTACCTATGGTCCAAGCAACAATTCTGGCTTGTCATCAGTCATATTTAGAGTATCAGTGCCATTTCCTATGTTTAAAGCTTTCAAAACTTGAGATCTATATAAATCTTGAGTCACTAATTCAGTAAGGGGTATGGCTATTTTTATCTTGGAAATTTCACCCTCAATACTGAATGGTGTCTGTGTTCTTGGTAGAGTTAGATCAGTTTTATCATACATGGTCTTTTCAACAACTTTAGCTTGCTGAATTTTATTTGGAATCTTAGTTAAAGAAATTTTTTCAGGGCCACTAGTTGATGTACTAGGGCATCTCTGGTCACCATCATGTTGGTTGATTTTGTTTTTGCTTTGATCAGAATTATTAGCCATTATGTTGGTATTTTTTGTTGTCTTGTTAGGAGTGTTTTCAGGGGTCTTTCTAGTAGAAATTTCAAGTTTGTTTCTCTTGGGGATATATTGGGTTTTCCTACTTCTAAGGTCATACTACCTATGAACCTCCATGATAGCATTTTCAAACCCCAGCTTGTATTCTTTAGAATCCTCTTATTTTCTTTCAACTTGGTTTGAAGAAAACAAACCTTGTTATTTTTCTGTGAGAAAAAAAATGTCTTCACTATCAGAGCCTATTAGATTTACATGGTTTTCTTCTGGTTCCTCAGGCTCTCTTTCCTCTTCATCTACATAGTTTTCTTGGAAAGGAGGTCTGATTTGCTAACCATTTTCTCTTTGTCTTATTTGAGGAGGATCTCTTTTGAAGTTTTTGTTTATGTTTTTTTTTGAGGGTTTGTTTGGTTTTACCTAGGGGGTTCTCTTTCATTCAAGTTAGTTCTTTCCATCATCCTTTCCATTGTCCTAACTAGAATGTCAATTTTAGCATCAGATGTGGAGGTCATAGGTTCCTCTTTGTATGTAACCCTATTCTCTGTTCTAATTCTATAACTTTTAGCAATTAGATTGGCTTCTACACTCACTGCTCCCATTTTCATGTCTTCTAGGGTAAGGGGATCTCTTTCTCTTGATTGGTAAGCAATTTTCGGATCAAAGCATTCTAAAAATTTTACTAGGGCTAGGCCTTGTGGGGGTTTCATGTGGGGAGAGAGTGCATTATATACACTATTGAACCTAGTGCAATAGTCTTGAACACTCTCCCCAACATTTCTTTTAAGGTTTTCATACTCTGATAATATTTGAAGAGGATTTTTCTTAATCTTCCACTTGTTTATGAATGTTTGATAAAGGGAAGGGAGATCATGAATGCTATTAGGAGTTAAGTTCTTGAACCATTTATTTGCTTCTCCCCCTAAACTTTGGGCAAATATTCTCATTTGTATAATCTCCTATTCTATTTCTTGGTAGTCAAAAGCACCATTCATCTTGTCTACATGTTGTTGGGCAGTTGTAGAATCAGTCCCATTAAAGTGAGGGATTTTAGATTGATAGTCCTGTGGCATAGGCAGTAAAGGTTGTGGTAGTACCAGAGGGGCATACCATACTGCCATGATGGGAGGTAATGGAACCAAAGGAGGATTTATAAGAGGAGAGTTTATGAGTGGAGGTGGAGGATGAAATGGAGTGGTTTGCATAGTGGATGTATGAGTGGGGGTAGTAGATGTACTTGGACCAGCTAGTTGATATTGAGAAGATTTGGAACGAAAGGAGTCAAATTATTGGAGAAGCTGAAAATCAAGAGGAGTGTAAGGAGAGGCTTCTCTACTAGGACTTTGCTGTAAGATTTTAGGCTCAAGGTTTTCTTGGTCTATCCATGCTTCAGACTTAGTTCTGAATAGAGATATTTTTGGGTTTTATGAGTTCTTTATATAAAACTAAGATTTTTAATGAGTGTTCCCCAGTGGAGTCGCCATTATGTTAGGTCCCTTTAATTTTTCAGATTGGCAAGATGATCTTAAATGTGAGAACTTCTTATTTCTAATACAGAGATTGACTGTAGGGGCATTTACTGGATATGTCACCTTTAAAGAAAGGATGAGATCCAGAAGCTATCAGGCCCTTTATAGACTTTTCCTAAAGAAATAATAGAAGTATTCACTAATGATTTGGAAATGAAACTACTTGTTTGCTGGTGCAAGGTATTCATTATCCATTAACTTATGTGTGCAAACTGTTTAATATGTTTTGCAATTGGAACAAAATGCTTTTGGTGAATTTATGAGTTTTTTTGTGTGTAGAAGGCTTATTTATTTTTACTGTTTAACATATTTAACTCTGATAAAACACAACAAATAAATCACAGAATATTACATAGCATATGATAAGGCAGTTCACCCCTCCTGGGCTACATCTGCCAGGTCCAAGGCCCCCAAATGGGCATGTCCTTGCTCTTATTATGCTCAAAATTAGTTATATAGTGTGAAGAAAGCCTAAAAAAGAAAAAATAGCTGTGGAAATGAGTTCAGAACATTGAAAAAAGTAAAGATAGGCTTTTGTTTCACCTCCAAAGGTTAACCATATCCCAATACAGCTCCAACACTCCCTAGGCCCTAATGGCTCTCCAAGATTCTCTGCTGAAAAAGTACCTGAAGATGATATCTGTTGCCTTTGCAACCTGCACCATTGGCTCTGGAATGCTCAAATTACCCAAAATCAAAAACAAATTTGTTCCAAAAGGACTCTCCTAGCAAAAGTTATGTCCAACTGAACTTTTGCCCAGTTTTCCCTAAACAAACTCCACCAAATCTGGGATAACTAGAGTTAAGCCTGCTAAATATGGCAATCACGCCTAAAAAGGCGGACTCCGCCAACTTTACCGGGCGGTAAATTTTAGCATTAGATGTGAGATTTGGACATGGCCACATGCGTCGGCGTAAAATGTGGGACTAACGGTTTTAAAACCATAACAATCAAGTTTCCAAACCCGCCGGACATGTGACCGTGATAACCATAGACAATAATGTTAACTGTCAGTTGGTAGACCCCCAGTTCCTGGCGTTGGGACATATGACTGCCGTTATGTAGGGGCTGTCCCCCTTTTCTGCCACCCATAACATCAATAAACCATATATAGAAGTGGTGGCCCTTATGGGTAAGAACCACCACGAAGGCGGGTCGGTCGGGCACGTTGGCTTTCAGCCCATAGACCAGCGTTCGAACCCTATTGCCATACAAAATTTTTGCACCTTAAAAAAAACTTTGAACTCTTGTGGCCACGTGGTGGCCTCTGGGCAGGCCACGTGGTGCCCCCGATTGGTCCCTGCAGAATATTCTATGGAATATCATAGAATATTATGTGGAATATTTCTTTTTTAATATTTTTTATTCAAAGTCAAACATGGTCAAACTGGACTTTTTCCTGAAATTGAGAAACTTCAAACTTGAATATATTTCTCATACAATATCGGTTTTGAGTGCCGTTCACGGCTACAGGATTGTTTTGACGAGACATTTCCTGTCGTTATGGTTTCAACCAATTCTGAGCAAATAAAATTTTGATCATTTTATCCAATTAGGACATGATCACCTGATCACACTTCCCAAATGGAAGCTTTTAGACCCACAAAAGCTCTCTAATTACAGAAAATGAAGATGAGAAGACTGATTCCCCACTCTTCCAACTTTGAACCACTGAAATCTTCCTGACTTCATCAAATTGAGCTTCTCATAAAAAGATAAATTGTTCCTTGAATCCACTGACCGACCATTGCTAATATTGACTGAGTCATGACGCAAATTCTTGAAATTTGCAGAACAACAACTATAATTTGTAGAAAGCATATTTTTTCTACAATGGTCAAGCTTCAAAGAAGACTGAAAATGAGATTCACCTTGCTAACTGTTCACATGGCGAATTTTTGTTGAATGAGCTCTGTACTTGTGTTGATTCTCGACCAAGTTTTCTCGCCATCCCAATGTGCCATTCTGAAACCAACATTGACCCATGCTGAACTATGTGCCCTCTTTTCTTGCATGCCTTTCCATCTCATGGACTCTTGCACTGCTTTGCATTGACACTTCATCCTCTGCACCGACTGACACCAAAGGTACCTTGTGCAACATAATGTCATATTTTTTCAAAGATGAACTATTATCAGACTGAGACATATCATTAGCAATATCATGAAAAGGTAAATGTACAAAATCTTGTCATTTCTACATCAACAAAGTTAGATTTTGACTTGCATTAACTAGCCTTTTCAATTGACCTACATGGACTAAAGAAGATTCTGGCTTCTTCTTATGTGCTCTCACAATGTACTCTTTTCCATCCTTGAACAAGTGATACTTATTCTCATGGCGATAGAAGATTGTTTTTCTGTCATATAAATATGGACTACCCAATACAACACCTGTTATGTCAAGCGGTACTACATCCAGTTCAACCCAATCAACATACTGAGCTGTTATGACGAAGTGCAGCATGCACTTTCTTGAGACTTGTAAGTTTTCATCCTTGCATATCCATCCAAGTGGATAAAGCTTTGGATGTGGAATTGTCTCAAGTTTCAACTGTTTGACCAAGTATTCTGATATGAGATTAGCTTGAGACCCACTATCAAAAAGAGTGTCTATCTTTGTGTGGTTTGATATTATCCTCACATGAAATAGTTCTATCCTCCTCTTTTCATCTTGAGTATCTTTGTGAAAGTTTAATGAGCTAGAACTGGGATTTGTGTCTAGTACAACCTCTTTTCCCTTTATGTTCTTTAATACCATGGCAATACTTTTAGTCTCATCACCTGATTCTGACCCTAAGTCTTGTTCAACAGTTGCAACAATTTTTCCCTTTTCTTTGTTTTTGTCTTTGTTTTTATATTTCTCTGGTTTCAGCTCTGGATGAAGCTTCCAACAATGATCTTCATCGTGGCTTGTTTTTGAACAGTTCTGGCAAAATAATTTTACTTTTTCCTTTTTGGAATTTGCAATACTTTTTCTTCCTTTTCTTTTAAAATCACTACCCTCATTCAGTGCATCAAAAGTGTTTTTCCCTCTAGCCTCTAAATGCGTAGCTTGTACACAAACTTCTTCTAGACTAGTAGGATTAAACATAAGGATAGTGTGTTGAAGGTCACTATGCAAACCACCTATGTAATTTAACAAAGTATCTTGGCTTTGTAAATCTACCCCAATTAAGAGTGCTCTTCTCCTAAATTCCTAGGTATAGTCTTGCACATTCTGTCCCTTAAGCCGTATAAAGCTTTGCCAGTTCATTATAGCCTTCTGAAGGTGAGCAAGAGGATAAAATTGTTTCTTGATTGCAGTAATAAATTAAGTCCATGATAAATAAATCTTACCATGTTTCTTGATTTCCTCCCTGGTTTTGGCTTCCCACCAAACCAATGCTGCTCCATCCATCTTTAATGAGGCTAATTGCATTTTGGTGTCATCATCATGCATATTTAAATAGACCTCCAGTTGTCTGATCCAATTATCTAATTTCTCTGCATTAACATCACCATTAAACATTGGCAATTTAAATTTGACATCAATCTTTAACAAAATATTTTTACCAGTGGTTTTTGTCTTATGTGACTGATTTACTGAAGTTGAAGAGGATGATGATGGAGATGGTGGATCACTATTTCCTCCATTCAATTTCTTTGACTTATCATTTTCCTTCTTTCCTCCTGAAGAATCTCCTCCTTCTCTTTGGTTTTTAGATCCTTCTCTAGCAATCCTATCATTTCTTTCTTGATAGAGGATCCTTACCATTTCAGTCATATCCAAGAAAGCTTTCTGAAAAACCCTTTCTTCTTCCTTGGGATCCATCTCTTCATGAGCTTCTTTTTCTCTTGAAGACATGCTTGTAGATGCTTCTAAGGCTATTGAGGGTGAGATAGAAGTTGGATATAATGGAACCCTGGCCCTCCTTGGTTGTGGATTAGTTTGTGCACTAACCAATTGTCCTTCCCCTCTTTTAAGTTTAAGCCTAGTAAGCATCAATTTTGCAAAGAAGTAAAATATTTCTTTGCACAAAATTCAAAACTTGAGCTCAAACCTATGCTCTGATACCAATCTGATATGAAATGTGAGAACTTATTATTTCTAATACATAGATTGACATAGGGGCATTTACTGGATATGTCACCTTTAAAGAAATGATGAGATCCATAAGCTATCTGGCCCTTTACAGACTCTTCCTAAAGAAATAATAGAATTAATCACTAATGATCTAGAAATTAAACTACTTGTTTGCTGGTGAAAGGTATTCATTATCCATTAACTTATGTGTGCAAACTGTTTAATATGTTTTGCAATTGGAACAAAATGCTTTTGGTGAATTTACGAGTCTTTTTGTGTGTAGAAGGCTTATTTATTTTTACTGTTTAACATCCTTAACTCTGATAAAACACATAAAATAAATCACAGAATATAACACAGCATATGATAAGGAAGTTCACCCCTCCTGGGCTACATCTGCCGGGTCCAAGGCCCCCAAATGGGCATGTCCTTGCTCTTGTTATGCTCAAAATTAGTTATACAGTGTGAAGAAAGCCTAAACAGACAAAAATAGCTATGGAAATAAGTTCAGAACACTGAAAACGGTAAAGATAGGCTTTTGTTTCACCTCCAAAGGTTAACCATAGCCCAATATAGCTCTAACACTCCCTAGGCCCTGATGGCTCTCCAAGCTTCTCTGTTGAAAAAGTACCTGAAGATGATCTTTGTTGCCTCTACAACCTGTACCATTGGCTCTAGAATGCTCAAATTACCCAAAATAATAATAAAAAATCGTTCCAAAAGGACTCTCCTAGCAAAAGTTATGTCCAACTGAAGTTTTTCCCAGTTTTCCCTAAACAAACTCCACCAAATTTGGGCTAACTGTAGTTAAGCCCTCTAAATATGGAAATCACGCCTAAAAAGGTGGACTCCGCCCACTTTATCGTGCGGTCAAGGTTATTCAGGTTTCTGAACCCGCTGGGCATGTGACCGCGATAAACGTATGCAATAATGTTAACTGTCAGTTGGTAGACCCCCGGTTCCTGGCACTAAGACATATGACTGCCATTATGTGGGGGCTGGCCCCCTTTTCCGCCGCCCATAACATCAATAAACCATATATAGAAGTGGTGACCCTTATGGGTAAGAACCACCACGGAGGCAGGCCGGTCGGGTACGTTGGCTGTCAGCCCATAAACCAACATTTGAACCCTGTTGCCATACAAAATTTTTGCACCTTAAAAAAAACTTTGAACTCTTGGGGTCACGTGGTGGCCTCCGGGCAGGCCATGCGGCGCTCGCTGATTGGTCCCTGTAGAATATTCTATGGAATATTTTGTAGAATATTCCTAGAATATTCTATGGAATATTCCTTTTTTAATATTTTTTATTCAAAGTCAAACATGGTCAAACTGGACTTTTTCTTGAAATTGAGAAACTTCAAACTTGAATATCTTTCTCATACAGTATCGGTTTTGAGTGTCGTTCATGGCTACAGGATCGTTTTGACGAGACCTTTCCTGTTGTTCTGGTTTCAACCAATTCTGAGCAAATAAAATTTTGAGCATTTTATCCAATTAGGACATGATCACAAGACCAAATGAACAAGGGTAACATCAAACCAACTTTGGAGTCCTAGGACCTAGCCTTCCTAGACTCAGAGAGGGCTCTCTCTATATTTGTATAAAAGATATGACTTGATTGATTTAGGATGCTAATTTTAGGCTAGTTAGAGTGATAGGGTTGTTTGTTTTGTTTTGTTTGGTTGGGTTTCTTGTTAAGTAGAACAACTAGAGTAAGGGAAATTCAAACCATTGGGCTATGGGGTCTGTGAAAGGCTTGAAAATTACAACAATAAATCAAGGGTGTTTCATAGGGCAAGTTAATAAAGCCAAATGGATCTTAATAGCTTATGTGGGTGTGAAATGAACATTAAGTTGTGAGTTTAGTAGGTTTAAAGGGAAATTAAGAATCCTTTAACATATACTAGAACAAGAAGAGTCTTTAAGATCACTATGCTTAAGAAAGAATGAAAGGACAAGGCACAACATAAATTTCTTTGGCCTAGCTTTATCAAGTAAACTTTGAGACAACAATCCAACAATTCTCTAGTTATTTACCTTTAGACAAAGAAAACATTTAAGATGACATATAAGTGATGATTAAAGAGTAGGGAACTCCTAAATTCTCTAGTTATTTACCTTTAGACAAAGAAAACATTTAAGATGACATACAAGTGATGATTAAAGAGCAGGGAACTCCTAAATTCTTCAAGCAGAATTTAAAAGACCTTCAAAGTGAATATTCAAGATTGAAAAAAGAACAAGGGAAACCATAAACTTCTTTAGCCAAACCCTAATAAGTAAAATTCAAAAAAAGGCCTTAAAAACAATGTTTCAAGCTACACCAAGGACATGGTATACCATAAAATTCTTCGGCTTGACTCTTATTAAATAATTTTCAAGGCAAGAAGCTAGGTGGAATCAGAAAGCAATCAAGAATTCTCCAATCAGACCCAGCAGAGGAAAAAATTAAGATAAAGAAAACAGACAGACTTAGCGTGCCAAGACAACATATCCTTTTCTAAAATTTATGTTCTTTTATCAGAGAAATAATGAACAATATGGAAAACATAAGGAAACAAATGTAAGATTAGAACAACATCACCGTTTAAAAAGGTTCATGAATCCTGTGAATATGCTTGCTTCATTGATATTCAGTCCAAAACAGTTATGAAGCATACATGTAGTATTTATCTGCAAAATGAGGAGGTGAAACCTAGCTAGGGTTTCAAATGCCATTTATTACATAGTTAATGCATTTTGACCTTTGAGACCATGCAAGGCCCAAGGCAAAATATCTAAAACTCATTCATTGCAGTAATAACTTATAACATAACTACTGAGCTAATTTTGGAATTTTTTTGACTTTAAGGCTTCAAAATATCTTTTTCAATAACTCCTAGTAAGGGCGCAACTCCAAGTTACAGGGGCGCAGCGCTAGTGCAAACGCGCAGTGCCAAGACTGGGAAAATGAATTGTTTTGCAGCTAACTTTTGGAGGCCTTCCCGGTGTCCAAATGAGCTCCATGATTGCTCATTGGAAAGGTCTCTGAGTCTATTTTCCAAATATGCTTCCACGTTTCAGAAAGGTTCCCATTTTCCTTGTCAAAAACCACTTATCCAAAGACTTCTAAACACACAACGCCAGTGCCAAAAAGAGGGCAGAAAGGTGAGTTTTTGGCCTTTTTGAGGGACCAGGTTTTCTCCAAATGTTATGAAATTTTCTGAGGTTGATGTAATTGGCACGAGGAAAATGAAAATGTTGATTTTTTTGCATTTTATTGCCCCAAAAAAGAGCTTTTGGCCCAATTTTCTGCAAGCCAAACTGTCAAAAACTCAAAATTTGCACCAAAGTGCCAAAAATGGATTTTTCTTTGTTGATCATGGTTGGGAGGCTTGGAGGGACAATTCAGCAAGAATATTCAGTTTTTCCTTTTATTTTTCCTCATCTAGAGCCTAAATCTTTGCATGGGCTCGTTTTAGCTTGGCCCTTGCAATCCTATTTCTCATGGCATAATGCCTTGCCATCTTCCTCTGCATGTCAATGTCTCTTTGTGCCTTCTCTAGTTGACTCTCTAGGTGCAAATTGGCTCTCTCTAGCCAATATTATCTATCTTTGCTAATTTCTATGGCAAACAGCTCACTTGGAGTGAGATGCTTTGCCAATTTTGCCTCTCTCTCTTTCTCGGGCTAAAGCCTTCTTCAACCCAATTTTCCTTGGTCTCTGCATAGGAAGTTGTTCTTCCTCATCTTCATTGTCATCAAAAGTTCCCAAGGTCTCATCTAGAAAAGCCTTGGCCTTTCCGACCTTTTTTTGAGCTCTAATTGCCCTGACTTCACTAATGGCCTGCTTTGTCTTCAACTGCTGATTCTCTAGCTAATAAAAGTTGATCACATTCTTTTCCCTACGAAGATTAGCTTGAAGTTCACTAATATTGGCATCCTTGCTTTTTATCAACATATTGGTGATCCTATCCTCATCCTCAAGGTCAATTAGCTGAAACTCTTGCTCAGTTTCATGTTTATCCTCCTCTTCAATAATGACATGCTCTGTAATCTTTTCCTTGCCTTTATCAACCTGTTTTGCTGATGAAGAAGGTGGGGCACCTTTCACCTCAAGTGAAGCAAACACCGGCCTATGGCCTCTCTGATATGTGAAATAAAATGGCTCAATGTCAATCATTTTGGTGCCAGCTATTTCAATGGTCCTTTCCATGCTTGATTCTCTGGTGTCATGAGATGAGGGTGAAGGATTGTGTAAAGGTGATGAGGAAGGATCATCATGAGGTGAACGGATGTGAGTGGAGGGTGATGTATTAACAGCAAGATGTGATGGAGGAGTGGATATCGGAGGATGAGAAGATGAAGCAATATCTTGCCGATGATGCCCAGTTGGAGTAGTGAAAACCTCATTGGAAATGAAGGTTTCCCATGGAATGTTTTTCTTTTGTAGATGATGCATGAACACCATCTTGATGAGTGAATTATGGAATAGGCTTCGCATTTTCTAATTTTAATCTCTCTTTTTCACAATGTAAGCTATTTTGTCAATGCTACAGAAAAGATAATATGGTATGTGCAACACCTTAACCCTAGTGAAATTCATAAGAAGACAGATGTGGTAAGAGTAGAGGCGGGAAAAACTTTCCTCACAAGTGAAATACCTCATTATTATCCTCATCATTAGTGAACATCTATCAAGAATATGAGCAAAAGGGAAGATGGACTTGTGATGATATTTATACCTAGGTTTAAGGTATGGTTCAAAATAACTCATGTCCAGGTTTGCTTGTTTGAACCACTTTTCTCCCACACTTGGTATCTCTATAGCAGCTGCAATGGCATCAGTGGACATCTCAAATGTAACCCCAAAAAGATTGACCTGCTTGTCATGTAGGTTAATGATGAATAATCTTGTTAGCCCTGGGTGATTTTGGACTTGCTGCACCTTCTCACAAAACTCAAAGCAACCTACATGTTTGAAGCAGGAAACAGTACGAGGAGATGCCATGAGTTCCTTTATATTGAGGGGTTCAAATCTGTATATCTCCCCTCCCTTGTGATCATGTCTCCTTGGCATTTGTGCCTCACCACCACTTCCATTGCTTTCTTCCTCTGATATTTTTAAACTGTTTTTTGTGAAACCCTAGAGTGTAGGTAAAATGAATGAGGGGAAGGATATGAGATGGCAGCTTTGGAAAAATGTAGGGAATGAGTATGAAATGGGAAAAATATACGAATGAAGACCTCAAGCAATGTAATGACCTCTTATTATGACTGATTTTCTTTAAGGAGGATGAAGTAATGGTAAAACAATGATTTCAAGCTTGAAATTAGGGTTTTCCTAGGGTTATATTTCCATTGATTTAAATGATGACAAAAATAGCTTTGAAAATGGGTTATGGTATGCACTTACCACTGATCAGTGCTTTGGAGAACCTTGATAAATATTTGAAGGCTATTTGAAGTGATTTGGGCCATTGGAAGATTTAGAAACCCTTCCTGTCTAGGCATGCAGTGCCAATGGCTGAGGGCGGAATGCCAAGCCAAGCGGGCAACGCCTTGGAAAGTTAGCATTGGGTGCTTTCTGGAAAGGGCGCAACACTAGCTCCCAGGTGCGTAGCACATTTAGAAAATGTGTGGAGGAAAATTGGCAAGGGCGCAGCGCCAACTCCCAGGCACGGAGTGCCAAGCCAAATGTGCAGTGGCAAGAAAATTTGCCCAAATTCTCTCAGAAAACCCACAAACTATTCCTTGTTGAATGCTCTTAATCTTTTGAAAGGTGACAATGGTTCTCTTTAAGTGTGAAATGGGCTTTTATAGGCTTATGGATTTAATTTAACTTTGAAAACCCACTTTCTAATGTTTGAAACCCCTTTTCCTTTTCTCACTAATAATATTTTACACCTCTTTGCTTGTAGGTAGCTGAAGTCATTGAATTGGATTTTATTTTGCTCCTTGAGGCATGACAAGTTCATTTTGACAACTTTGGGATTTAAACACAAAGTAGCATCCTCAAAATATTCTTTAGTTTCCACCATAAATTTCAACTCATCTTTTGCACCTTCTCTGACTAGTTTTTCAAAACCCTAGGTGTCTGCAGTTCTTTACAACAATCATTAGTGTTGTCTTCTAAGTTCTCTATAGCCCTTTCAATTTCATTCATTTCTGTCTAGTTCACCTCACCTTTTTTCATATTCTATCAATCTTTTCTGATATACTTTCTTCATGTTTGGCCTTGTCTTCTTCCACCATGTCAGTTTCCTGTAAGTAATTTACTATTTGGCACTCAAATGGACTAACCAGTTTATAACCCTAGTCATCTTCACGATCAGGTTTTTCCCTTTCCTTTGTTGTACATTGTTTTCATTCAGGAGTAGACAGTCTACATCATCAGTACCTTCCGCTGATCAATATTCCAACACTTTTGCAGAAGTGCTAAACTTTTTCCATTTTTCTCACTTGCAGGTTCTGAACTGAGGAGATAATCCTCCTTGGAAATTCTAGGTCCTTCTTGAATGACCATGTCTTGACATTCTATTACATCTGAGCCAGATTATAGAAAAGGAAAAGAAGTGCCTAAAACATCCAAGGATGACCTTGAAAAAATGTAAAACCCAAATGAGCTAATGGGAGTGTCATTTGACTTGATTTTGACTGAAATTTGACTCAGAGATTTTCTAGTGAAAACAAAGTATTGTTATAGGTTATTATGCCCAAAGGGACATGGGAATGAATAATCAACATGAAAAATTAGAGGGAGGGTGGAGTTTATTGACAAGGGAAAATAGGGAAATGAGGTTCTAGGTAGGAAATAAGGATTAAAATGAGAGGTATAGGCCCAAAATGAGCCTCTTAAGAGCAACAGGGTGACTTTGAGATGGTAAACAGATAGACGGGGAAAATGTTTTATGAAAATAATGAAGGCAGTGAGAATTCTAAAAATCAAGATATTGAATGAATATTATTTTCAAAAAGCTATAACCATTCTATAGTCATCTAAAGATAGTAAAAAGTACTGGTGAATAAAAGAGTCTAGTCAATGTCTACTCCAGGTATAGCGGGACCTTCCCTCCACTGTCCCCTTTGGAAAAAATCCTAAAGTTTATAGTCACTAAGGTCACCAATGGGAACAAATGTACCTGGGGGAACAATTTACGATCCGATATACATGCAAGGGCAGAGTAATGAGTTCAATCCCCTTGAAGGCTCCTTGATATAATCCAAGGTTTACCAACAAGTGACCCTAGGCTCCTCGACAATGGTATATTCTAGGTTTACCATTTTTAGTACGTGCACATCTGCTATCTTTCACAATGAGATAGGTATGATTACCTCACTGGTTCCGACATGATCTCATTCTTGACTCTTTTAAGAAGAGCTTCCCAGAGCACAAATGCTACAATTGGATTTTCCTATCGCAAGATTGCTACTTGTTTGTTTAAACTGTCTTGGAATGTTAATTACAATGTGTTCCAAGACACTAGCCTAAGCTATGTTGGTGGAAAGAGCCCTAGAAAATGTAAAATATCTAGATTTATTTTATTAAAGCATGGTTTTTAATTTGGCTGTTGCTTAAGACAAAAGGTATGGAAGTGAAAATTCAATGATTTTTTTGACCTGACTAAAAAATATGCTAAATGCATCTAACTTAGAAGTGAAAATCTTTTCTTTTCAATGAATATTATTTAAGGGAAAGATTGGGAGATTTAACAACTTTCAAAGCCCCAATTCTTTCATTCATAAACAAAATATTTGAAAAGAAGACGATTTCTTTGAGAACTCAATTTCGCAAAAATTATCAATTAATCGTTTGAAATGAAATTCCTTTATCAATCAGATCATAAACTACAAATCAATAAACAAACTATTTCCAAAAATAAAACAATATCTAAAACTCCTAAAAACATAAATTTCAAAATCAAAGAAAAATCTAATTTTGAAGTCTATCTAAAAGTTTGAGGACGTTTTCTCTTAGTTTGTGATTGAACTAAGAAGAATTTCTACTTATCTCAGCAGAAATGAAAACATCCAAAAATGGGTTGGTGTGAAAATCAGCCTTTAGTAAGCTAAAAAGCTCTTCCAAATTTGCGAATGAAAATGGAATCAATTTTCATAAAAGTAAGGTTTGCAATGATCTTAATGGCTCAGAAAAATAATATCATCATACCAGTAAGCTGAGGCACATGAAGGTATCTTGTATGGAGTAGCAAGAAAGTAGGTCAAACACTCACTCGTAAAATGTAAATTAGATGAAAAATCACACAAACGCAAAAGTTGTTGAAAATAAATTTACACATAAGATTTGACAGCTAAGGTAGACTGGGGAAAACACAAAGAATCAGATAATCTGGCTCCAAAAAATAGAATTTTAACTTTTTCAAAAAATTTCCACAAGTCCGCAGTTTCTAATGGAGAACAGAGCAGTACCACACCGTTCTGAACTAAAAGCTGCGGAGGCATGGAAAAGTACAGAAAAAATAAATATTCAGCTTTTCTTTTCAGGGATTCTTAAAAGTTATCTACCCAACCCAATCTTAGACAAATCAAAATCAGAAAACTCTCAAAATTCAAACTGAAAAATAAAAAAGGAAAACTAAGTTCTATTCCCCAACAAAGTCACCATTTTGTTATGCAGATTAATCCCTCTTGCAGACAAGAGTGATCTCCCTAGTATTCTGTGAATAGCTAGAAACAAACATCCATTTGTAAATATTTTTCTCTAGATTATTTGCAATTCAGAATACTATAAACAAAGAAAGATGACATGCCCCTACCTTGAAATCCAACGTTTGATGCAGTCTTTTATCCAGTCGCTCCAAAGAGGCTTCTCCAGTAAGTAAAACCTGCAATCAAAGGCAGACAAAAGAATCAAAGCACCTAAAACATATAATAATTAATAAAATCTAATACAACTTAGTGATCAAGGAGTCTAAGTATTGATGTTATTCAACAAGCACAAGGACAACTCAATGAGAAAAAGAGATCCATATGTATTATCTTGAAAAAAAAAGAGTAACTTTACAGCCTGATGCCTTGATGTCGTACAAGTTTCTCCCGGGGTCCTGAACAATCGTTCCTCCTTCAATTTGACAAGCCTTCCTCTCTGAATACCAACATGGAGTTATGGACATAAGGGTGTGATCATTCTCATGCCAACAACAACTAGTGTAGAGAGTATGCACTCTTGGGAATTTCTTTAGCAATTACCATATACAAGCTACCGTTGATACTAAAACATGAGCTCAATTTATAGGGAAATGGAGGTAGTTTCAGTTCCATGAAGAGGGGGATGGATTCCTCTCATGAAGGGATTTGAGCTCCATGAGTGGAGGGATAAAGCTATAACTGATCATGCCTCTAGAAGCTTCCAGTTGGGAGAATATTCGACCAACTGGGATTCTAGAACTTAATTTTTCCTTTATTTGACTTTTTATGGGGGTCCACAAGTTTTAGAAGCAAAACGTGCGGGAGCTGCCTCAGGCTATAGAAAAAGTATTCGTGAACCCACAGGAAAAGGCTAGAAAAAGTGCGAAGGTAGAATTTTAAGGGTTTTAATGAGATTTTTTCCAATTCCAAGACTTGGTTAGGAACATTAAGGTTTTTGACTTCTAAGGGAGTACAATATAGGTAGTGATAGACTTATATGGATAGTAAAATGTCATGGTGACAAAATAATGTGTAACAATGTGGAACAACCTTTGGGGTTCAAAGTTCGAGATAGAGATACACATGTATGCATGTTGAAGAAAGCCCTCTATGAGTTGAAACAAGCCCCTAGGGCTTGGGATGAGATGATCGATAGCTTCTTGATGAAGATGGGCTTTACTCAAAGTGATGTTGACCCAAACCTTTACTTTAAGGTTGATAATGAAAAGCCTCTCATTCTGGTTCTCTATGTGGACGATCTATTCCTCACAGGTGTTGACCCTCTTATTCATCAATGTAAGAGGGAGCTAGCTTATGAGTTCAGGATGAAGGACCTAGGACTGATGCACTATTTCCTAGGCCTGGAGATCTAGGAAATGGCAGGTGAGATTTTCCTTTCTCGAGGAAAATATATTGTGTCGCTGTTGGAAAGATTTGCGATGGTGGATTGCAAGTCCATGACTACTCCAATGGACTCAACTTTAAGAAATTGTGTGGAAGTGCTGCTAGGCCCGATTTGGGAAATTCTACCGAGTATCGTCAACTCATAGGGGCCCTTATGTTCTTAGTGAACTCAAGTTCGAACATATGTTTTGCAGTGAAAACTTTTAGTCAATATATGGTCAAGCCTCATCACATTCAATGGCTTGGTGCCAAGAATATCTTGAGATATCTCTGGGGATAAATCAACCATGGGCTGAGATACACTGTCGGGAGTATGAAAATCCATGGATATACCGATGTCGACTGGGCAGGAAGTGTGGTGGATCGTAAAATCACATCTGGATGTTTCTTCACCTTAGGTTCTGTTTTGATCTCCTGGATGAGCAGGAAGCAAAAATTGGTTGCTTTGAGCACCGCCAAGCCTGAATACATTGCAACAAGTATGGCCTGTTGTGAATTTGTTTGGTTGACATAGATATTCATTGAAATTTTTGGGCATGTGCTAGATACCACCATGATCCTTTGCGAAAACCAAAGTGGGATTCAAATTTAAGAGAATCCCGTGTTTGATGACCACTCCAAGCATATCGATATCAGGTACCACTTTATCTGGGATATGGTACATCAAGGCATCATAAGGCTCCATTACACTGGGACTAATGAGTAGGTCGCAAATATTCTCATGAAGCCCCTGGGGAAGGTCATTCTTAAGCTTCGGTGAGAAGTTTGGCATCGTGGACATACCCTATTATGAGGGTCCCGCTTGAGTTGGAATTTGAGCTCTGGGAGCTCCAGGAGGCTTGGGGATAGCTTCTTGGAGCTATAAGGAACCAGAGGGCTAGGTTCGCCTTACCTTGCTGGTGTGTTATTTCCCTACCATTATGATATTGAGTTGGTTCACCCTCTCTTAATATATGTCGCACATACATCCTACCCATGTAGTCCGGGACTCATGGGAAGTATCTCTCATCTAGCCAATGAGTTGGGAAATGAGGATAGAGACTATAGCATTATCGATGGACGCATCATGTATTTTCATACTCTCTATGTCTAGGATGGGTTGTGTCCAACAACTTGATTTGGGATCAAGTCTAGTTGAGGTTTTTACCTCTAAACTGACTTCAGGTCAGTGGTGAGTGGCAAGATCTTTGTGAATCACTCTTGATCATATCTTCTTTATTATTTATTCTACAACAGAGAAAATTCGACAAAGTACAAGGACATAAAGATGACACAGGATGACAGGATGAAATATGATAGTACATAATTGATCCAAGTGGATATCGGTAGCCACCCACCTATTCCATTTGGACCAGCACCATCAATTCTTGCAGCTTTTCACTTTCAGCACAAGTTACTATTTTTAGTAGGTTTTCGGGTCCTGCACTCCTGGAGCTATTTTGGGGTGTTAATGATCCAGGTTGATATTGGTGGACACCCACCTATTCCACTTGGGGCCCCACCATTGTCTCTTTCAGTTTTTTAGTTTCGACACAACTTACTATTTTTGGCAATTTTTCGGGTCCTGAACTTCCGGAGCCATTTTGAGGCCCTAAACGAAGTTTCATGGGAAAAATGAGAAAGACATGGAGCTATTGATAATGTCAAATGAATATCGCATGAAAAAGTAACATCCTTGGGAATTTGAAACACCAATTATCCAAACGGGGCCCGTAGTTTTGGCGCTTCATCTCCTAGTGTTAGGTTTTTGGATGTTTGGAGTTTTCCATTGTTTCTCAATAATAAATAGGCCCTCGAGTCTCATTGTAACACAGTTTAGAGGTCTGTAGCTGCCACATCTATTCTCAAAGATATGCTACCAACACCCTAGCTATTTTTATTTCCATTATGTCTGTAAGCATATTTTAGTCATTTGATTTAAATAAAATGAAGTATTGTTTCCATTGCATCTCTGTGTTTATGTCTATTTCTATATTTTATTGCGTTCCTGCATAAATCCGCATTAATGATGGTATTTGATGACAATATTTCACAGCTTGACAGATCGATGGACAGGTGGAGTTCTCCCTAGTTGAGAGGGAGTGTTAAATTTGGAAACTAGGGCCAAACTCCCCTTTGCATTGCTCATGTGATGTAGATGATATTTTTGTTGGATTCCTCTTTCAGAGAGATGAAAAACTGATCTAAATGTCATCTTGTTTGGATGAGAAAAATTTGGATTTTGAATTTATTTTCCACACGTGCAATTTGTCAAGGTCGGCTAGAATTGTAATGTAGGCTCACAAGCCCCAATAGATGTGTCAACACACCCTCATTGATGGATATAAATATGAGAGACTAAATCATCATTTCGGACATCATCATCTCACTCATTCTCTCTCCTTCTGATTGGTTCGTACAAGCCTTACGAAACCTTCTCTCTCATTTGCACGTGTGAAAGAGAAGCTGGAAATTTCGAACTGTTTTAGGGTTTTTGTTGCAGCATCGACCTTGGGCCAACTCACATCATTTGACTTCGATTTTTCAGAAAAATTCAAATTTTCGGAGGTCGAATTTGGAGGCACAGAAATCGAGGAAATCCGAGCTGATTTGAATATTGCATTGACCACAACGTTGACTGCACATTTGACCAAAGTTTGACCACAAAATTGACCAGGAAATTGAATTGGGCTAATAAGAAAGATTGAAGTAAATTTCTCTAAGCATAAAACATACCATTGTTAACTAAAATTAACACCAAACTGACCATCAAGAAGCAAGGCCTATATACTCCGTTGCCTACCCCTAGTCGGTCATGGGAATACATCTCCATGGATTACATGTCGGGCCTTCCCTCTACCAAGCATGACAACGCCTGATTTTTTGTGGATGTTGACAGATTCTATAAGATGGCCATTATGGCGGTCTGCAAGAAGAATATCACTGCAAAAATCACTGCTAAACTCTTCTTTGAGAGAGTGTGGCTACACTTTGAGATCCCATAGTCCATTATCTTATATTGGGACAAAAATTTCCTCAGTACATTTTGGTCAAGTCTCTGGTCGATGCTGGACACCAAGCTCACTAAGTCCACAACTTTCCACCCCCAAATTGATGGCCAAACAGAGGTCGTCAACAAGATGATCATACAAATTCTGCGCATGTACAACTTGAAGCATCAACACATGGGATGAAAGCCTCCCCTTTTTCTAGCATAGCTATAACTCGGCTCTCCACAACTCAAATGGCCACAACCCCTTTCATGTGGGGTTGGGATTCCAACCGCTATGTCCCATTGATGTGGCCACACCATTTGAAACTACTTAGGTGGGTTCGACTCATGTCGAGCCCTAAGCCGACAAGGTGAACAACTTCATTGAGCGCATTCAACACATTCACCAATAGGTCCATGACATATTGGACAGAGCCAATGCTAAGTACAGGCAACAACATGATCAACATTGGGTGCCACATAAGTTTTAGGTGGGAGACAAAGTTTAGTTGCATTTTCAGAAAGAACACCCAACCAAAGCTCATCGGAAGCTCAAACCACTTTGATATGGGCCTTACACCATTATCAAGGTTGTGGGAGACAAATTTTTTGATCTCAACATTCCCACATTCCTTAGCCTGCACCTATTGTTCAATGTGGACCGCCTTCAACCATACTTTCCACCATTACTAAACACATTAGATATTGTAGAACAACTCACACAAATAGAGCTAAACCTCGACTGCATGGAACAATCCACAACTGATCGGATCATTGACATGCAAATCAAGAACACTCGCTAGTAGAAGATCGAGTTTTATCGAGTTGTCAAAGCTAGCCAACTCCTGCACCAAGGCAAGTGGCTCACCAGGGACCAAGTTCAACAGAAGTTTCCTCATCTCATGGAGGAACTCAATGCAATGGAGCCCATTTATTCCTAAGGGGGGAGGACTAATCCCAATGGATATGGTGGCCACCCATCTATTCCACTTGGACCCCCACCATTGTTTCTTTCAGTTTTTGAGTTTCCTTGATTATAGTACAATGTAATATTTTTAGCAGTTTTTTGGGTCTTGAACTTCCAGAGCCATTTTGAGGCCCTAAACAAAGTTTTTTGGGAAAACCGAGACCAAACAATATCTGCACACCACATTTATGCTCGTAAAAATTTGATCTACCAATTTACCCTATCGAGGCCCATTGTTTTGGCACTTCATCTCCTAGGGTTAGGTTTTTTGTTCTTTAAGGTTTTCCCATGTTGTTCAATAATAAAAAGGCCCTTTAGCCTCATTGTAACACAGTTCAGAGGCATGTAGCCGCCACATATTTTCTCGAAGATAAGCTACCATCACACGAGCTAGTTTATTTCCATTCCATCTGTAAGCTTATTTCAGTTATTTGATATTAATGAAATAAAGTATATTTTCTACATCTCTACATTTATGTTTATTTCTGTATTTTATTGCGTTCTTGCATAATTCTAGATCATATTTTCCAGTAGGCTTGGGTAAATTATTGTTTTGGTTAGAAGGGATGCTATATTTGATGATAGAAGCAAATTGTTTTGAAGCAAAATTGTTATTCGAGGGATTGTTTTGAAAAAAATTGTTATAACTTTGAGAATGAGTATTTACAATATTTACATCATCATCTATCCAATTTAGAGTATTTACAGTATGATTTGGAGGTGGTTGAGTTGGTTATTTTCCAAAAATTATTTCTTTGCTTGCATTCATAATTTCACAGGTCCTCTCCTCATGATAGTCTGCAAAAATTTCTCTAAGGACAATTTAAAAGGAGAGTTCCTGGAGCATATGAAATAGGAGAGGATGAGGGATAGATAGAAGTGAAGATTGAGAAGGTGTAGGTACATCCTTGCACTCAAATGAAATCATGTAATTATTCATATCTTGCATCAATTGTAAAATCACATTCATTTCATGGCTCTTGTTAGATTCATTCAAAGGAATATCAGTTCTTAGATTCCAATCTTCATATTCTAGGAAAGTATGTAAGGCAATAGCTAGATCATTGACACATTTTTCTTCAAGTCAATTCTTATAGAGAGGAGGCATGTTATTATAATAATGGATCATGGCAACTTGACTGTGAGGTCTGATAACATTTGGGATTTTATTATAGATATTGGTAAACCTAAGGTTAAAGGTTTTGATTGTTTCTCCAGGTTTGAATATCAGACTATTGTATTCCTTGAACAAATCAATAGGACTTTGTCATTGTCCAAAAGTAGATTTGAGCCAATAAGACGATTTAGTCCATGTAGAAAATATTTTAGGAGGAAAATCATAGAAATCGTATCCAAATTTTCCTTCTAGGGTATTGACAAAGAGTCTCATGCAGACATTTTGTGCAGTACCCCTATATTGTTGTAGGCATTTATAAATTCACTTATATGCTCTTCGATAGTACATGTTTCATTCCCATTGTTAGGTCCTCGTGATTTGGCAGATTGGCAATGACCAAATGAAAAAGGGTAACATCAAACCAGTCTTTGAAGTCATAGGAACTAGCCTTCCTGGACTCAGAGAGGGCTCTCTCTATAAACATGTAAAGGATGTGATCTTGATTGTTATTAGGGTTTGATTTTAGGCTAGTTGTTAAGTTTAGGGTTTTTTTGTTTGTTTGGGTTGGGTAGATGATCAAGTAGAATAGATGGAGTAAGAGATATTCAAGTCATTGGACTATGGATTCTACAAAAGGTCATGGACATTTCAACAATGGATCAGGGTGCATCACAAGGCCAATCTAACATGGTCAAATGGATCTTCAAGGTTTGTGTGAAATGAAATGAACATCAAGTTTGTGAACAAAGTAGGTTTACAAGGGCGGTGAAGAATCCTTGAACAAATACCTTTAAAAAATAATGGTCCTTAATACTAATAAGAATGAATAAATAATCATAAGACAGGGAAAACCAATAAATATTTGATTAAACTCAAGCAAATAAGCATTTAAGAGAAACGATCCAGTGAACTATAGAAGGCAAGAAACTTGTATAACTTCTAGTGATTTCACCTTCAAGATTAGAAAAAATTTAAGATGTACATATAACATAGATCAAAGAAGAAAGAACTCCTAAACATCATTTATCATAGCCATAAAGAACTCTAAAGCAACCTTTCAAGAATGCACAATGGGAATGATCAAAACATAAACCTCTTTGGCTAAAACTAATCAGTGATACTTCAAAGAAAGATCTTAAGAACAATGTTTAAGTAACATCAAACAAGCAGGGCTAACCATAAAACATCTTTGATATCCACTGTATTGAATCATTCATAAGATAAACAAGCATAAGTGGGTCTAGAGAGCAACTAATAATTCTCTAAACTGACCTAGCAGAGGAAAACATAGAAGTAGTGAAGGATAAACATAACTAAGGTGCCTCTAAACAACATTTCTTAGTCTAAAAATTTTGTCCTACTGCAATAAAAGGATGAAAAAAATGATAATATAAGAAAAACATGAAATAAATAGGAACACATAACCATTTAACAATGCTCAGGGATCCTACAAGCAAGCCTTCTCTAATGTCAAACAATCCAAGCCATTCACAAAAATCAGAGCCAATTTGTCTTCAATCTCCATATCTATGTATTACTCTCAATAAGTGTCTAACCAAAAATAAACCACAACAATGAGGCCTCAATGTTGTATTTAAAAATCAACGAGGACAAAAACCCTAATTAGTTCTTTAGAAACCCATTAGTTAATTATAAATGTCACTGTTGTCCTTTGAGACCATTAAAGGCCCAAGGCACAAAATATCTAATGAAAAATATCTTCTCGACCATTTTTGGCAAAAAAATTGACATTTAGGCTCCCAAAAACTCCCAAAATATTTCCTAGCATACTTTGTTGAATTTTGTTTTGCCAAGGCGCAGCACTGAGATTTAAGGATGCATTTCCATGCCAAAAGCGCAACACCTGCACAAAAAAATTGGGTCACCTTGTAGCCAAGTTTTGAAGGCCTTCTTGATGTCAGAATGGGCTCCATGATGGCTCGCTGGAAATATTTTTGAGTCTAATTTCCAAAAATTCCCTTGGTTTTCTGATTGGGCTCCATTTACCTATTCAAAAAGAAAATCTCCTAAGGCTGATGAAAGCGCAGCACCAACCCTGAAAACATGGCATAAAGGTGAAAATTGGCATGTTTTTGGGCCTTTTGAGGGACCAAAACTGCTCCAAATGCCCTGAAATTTGGTGTGAATGATGTTTTTGGGCTGATGAATCCAAAAATGTAAACTTTACCTCCATTGGATTTCTGTAGGAAAAGTGTAGCACCAAGGGTGTTGCGCTTTCGGCCCTTAAAATCAGCAAAAACTAAAAAATTCCAAAAAGTTCCAAAAAATTGCAAGTACCTTACTCATGGGGTTTGGGATGCCTGTAGAGAAGAATCAGCTAATATCTCAAGCTTTTCTTGGTGTTTTTTCTCCTTGAGTGTTTGAATTTCGACAAGGGCTCCTTTGAGCTTGACCCTTGCAATTTGATTTTTCAATGCATAGTGCTTGGCCATCTTTTTCTGTAGGCCAAGGTCTCTTTGTGTCCTCTTGAGCTGCTTGTTTTCATCCTTATAATACTTAATAATATAATTTTCCATGCCAATATTTCTTTGTAGATCCCTAATCTCTGCATCTTTTCTCTAGAGAATTATGCTAGTGACCCTCTCCGCATCTTCATTTTCACTATCAAGGTCAATAAATTCAAGTTTTTGTTTAGTTCCATGCTTACCTTTCTTATCTCCAACAGTGACCTTTTCTTTACCTTTGTCAAGCTTCTTTGTTGATGTGGAAGGCATGGCCCCTTGTCTTTTAGAGGAAAAAACACATTCCTTTATCCCCTTTGGTAAGTTAAAGAAAGAGGTTTGATTGTGCTCATTTTGGTGTCTTCATCATGGTTACCATCTTGACTGCCATTACCAGTGATATCCATGCTGTCCTTATGGATTTCATGGTTGATTTCCTCATTGGCATCACCACTGTCATGAGCCTAATTTTTTTTACTATCTTCATGGCCATCATGACTGCTGTCATGATTGTCACTGCCTCCCTCATTACTGTTGTTTTCATTATTTCTGTGATTTTCACTGTTATCATCAGCTTCACTAAAAATTTTCTCCTTGGTGTCACTACTGTCATTAGCATCATCATTTTTTCCTGCATCATTTTCCTTGTCACTGTGATGAGCCTCATCAAAATTTGTTTCATGTTCTTCTGTTTCCATGGCTTCTGCATTTCCTTCATCATTTGTTTCTTCCATGCTGAAATCACTACCCTCTGCCTCTTCATCTTCAACATCATCATTGCCCTTGGTTTCCATGTTTCCTACTTCATTGATGACCTCTGCCTCTTCACTTTCCTCATTACTTCTTGTTTCATCCTTATTGCTTGATTGATCAGTACCTTCTCTTTCATGGTCACTTTCTTTCTCACTGCCACTTTCCTCTTGATATGATGCATTGGGAGAGGGTGAGGAACGAGGGTTTTATTTGAGGTGAGGGTATATGGGTAGATTGTGAAGCATGATCAGTAGAAGATGATGGGGGAGTAGGGGGAGGAGGATGAGATGATGAGGGAAAATTTTGCTGAGGATGGCGTTGTGGGTTTGTTAACACTTCATGGGAAATGAACACCTCCCATGGGATACCTTTTGCTCCAACTGATGTAGCAAAACCATATTGATTAAAAAGTGATGAAACAAACTTTGAATTTTCTGGGAATAGTTCCTCCTTTGTGCAATGAAGGATATCTTGTCAATACTCCTGTAAATATAGTAGGGCAAATGCAGCATCTTAACCCTAATGAAGTGCATGAGCAATCTTATGTGGTAGGAATAAAGTATAGATAACCTTCCCTCACATGTAAAATATTTCATGATAACTCTCATCAAGGGTGCATACCTCTCCAACAAATGTGAAAAAGGGAAAATAGATTTTCAACCTTCTTTGTATCTGGGTTTAAGAATGGCTCATAGAAGCTTATGTCTAAATTTTCTCTTTTGAAACATTTTTCACCAACATTAGGTATTCCAGTGGCAATAGAAATGGCATCTGATGACAACTCAAAGTTTACCCCTACAAGATTTACCTATTTCTCATGTAGGTTGAGGATAAATAACCTAGTGAGCTTAGGGTGACTTTGTACTTGTTGGAATTTTTCACAAAAATAAAAACACCCTACATTTTGGAAACATGTGACAATCATAGGAGAGGCATTAAGCTCCATAGTGTCTTGGGGTTCAAACCTATTAACCTTCCCACCTTTGTGTTTCTGATTCCTAGACACCTAGCCTTCTTCACTACTACCATTTCCTCCTTCTCTTGACATTTTGATTACTGTTGTTTTGAAACAAACCCTAGCTTTGCTTGTGAAGCTAATATGAGAAGTGATAGAATGGTGGTAAGAAGGTAGCTTTTGCAAGTGAGTGAGAGGGATGAATGAAGGTGTAAGTGTATGAATGTGAGGGAGAGCTAGCACTCAAGGACAAACATCGGTTACTTGTTATAATTCTGATCTGACAACAAATTAACATGAAGATTTAAGGTTTTCACTCCTTTAGGGTTTCCCTCAATTTCTCTTAACATCAAAACATGAAAATGCACTGGCAGGAAAAGTATGAAATTCACTTACCAATTTAGAAATGCTCTTGAAGACGCTTGATAGTAGCTTGGAAGTGTTTTTGATGTTTTTTGGGCATTTGCAGGTGCAGGAGGAGCTTCAGGCTGAAAGCGCAGTGTTTGCACGCATGTCGGGCCTGTCGGGCTGTGAACGCACAATGCCTGCACGTCTCTGTCGGGCTTCCATGCCGAAAGTTCAACGTCTGCACGAGTGTCACGTCGGTCAGGCTGTGAATGAGCAACGCCAGAATGCCTCTGCATGAGCCTGTCGGGCTTCCAAGGTGAACGCGCAACGTGCCTCTGAACGTGCAGCACGTGCCTCTAAACGCGCAGCATGTGCCTCTGAACGCGCAACACAGTGAAAATTTTCACAGGAAATTCCTCCGAAGGCACATCTCCCAACTCTGAATGCGTAGCGTTGTTCTGAACACGCAATGTTGAGTGGAATTGCCCAGTTTTGACTAAAAACTCACAGTTTCTCCTTCTGAGGGCTTCTAATTTTTTTGCAAGGGAAAAATGAGTCAAAGAAAACTCAAAATAACCTTTTATATGTTTGGGATTGAAATTAAATCATTTGTAAGCCCATCTCCTAATGTTTTGAGTCCTTTAACTTTTCACTAAGTCCTTTGACACTTTGTTGTGTAGGAGACTTAAAAACCTCTGAGTGATTTTTCTTTTTTCTCCTTGAGAATTTATATGCTGGTTTGATGTCTTCTTTGGAGGATTGGAAACAATAGTGTTTGCACAGTTTTATGTGCTTTCTTTCACAATTTTTACTAAACACCTTTTAGTGTTTGTATGCAGGTTTGCTAAACATGGTGAAGTTTGACATTTTTTATTCTGAGGCTTGATACATCTGCTTTTGACACCTTTGAGACAATCACTCTTTTGCCACTACTATGAGTTTTAAAAAATGCCTTTCACCTCCCTAGGCCACTTTTGATTTGCAGGTGCCTAAATTTATAGTTCAAAATTTGTCCACTGATACTCTTTACCTCCTTTCTCTACAGATTTTGTTTGAGTCACAAGGCTTACTTTATTTGGTTGGTCTATGTCCTTGAACATTTTCACTTAGCAGGTGTTATGAAACCCTGAAGTGGCTCTCTCCCTCTGATCTTTGAAAATTATGAATTCACTTTGACAACCTTAGACATTTACAAAGTGGAAATATCTTCAAAGCTTCTTTATATTTACCTTTGAGCTCATACCATGTTTTTCTATCTTTTAACCACTGAGTGTAAATGATTGAAATGAGAGCTTGAACCTCCTTCATGTGTTTTGCTACATTGGATCTCTGCTTGGCATACTGTTGATCAAATCAGGCTTAGAAACCTTGATTTCTCCTGAAGACCCAGTGCTTCTTGTCTTCCTTTAGGAACTCATCAGTTACTTTATCAATTTCCGTTGTTGATTTACCTCTTGAAATTCTTGCAGAAATGCTAAGCACATTTACCTTTTGCAAAACTTGAAATTGACAAAGTAGCCCTCTTTGGATATTTTTTGCTCTTTCTTGGGAAATCATGTGTTGCTCTTCTTTTACATTTGAACAAATTCTAGCATAGGAAAATAAGAGCTTCAAACATCAATGAAAACCCTACAAACTATGAAACCCTAATGACCTAGTTGGATGATCCTTTGATTTGGCCTTTGAGTAAAATCTGGTTTAAGATCTTCAAGTGTAAAAAAATAGTTTTTTGACAAATTGATGTATTGATGATCCAAAATACAATGTACTTGATTTATCTAAGGAGTCTACATATATAGTTTTGATACCACCAATGCTTGAGGAACCTGGTGGACATGGAAAGGAAAAGTTGTTTGGTAACCCTAGATGGGAAGTGGGGTGATGGGAAAAAGCAAAATATAGTACTGAGGTTATAGGTGGGAAAATAGGATATAGATGAGTGACCCAAGCCCATGAGGGGTCTTTTAGGAGTGGTAGGTTAACCATGGAATGGAAAAATAGTAGAATAATGAAAAATTTTGTATAAGGATAATGAATGCAGTGAGATTTATAAAACTCACAATATTTAGGAATCTTGTTTTTAGAAGTCTAGAACTGATATTTAGTCATCTATAGATAGTAAAAATTACTGATGACTAACAGTGGCTCCACTTGGGGTGGGCAGCTCCTTTTCAGGAGGTGTCCAGTACCTCAAAGCTCAAATCTCTAAGTTTTGAAGACTAGTGTCATATCTATTGGGCAAATCTCTCTTCCTTCATTTGCTGATGTTTCTCTTGAAGCTATGATCTTAGGAATCTAAAAGACATGACTGCTTCACCTCACTTATACCTACCCATCATACTTTGTATAACATTTTTTCTTCCTTTGGGTGCACTTGGACTGGCAAACCCTTCACATTCTTTTTCTTTGAAATCATAAAACAAAAAACTATCTACTTGTACCCTTATCACTCCCAAGAGTTCAGATTAGGCTAATTGACTCTCTTATTCTCTACCTAGTCTACTCATTTGTCAATATTAAGTTGTTTGACAAATTTTTCTTCTCTAATATACTAACATAAAATTGAAAACATGACTAAACCTAGGTTGAGCAATCAGATTTTCCATGGGTTGTGGCATTCAGACAAGCTGCACACAGACATTATTTTTGTACGAACAAAACTATAAAACATGAGGGTTGTGATTTATCATTTGTTAGGCATCCCTATATTTTCTCTTTGGTTCAGATTTGAGCATTTAGAATCAACAACCTTTTCCTAATCTAATCTACTGACAATTCAAGCTTAAATTGTTTGGCAAGTCTTCTTTCACTAACATATCAGCAGAAATTTAAAACATGTTTAGTCATGATTAGGCTAGATGAATGGACAAGATTATTTATTTTGAACTATTAGTGTCATTTAGGCTTGCACACTTTCAACAACACTCTTTTTTGTGTATAGGGTTGTACCTATTCTTTTCGTGCCCTCTTTTACTTCCTTTTTTTGTTTTTGTGTTTTTGTTTTTCTGATTTTTTATCAATCAATGTTATGTACAATGAATGAAAGCTTCAAATTAGGAATTTTGACAAAAATAGTGTTTGAGCATCCTGCCATTGAAAGGACCTCTGAATACCTCTACTCCATCCAGCTCTTGTAAAAATAAAGCATTGTTACCTTTAACTGAATGAATGATATAAGGACCTTGCCACAAATTTTCAAATTTTCCATGCTTGCCTTTGTCTTTCCTCTTGGAATTCCATTTCAACATTGTGTCTCCAACGTGGAAATCATTGGCTTTGGTTCTTCTGTCAAAGATCTTCTTTATGTTTTCTTGCACTGCTTGTGTTATTTTGTAAACTTCTTCCCTTGACTGCTGCAAATGAATGGTTTGGTTCAACCTCACTTGCATGTCATTTTCTTCTGATTGAACCTCTTGAAGAAGCTTCATAACCGAAATTCCCAAGGATGTCGGGAAAATGAAATCCATGCCATAAACCAGCTGATAGGGAGACATATTGATAGATTTCTTAGTTGTTAGTCTATCATCCCATAGTGCATGCACCAATTTTCCATGCCATTATTTTTTTTCTCTTCCAACAACTTCTTGATGATGTTCACCAAAATTTTGTTAGAGGACTCAGCTAGCCCATTACCTTGAGGGTAATAAGCTATAGAGTGCCCTAGTGTGATGTGGTACTTGTAGCAAAGGTCCACCATTCTTTTGGACTTAAATGCAATAACATTATTGGTGATGATCTTTTTGGGACAACCAAATTTGGATAGGATGTTGGTTTCAAGTAATTTTATGATGACTAAGTCGGTAGCATTCCTTGAAGGGATGAATTCTATACATTTGGTGAAATAATCAGTAGCAGTGAGAATCCACTTATGTTGGGAATATGAGGCAGGGTGGATTTCGCAAATGAAATCTAAACCCCACTGCTGAAAATGAGTTTCAACACTATTGGGATGCAAGGGCAAAGGTAGTAGCTTTTTCTTGCCATCAAAGATTTGGCATTTATGGCAAGTTGCAACTAGATTGTGTGTATCGGGGAAAAGAGTGGGCCAATAGTAATAGCTCTAAGGATTTTATTGGCTGTGGTTTTCGAGTAGAGGTGACCTCCACACTCTCCTTCATGGAACTCATGCATAATTTTATCTGCATCATCTTCAAGCAAACATTTAAGCAATATGACAACATAATTTTTCCAATAAAAAGCTCCATCTAAAATGCAGAAATTTAAAGTTTTTTGTTTCAAGAATCTAGCTTTTGTTTTGGATAAAGTAGGAGGAGCATTAAGATAAAAAAACACATATAGAATATCAGCATACCAAGATGAATTTAGAAATACTTCTTCAATGTGTGGAGCTTTGAACTCTTCATGTTCCTCTAATGCATCAACCATATTCATGTCTAGTGCTTGAAAATTAGATTCAACCATGAGTTTTGTGAGTCCTTATCCTTTAATCAGTTTAGTTGGCTTGATTTATAAATCATATTCTAAGAAAATAACAATCCATTTACCCCTTTTACCATCAGGGTATTGATTAGGAATGTCTTTAACAACTGTATGTGGAACAAAAGCAATAACATGGGAGTGAAAAATGTAAACTCTAAAGTCCTTCAATGCTTTTATCAAGGCAAAGGCTTGTTTCTCCATGATGTTGTATTTTAGAGGAGCACCCCTCAATGCTTTGTTGAAGAAGGCTATGGGTTGTTCTTGTCCCATCATGTTCTTTTGAAGCAATACAATAGCAACAATGTGTTTGGATGCAAATGAGAAAATGAAGAAATCCTTGGTAAAGTCGGGGCTGATTAGAATTGGTGTTTGGGTAAGGGCTTGTTTCACTAGTTCAAAGGATTGTTTGGCTTCTGTGGAACACTTGACTACTACTTCTCTTTTCAGCATATTTGTGATATTTCGTAGGAGTTCAGTGAGGTTAGGAATGAACCTTCTAAGGAAGTTTATCTTTCCAATGAAAGATTGCAACTCTTTAATATTTCTAGGATGGATGATTTGTAGTATACCTTCAATCCTTTTGGAGTCTATCTTTATCCCTTCTTCAGAAATGATGTGGCCTAAGAGTTTTCCTTCTTGAAAACCAAACAATTTTTTCTTAGGATTCAGAGATAGGCCATACTTCCTACACTTCTCAAAGACCTTTCGTAAATGAACTAGGTGTTCTTCATCAGTTTTAGAATAGACAGTGATGTCATCAAGGTATATCACTATGAAGTAACCTATGTCTTCAGAGAAATCTCTGTCCATGGCTCTTTGAAAAGTATCCCCCGCATTCATCAACCCAAATGGAATTTTGACATACATGAATGTGCCCCAAGGTGTTGTGAAAGCGGTCTTGTGCTAATCACTTGGTAGTACTAATGCCAAATTGTACCCCGAAAAGCCATCAAGCAATGATATTCTCTTATAACTTACCACCCTTTGCAGTATATGATCCATTTTGGGTAAAGGGTAGTTGTCCTTTACGGAGACTTTGTTCAAGTTTCTAAAGTCTATGCACAACCTAATCTCCCATGTTTTCTTTCTTACTGACACAAGGTTAGAAACCCATTCTAAATACCTAAGTGGGACTATGATACCAACATCATACATATTCTTTATTTTCTTTTCAACCAAAGGTACTAGGATGGGGTTTATTCTTCTCAATTTTTTCTTGAATGGTTTCTGATTTTCCTTGAGAGGAATTTTATGTTGAATAATGCTTGTGTCATAGGACTTCAAGTCCTCATACCCCCATGCAAAAATATCTTTAAAATTTTTGAACAGCTCTATATATTTCTGTTTTGTGTGAGGAGGTAGAGTTTTGGATAGCTTGATCATTTTGGGTTTTTCTATGCTGCCTATGTTGCATTATTCCACACCAATTTCGATGGTTTCTATTTTTGGATTTTTAGCAACATCATTAAAGTAAAAGAACTCTTCTAAAGGGGTAAGACCTCTTGGTAGTGAGTCATATTTTCATTGTAACACCTCGAGGTATTTTTTATTCGAGTCCCTAGAAAATTTTGCCTTATGAAAGTGTCCTAGCATATTTACATTAACATTAGGAAATGGCTCTGTTTTTGTTTTTTTTGTTTTTCACTTGAGCACTCGTGTTCACGTTATAAGCTTGGTTTTGGTATGGCAAATCCATTCTTAGATTGCAGAAAATCATCACTTTATTTATCACCCTCAAACACTTGCCAGTAATCTATGTTGTCGGGTATTGTAGGCCTGTTTTTGACTTTTACAGTGTATTTTTCATTGGCATGCGGTATTTGGCAAGTGCTGGCAGCAAAGGCAATTTCATTGGCAAGGGTGTTTTGGGCTCTAGGAATGGAAGTAAGTTTATAATTCTCAAAAGTTTTCAAGAAGTATAAGGCTACATTCCTATACTCTCTTAGCCTAGGATTCTTGGCTAAATATTCACCCTTGATTTGTTTAATGATCAGCTCATAATCTCCTTATACATAAATTTTCTTAGCTTCTATGTCTCTTAGAAAATGTAAACCAAGAAGGAGAGCCTCATACTCTGCAATGTTGTTAGTGCATTAAAAATCTAGTTTGTAGGAATGGCCTTCATTTGTGTTACGTATCCAGACACCAGCTTGAATCAAATTTGCCACAAGATCCATCAAAGCTCATGTACCAAAGTGTTTCAAGTTCAACTTCGCCATTATGTTGTTGTTCGGGGCTGCTAGAGTTTTGGCTGTCAGTTTCTTTATTCAATGTTTGGTTTGAATGTTGTGGTAGGCCTAGATATTTCTCAATTTCATTTACTTGTTCATCAATGTCATCATCATTATACAAGATAAACGAGTCAAGGTCTGAATGGATAGAATAAAGAGGAGTATTGTTTGACCTATCTTGGCTGCTAACCATATATTTCATGTGTGATTCCCGGTACAATATTATTGTTTGGTTAAAAACCGGGATGGTAGCATAGGATATTTCCATTTGGAGATTCCCTTGAAGTTTGGCTCCCCATGATCTGGATAAAAGGATGCCATACTTCGGGGAATGTCAACAACCACTATGTCCATGACTAGACTCTTAGCAGGTATTTGTGCCAAATTGACACACAGATCTTTGATTAGACCCAAACATTTGATTATGCTTGAATCGAAAGAATACAGTTCTTTGTAAGGTTTGGTTATTTCGAGGCCTAATATCTCCATCACCACCTTGGGCATGAGATTATGTGAGGCACCAGAGTCTAGCATAGCATTGTGCAAGATCTTTTCATGAATATTCAAGCTAACATAGAATGGAGGGACAACTCCTTCTTGATATTTTCCCTCTACCTCAGGTCCAAACAACAACTCTAGTTTGTCATCAGTTAGGTTCAGAGTGTCGTTATCGTTTCCTATGTTCAAAGATTTTAACATTTGGGACCTATATACATCTTGAGTTACTAGTTCAGAAAGGGGTATGCTTATTTTTATTTTGGCAATCTCTCCCTCAAAACTGAAAGGTGTTTGTGTTTTGGGCATATTTACATCAGTTTTATCAGCCATGATATTTCCTGCACTTTTAGTTTGCTAATTCTGATTTGGAACCTTAGTCAAAAGAGTTTTTTCAGAGCCACTAGTAGAGGTACTAGGGCAACTTGGGTCACCATTTTGTTCGCTATTTTTGTCTTTGTTTGGATCAGGTTTCTTAGCCATGGTGTTTTTGTTTTCTGCTGTCTTTTTCATTATGTTTTTAGGGGTCTTTTTAACAGTAGTTTCTAGTTTGTTTTTCTTGGAGGCCTCTTGGGTTTTCTTACTCCTAGGATCATATTGCCTATGGACCTCCATTATGGCATTTTAAAATCCTAATTTATATTCTTCAGACTCTTCATAGTTTTTTCTATCATTTTGGTTTGAGGAAAATAACCGTTGTTCTTCTTCTGTGAGAAAAACATCACCCTCATTGTCAGAGCCTATCAAGTTTACATGGTTTTCTTCTAGCTGTTCAATTTATCTCCCCTCTTCATCCACATAATTGTCTTGGAAAGGAGGCCTAATTTGTTGGTCATTGTCTCTTTGTCTGTTTTGGGGAGGGTCTTTTCTGAAGTTCTGATTTCTATTTTTGTTTTGGGGATTTGGTTGGTTTTACTTAGGAGGTTCCATTTCATTCAAGTTGATCCTCTCCATAATTCTTTCCATTACTCTCACTAGGTTGTCAATCTTGGAATCAGATGTGGAGGCCATGGTTTCATCTTTGTATGTTACCTTTTATGATCTCATCTTAGCCCTCTTCTCAATTAGGTTGGCCTCTACACTCACGGCTCCCCTTTTCATGTCTTTTAAGGTTAGGGGGTCTCTTTTTCTCAATTGGTAGGTCATGTTGGGATCAAATCCTTCTGGAAATTTCACTAGTGCTAGGCCTTGTGGGGGTTTCATGTGTGGTGGGAGATCATTGTACACACTATTGAACCTAGTGCAATAGTCTTGGACACTTTCCTCGACATTTCTCTTAAGGTTGTTATATTCTGAGAGGATTTGGAGAGGTTTTTTCTTAATATCCCATAAGTTTATGAATGTTTAATAGAGGGAAGGTAGATCATATATGTTGTTAGGAGTTAAGTTTTTGAATCATTTTTTAGCTTCTCCTCTTAAGCTTTGGGCAACATCCTCATATTTATGGTCTCTATTCTATCCCCTGATAGTCAAAGGCATATTTCATCTTATCTAAATGTTGTTGGACAGTGGTAGATTCAGCTCCAGTAAAGTGAGGTATTTTGGATTGGTAGTCTTGAGGCATGGGCACTAAAGGTTGGGGTAGAACCAAGGGGGCAAACCATGCTGCCATGATTGGAGGTGCAGGAACCGAAGGAGGGTTTGTGAGAGGAGGTGGAGGATGAAGTGGAGTGCTTTGCACAGTGGATGTGTGAATGGGGGTGGTAGATGTACTCGGATCGGTAAACTGAGATTGAGAATATTTGGAATGGAAAAAGCCAAATTTTTGGAGAAGCTGCAAATCAGGAGGAGTGGAAGGAGAGACTTCTATACTAGGAATTTTCTGCAAATCTATGGGCTCAAGGTCAGTCTGGTCAATCCCACTTTGTGACTTAGTTCTGAAAAGGTTTCTTGTATGGTGTAAGTCAAACTGTGGATCTTGCAAGGCTGTGAGATGTTCGGGGACATAACTTGCTCTATGAATGGTCGTAAAAGTAGTTGAATCTTCAGTCCTAGAAGTTTGCCACAAAATCGTTTTTGGGTCATCAACTATGGTAGGAGGGATTGGGTCCGGGTGAGATCCGGTGCTGATCCTTTGTGAAGCTAGATTTCAAACCCAAAGTGGAGATAGGCTGAAAGTTTGCTGACCTCTCTTAATGTTTGTTGAACTCACACAGTGTGTGACTAGGCCTCTAAACTTCTCAGGGCTGAATTGACACAATCCTAGGGAATTCTATGAGAACTAGTAAAGTTAGTAGGCCTACTGGAGGCTAGTGGAGTCACCAGGTGGATGTTTTTTACTTATTTGAGGATATATACTTCTGGTCCACCACCAACAATTGACAAAAACCAATCTAGAGATGTTTTTGGGGTTTTTTGAGTTTCTTTATACAACACTAAGACTTTAATGAGTTTTTTCCAGTTGAGACATCATGTTGCTAGTATGGTGAATCAATTAGATAGTACTCTTGGCTAACACTTGATTTTCTAAGTTTGATAGAGGTTTTATGAGTTTTTTAAGGATGTCTAAGGTTGTTAATCACTCATTCCCACTGTGATCGCCATTATCTTAGGTCCTCGTAATTTGGAAAATTGGTAATGACCAAATGAACAAGGGTAACATCAAACCAGTATTTGGAGTCCTAGGACTTAGCGTTCCTGGAATTAAAGAGGGCTTTCTCTATAAACATGTAAATGATGTGATCTTGATTGTTTTTAGGGTTTGATTTTAGGCTATTTGTTAAGTTTATGGTTTGTTTGTTTGTTTGGGTTGGGTAGATGATCAAGTAGAATAGATTGAGTAAGAGATCTTCAAGTCATTGGGCTATGGAGTCTATAAAAGGTCATGGAAATTTTAACAATGGATCAGGGTGCATAACAGGGCAGATCTACATGGTCAAATGGATCTTCAAGGTTCGTGTGAGATGAAATGAACATCAAGTTTGTGAACACAGTAGGTGTAAAAGGGAAGTTAATAATCCTTGAAAAAATACCTTTAAACAATAATGGTCCTTTATACTACTAATCATGAAGAAATAATCATAAGACAAGGCAAACCAATAACTCTTTGATTATACTCAAGCAAATAAGTATTTAAGACAAACAATCCAATGAACTATAGAAGGCAAGAAACTTGTATAACTACTAGTGATTTCACCTTCACGATTAGAAAACATTTAAGATAGACATATAACATAGATCAAAGAAGAGGGAACTCATAAAAATCATTGATCATAGCCATAAATACCTCCAAAGCAACCTTTCAAGAATGGACAAAGGGCATGATCAAAACATAAACCTCTTTGGCTAAAACTAATCAGTGATACTTCAAAGAAATATCTTAAGAACAATGTTCAAGTAACATCAAACAAGAAGGGCTAGCCATAAACATCTTTGATATCTACTGTATTGAATCATTCATAAGATAAACAAGCATAAGTGGGTCTATATAGCAACTAAGAATTCTCTAAACTGACCTAACAAAGGAAAACATAGAAGCAGTGAAGGATAAACAGAACTAGGGTGCCCCTAAACAACATTTCTTAGTCTAAAAATTTTGTCCTACTGCAATAGAAGGATGAACAAAATGATAATAAAAGAAAACATGAACTAAATAGGAACACATTACCATTTAAAAATTCTTAGGGATCCTGCAAGAAAGCCTTCTCCAATGTCAAACAAACCAAGCCATTCACAAAAATCATAACCAATTTGTCTTCAATCTCCAAATATATATATTACTCTCAATAAGTGTCTAACTAAAACTAACCACTACAATGAGGCCTTAATGATATATTTAACAAACAAGGAGGACAAAAAACCTAATTAGGTATTTAGAAACCCATTAGGTAATCGTAAATGCCACTTTTTTCCTTTGAGACCTTGTAAGGCCCAAGGCACAAAATATCTAATGCAAAATATCTCCTCGACCATTTTTGGCAAAAAAATTGAAATTTAGGCTCTCAAAAACTCCAAAAATATTTCCTAGCATACTTTGTTGACTTTTTATTTTCCAAGGCGTAGCATTGAGATTTAAGGATGCATTTCCAGGCCAAAAGCGCAGTGCCTGCATAGGAAAACTGGGTCTCCTTGCAACCAAGTTTTGAACGCCTTCCCAATGTCAGAATGGGCTCCGTGATGGATCGTTGGAAATCCTGTTAAGTATACTTTCCAAAAATGTCTTTATTTTTCTGATTTAGCTCCATTTACCTATTCAAAAATCAAATATCTCAAGGTTGATGAAAGCGCAGCACCAGCCCTGAAAACATTGTAGAAAGGTGAAAATTGACATGTTTTTGGGCCTTTTGAGGGACCAAAACTGCTCCAAATGCTCTGGAATTTTGTGTGCATGATTTCCTTGGGATTATGAATCCAAAAATTTAAACTTTAACTCCATTGGATGTCTGTAGGAAAAGCGTAGCGCCAAGGGTGCTGCGCTTTCAGTTCTTAAAATCAGCAAAAATAAAAAATTTCCAAAAAGTTCCCAAAATTTGCAAGTACCTTCCTCATGGGGTTTGGGATTCCTGTAGAGAAGCATAAGCTAATATCTCAAGGTTTTCTTGGTGTTTTTCCTCGAGTGTTTTAATTTCGACAAGGGCTCCTTTGAGCTTGGCCCTTGCAATTTGATTTTTCAATGCATAGTGCTTGGCCATCTTTTTCTGTAGGCTAATGTTTCTTTGTGTCTTCTTGAGCTGCTTTTTTTCATACTCATAATAATCAATAATATAATTTTTCATGCCAAGATTTCTTTGTAGATCCATAATCTCTGCATCTTTTCTATGGAGTAGTATGCTAGTGACCCTCTCCTCATCTTCATTTTCACTGTCAAGGTCAATAAATTCAAGTTTTTGTTTAGTTCCATGCTTACCTTTCTTATCCAAACAGTGACCTTTTATTTTCCTTTGTCAAGCTTATTTTTTGATGTGGAAGGCATGGCCCCTTACCTCTTGGAGGCAACAAACACATGCCTTTCTCCTCTTTGGTAAGTTAAAGAAAGAGGTTTGATTATTCTCATTTTGGTGTCTTCATCATGGTTTCCATCTTGACTATCATTATTAGTGATATCCATATTGTCCTTATGGATTTCATGGCTGCTTTCCTAATTGGCATCACAAATGTCATGAGCCTCATTATTTTTACTGTCCTCATGGCCATCATGACTACTGTCATGACTGTCATTTCCTCCCTCATTATTGATGTTTTCATTATTGCTCTGATTTTCACTATTATCATCAGCCTCTTCATTTTCTTCACTGTTATCATCAACTTCACAGAAATTTTGGTCCTTGGTGTCACTGTTGTCATTAGCATCATCATTTTTTCTTGCATCATTGTCCTTATCACTGTCATGAGCCTCATCAAACTCTATTTCATGGTCTTCTGTTTCCATGCTTTTTGCATTTCCTTCATCATTTGTTTCTTCCCTGCTAACATCACTGCCGTCTACCTCTTCATCTTCAACATCATCATTTCCCTTGGTTTCCATGTTTTCTACTTCATTGCTAACCTCTGCCTCTTCACTTTCCTCATTACTTCTTGTTTCATCCTTATTTCTTGATTGATCAGTACCTTCTCTTTCATGGTCACTTTCTTGCTCACTGCCACTTTCCTCTTGATTTGATGCATTGGGAGAGGGTGAGGAAGGAGGGTTTTCTTGAGGTGAGGGAATATGGGTAGATGGTGAAGCATGATCAGTAGAAGATGGTGGGGGAGTAGGGGGAGGAGGATGAGATGATGAGGGAAAATTTTGTTGAGGAAGGGGTTTTGGGTTTGTGAACACTTCATGGGAAATGGACACCTCCCATGGGATACCTTTTTGCTCCAACTGATGTAGCACAACCATATTGATTAAAGGGTGATGAAACAAACTTTGCATTTGCTAGGAATAGTTCCTCTTTTGTACAATGAAGGACATCTTGTCAATACTCCTGTAGAGATAGTAGGGAAAATGCAACATCTTAACCCTAGTGAAGTGCATGAGAAATATTATGTGGTAGGAATAAATTCTAGAGTACCTTCCCTCACATGTAAAATATTTCATGATAACCCTCATCAAGGGTGCATACCTCTGCAGCTAATGTGAAAAATGGAAGATAGATTTGCAACCTTCTTTGTATCTAGGTTTAAGAAATGGCTCATAGCAGCTTATGTCTAAATTTGCTCTTTTAACCATTTTTCACCAACATTAGGTATTCCAGTGGCAATAGAAATGACATCTTATGACAGCTCAAAGTTTACCCCTGCAAGATTTACCTATTTCTCATGTAGGTTGAGGATAAATAACCTAGTGAGCTCAGGGTGACTTTGTACTTGTTGGACTTTTTCACATAAATGAAAACACCCTACATTTTGGAAACATGTGACAATCATAGGAGAGACATTAAGCTCCATAGTGTCTTGGGGTTCAAACCTATTAACCTTCCCACCTCTGTGTTTCTGCTTCCTAGGCACTGGGCCTTCTTCACCACTACCATTTCCTCCTTCTCCTGACATTTTGATTACTGTTGTTTTGAAACAAACCCTAGCTTTTCTTGTGAAGCTGATATGAGAAGTGATGGAATGGTGGTAATAAGGCATCTTTTGCAAGTGAGTGAGAGGGATGAATGAAGGTGTAAGTGTATGACTGTGAGGGAGAGCTATCACTCAAGGAAAAACATCAGTTACTTGTTATAATTCTACTCCGACAGCAACTTAGCATGAAGATTTAGGGTTTTCACTCCTTTAGGGTTTCCTTCAATTTCTCTTAACACCAAAACATGAAAATGCACTGGAGGGAAAAGTATGAAATTCACCTACCAATTTAGAAATGCTCTTGAAGACACTTGATAGCAGCTTGGAAGTGTTTTTGATGTTTTTTTAGCGTTTGAAGGTGTAGGAGGAGCTTTAGGCTGAAAGCGCAACGTCTACACATGTGTCGGGCCTGTCAGGTTGTGAACACACAACGCCTGTATGTCTCTATCGGACTTCCCTACCAAAAGCGTAGCGTTTGCATGGGTGTTGGGCCTGTCAGGCTATGAACACCTTTGCACGGGCCTGTCGAGCTTCCAGGGTGAACGCGTAGCGCATGCCTCTGAATGCGTAGCGCATGCCTTTGAACACGTAGCGGTAGCGCATGCCTCTGAACGCATAGCGCAATACAAATTTGCACAGGAAATTCCTCCGAAGGCGCAACGCTTGACTCTGAACGCGCAGCGCCGGGGGGACTTGCCCAGTTTTGACTAAAATCTCACAATTTATCCTTCTAAGGGGTTCTAATTTTTCTGCAATGGAACAATGAGTCAATGAAAACTCAAAATAACCTTTCATATGTTTGGGATTCAAATTAAATCATTTGTGAACCCATCTCCTAATATTTTGAGTCCTTTAACTTTTCACTAAGTCCTTTGACACTTTTCTATGTAGGAGACTTAAAAACCCCCGAGTGATTTTTCTTTTTTCTCCTTGAGAATTTGTATGCTCATTTTATGTCTTCTTTGTAGGACCGGGCAAAGTAGTGTTTGCAAAATTTTATGTGATTTCCTTCACAATTTTTACTAACCACTTTTAGTGTTTGTATGCAGGTTTGCTAAACATGGTGAACTTTGACCTTTTTAATTCTGAGGCTTGATACATCTGCTTTTGACACCTTTGAGACAATCACTCTTTTGCCACTACCATGAGTTGTAAACAATTCCTTTCACCTCTCTAGGCCACTTCTGATCTGCAGGTGCCTAAATTTATAATTCAAAATTTGTCCATTGATACTCTTTACCTCCTTTCTCTGCAGATTTTGTTTGAGTCACAAGGCTTAATTTCTTTGGTTGTTCTATGTCCTTGAACATTTTCACTTACCAGGTGTTATGAAACCCTGAAGTGGCTCTCTCCCTCTAATATTTGAAAATGATGAATTCACTTTGACAACCTTAAACATTTACACAGTGGAAGTATCTTCAAAAATTCTTTATATTTACCTTGGAGCTCATACCATGTTTTTCTATCTTTTAACCACTAAGTGTAAATGACTGAAATGAGAGCTTGACCCTCCTTCATGTGTTTTGTTGCATTGGATCTTTTCTTGGCATACCGTTGATCCAATCAGGCTTAGAAACCTTGATTTCTCCTGAAGACCCAGTGCTTCCTGTCTTCCTTTAGGAACTCATCAGCTACTTTATCAATTTCCTTTGTTGATTTACCTCTTGACATTCCTGCAGAAATGCTAAGCACATTTACCTTTTGCAAAACTTGAAATTGACAAAGTAGACATATTTGGAGATTTTCTACTCTTTCTTGGGAAATCATGTGTTGTTCTTCTTTTAAATTTGAAACAACCTCTAGCACAAGAAAATCAGAGTTTCAAACATCAATGAAAACCCTACAAACTATGAAACCCTAATGACCCAGTGGGAGGATCCTTTGATTTGGCCTTTGATTGAAATATGGTTTAAGATATTCAAGTGTAAAAACAAAGTTTTTTGACAAATTGATGTATTGAAGACCCAAAATCAAACGTACTTGATTTATCTAAAGAGCGTACATAGATAGTTTTGAGACCACCAATGCTTGAGGAACCTGGTGAACATGGAAAGGAAAAGTTGTTTGGTAGCCCTCGATGGGAAGTGGGGTGATGGGAAAAATAAAAACATAGTACTAAGGTTATAGGTGGTAAAATGTGATATATATGAGTGACACAAGCCCATGAGGGGTATTTTAGGAGTGGTAGGTTAACCATGGAATGGAAAAATAGTAGAATAGTGAAAATTTTGGTATAAGGATAATGAAGGCAGTGAGATTTCTAAAACTCACAATATTTAAGAATCTTGTTTTTAGAAGTCTAGAATTGATATTTAGTCATCTATAGAGAGTAAAAATTACTGATGACTAACACCCATAAAAATTAGGCAGGTGATATTTGAACTTAGGCAAATGAGCTGTTGCAAGAGGTAGATTTAGTGGAGACGGTACATGACAAGGAGTTGCATTTAAATCTTCTTCAAATTTGAAAAGCCGAAATTTCTTGATTATCTTGTTAGGGTCATTAGGGTGTGGAGTAAGTTGATACTTACTGAAAACGCTCCCCAAAGGAGGTGCAGTCATTTTGATAGGGGGAATAAAATCTAGAATTTGATTAATGAAAGTGGTGTTAGATTTAGATAAGGATATTTTAAGAGAAAATTTTAGAGTTTCTATATTTTCCCTTCTACCTATAACAACTGATAAATAATAAAAATAAGGGTATATTCCTCTTAACCTATGATATTATCAAGGGTTTTTGAATGATTGATGAGTTGATCTAGATTGTAGAGGGGTTTTGATGTTGTGATGAGAAGATCGAGAGGAGTGAGGAGTGTGTATATATTAATCAAGAGGTTGAATTATTACAAGACATTGTACCAATTGTTGGTTAGCAATTTTGATGTCACGTGAGATAATGATCTAATACCTCTCAAGTTCTTGAAGGTTTTTTGTAGTATCAATAGCAAGGTTGAAAAGACTAGAAACAATACTATTTTGATTATTAAAATTAGGAAAAAAATTGAGTTGAAACAGGACAGGTTGAATTATTTATTAATTCAAAATTCAATTGACCTATTCAAGAAAATACAACCTTTCATAATGATATCTTAATAACAAAGAAGCAAAGGCCAGTAACTAACCTTGATTGAAATCTTTCGTTGTTGTTGCATTATATGTGGGCATAAATGATATAATTATATCATACTGATTAGTGCTTGCGTTGAACCCTAGTCATTAGAATTGTCAAGATAAGCAGTCATGAACAATTAGCGATACAAATAGCAGATAAACACAAGAGACAAACAAAAAAAATCTAACAGGTCAAGACAATCAACTAACTAGGAAACAAAATCATTCACTCCCCAGTATGGTTGCCAGAAAGATGTTGATTTTTTTGGCAAAAAATCCATAACCCTCAAATCCTTAGGCTGGCTAGGCCAAGGATATGGGAACATTACCTAGTTTACTAGCCGATACAATATGATACAACTCCGAAGTATCAACTGAAAAAATAAAAAAAGGGGAAAAAATCAAATTTAAAACAAGAAAATTCAAAACTTTACAATGTGTTAAACAAGCTAATTGAATGTGTCATTAAAGAGAGGAGTGACCAGTGGTTTCAAGCCAAACTCACAAAAAAATAATCGATGTTTTATAAATACAAAATAAAATCACTGCTTCCCATTAAAGTCACACATTATAAGAAAAATGATTGTAATATACAATGTACAAATCAATATTAGCAAGAAATAAAAAAAATAAAAAAATGATTGTTAAGACACAAGATGGTAGGAAAAAAACACTCTTCATTGATATCATAAAAATAATGTTCAGATAAGGTATTCACAGACTTGGCAGATTAAATTATGCTCAAGGAAACTTCTTTGTCAAATGACCTTGTTTACAAGACTGTGTGGTCAAATTCTAATAGACAAAACAACTAAATGAAATAAATCCCATTGTCGCAAGCTCAAAGGGTCACGTTCAGAGACTGGTATGTTACTACACAAATTCAATATTAGAATTGATAAAAAAATAGTAAACTTAAATCTTCAATAAAATATTGAACCCAAATGGAGAACAATAACTAAATCATTACACTTATGGCATAGCAAAAAAAATCCTTCTCTCCTTCGTATGCTTGAGTTTATAGCCTTGATTTTCTGAACATTTATCTAATTGTTCTGTTAATTAAACTAGTTAGAGAGGCCATCTAATAATGACTTTATAGAAGAACCAAAAAATTGCTATAAAATTAGCTCCATGTTCAAAAGGGGAGGGTTATCCTTCACACTAGTCTTATTTAATAATCGAAAATCGACACATGGACAGATTTGGCCATTTTTCTTTTGAACAAAGACTAAATTATCTACCCATTTAGATTATTTGATAGGGTAAATGATATGGGAAGCAAGAATTTTATCTAGTTTAGCTATGATAGTTGCTTATAAGGTTGGATTTATAGTTCTCAACCTTTTTCTGATAGGTGAACAATCATATTTGATAGGTATATCATGAGAAATGAGGCTAATATTGAACCTCTTTATGTCACCATACGACCATGCAAATATATCAAAAATATTTCGAAAAGGTTTTATAAATTTATCGATTTATTCTTGTGTGCAAGATTCAGAAACATGTAGCATTTTAGGATCAACATCAATTCCAATATTCACTTGCATATTCTTATCAATAGTATTATGAAGCGATTTGTTGGAAGAAGGGATTTTAGTTGTCACTAGGCAAAAAGAGATCTTCCAAGGGAACTAAACCTTTGGAAAATTTGTTCTGATCAGGATTAATGATTATGGATGATTCCTTGGCATTATTTGTAAGAAAATAAAAAATATCCTTGTCATCATCAAAGACTTGCCAAGATTCTTCATTATCAGGGAGGTGAGGTTTGTACAATGTTACTACAATGAAATCATGTTTGTTCATTGAATCAAAATGTCTAGGCCTTGCAACATACATTCACACACAATTAGCAATCACATTCATGCTTCGGTTTATGTGCGTAATATTAAATCTCTTAAGTTCTGGGATTGCATATGAAGCAAGGATTGTATAACGCCTCATTAGCTCATTTGAAGGATTGTAGGTCCTTTTGATTAGATTAAAAATTAGTTCAGAATCTCCAAAAATAGAAATATTTTGAATTCCAAGCAAGAAGGCATTATTTAATCCAAGTAACAGAGCTTCAAGGCATGCTACTTTGTGTGTACTATTAAACACTAAGAGGGGGGTGAATCGATATTTCTTTTACAAGTGTTGTTTTATTCCAGTTAAGGTCACTTAAAAACAGAACACAAAATGAACAACAATTAAATAATTTTATTAATCATAAAAACAAGGAATCCAATCCTCTTTTACAATAATTCAAGTTCCAATCAGTACAATCACACTTCAAGGCTCCATCCCAAGATAAAGACTTCAATCTTCAATTCAACCAGGCTCCAACCCGTACTTCACCAAGGACCAACTTGGTCAACTTGAGGACTAAAATCCTCTAGGGCTCCAACCCTCTACTTCAGTTCTTCAAGATAAGTACAAGTAGTGCTTCAAGACTTCCAATCTCTTCTACTACAAGTCCTGATAATCACTCCAAGATTGCCTTCACAATGGTCCAAGATCTGTGTCATAGATTGTCTAGTATGTATCCACAACTCTTCATATCCCCCTAATAGTCTTCTTCACAGTTTCTCCATGGGGGCTTCAACAATACATCATGATGTCTCCAAGAATGACTCCAATATCAACTCTTCAACAATGCTTCAAGGTGTCTTCAATAATGCACAACGATGATGTTTTCAGGGGTTCTTCTATACTGATTCAAGGATTCCAAAGTTCCCCTTAAACGCTTCAAACAATGCTCTCAATGCTCTCAAATGATGTTTAATCCAAGTGTCTTCAAATCAACTTAAAATTCCTTCAATACTTCTTCAGATTTCCAATCTAGGTCTGTAAAAATTTACTACTCTAGAGATTAGATTTGTCACAAAAATTTCCAATACTTAAGGTTTTCATGTCTTCCATAGGTCGGAGAGTACAAAGGTTGATTTTGCACAAGTCTGAGATGGAATATACACTCTGAGTTTCAAGATCTATGACAAGTTTATAATCTGCATTCACTAGCCCAACATCCAACGTCTCCAAGGTCTGCAACATAGCAATATTTTGGTTTTATAATCCTTAAACTACCCCAAAATATCCTGACTTCATAATATTCCTAGAAGATATGCCTTAATTCATGTTAAAATTGGAAACTAAAACCAAATTCCACTTTGGGCAGCTCTTTTGAAGAAGATAATTGTGGCATTGAATTCCTCTTTTAGAGAGGACCAAAATTGACCTAAAAATCACTAAATTTGGATAAGGAAACATATATTTTTAAAATTAAGCCCACACATGTGTAATTTATCAATATCGGCTTGGGTTAATTAGTCAAGTTTAACCCCTCTCCATCTTATATAAATAGAGGTGACCTCCAACCTCATTAGACACATCCTATGGGAAACACATTCAAAGGAAGCATATATTATGGCAACTGCAACACAAGGTGGACAGGGCAGAGATAGCAAAGGGTTGTTTGGAGGTATTTTTGCGGGTTTTTGTAAGTCTAAAGTGCATCAGAGGTAGGTCGAGGCATATTTGGGCAGATTGGTGCATGGTTTGAGTGGTATTCTCCCTGTTTTGATAGGCTTCAAGCCTTGAGGTAATTTCTCGATTACCGTAGGCCTATTCTGGGCTAGTTGGAGGGGACATAAGGCCTCATTCCCATATAAAAGTCAAACTACAAGTTGCGTGGGTAGGAAACATAAAGAATGCAAGCCACAATGATTGGAAGTATTATTGAAGGAGATTGAGTGGGATGATGTGGGCTGTAATCAAGCCCTGAACAGGTACCAGATCTATAAAATTTACATCATCACATTGACCAGGCTTGAATGCCCAGTATATAACTATTTTGGGTTCATTATAATCACTAAAGGAGGCCACACTAATTGAACCAGGACGAAGCTCCTTTTTGGATACTATTTTGTAGCTGCTTTGAATACTGTCGATCACTATTTAGGGAAAAGTTTGTTTGGTATTGTTTGAAGGAATAATGAATAATTTTCCTAAGTTACTTATTTGTCATTGATTTTATTATCTCTCTCTCTTTCTCTGTTGAACATTTGATAGTTAATAATAAGAAGATTTGATCAAGGTTTTCCCCCATATTTGGTTTTTCCCTGGCTTGAGCCAATTCCTGTGTTCTCTTGTCTTGTTTTTTCTTCTAAATATGTTATTTATGTTCTTTCTTCAATCATTGTCAATGAGATAATATTTTATGTGATTGCTAATGGAATTAAACTTGGGCTTGTGTGGATCATTGAAGTAATTTACCTAAGAAAAGAACATGTTAACTAAAATTAACACGGTACTAGAACTCAGGTGAGGACAAGCCCAGGAAAGAGTGGAAGAGAAAGAAATCTCTAAGAGAATTTTGTTGTTAAGTGTGTATGATCTTCCTCGAGAAATATTTAAGACACCTCATATTGTTAAATTAATTAGGAGCAAAAGAAAGGATGGATTTGTATCTTTGTTTTAAGTATTGAATTTGGAACAAGTTTAGAGAAAACGTTGCTAGTATTTTGTGTAGTATTCAACAATAAGGATGCCGAATTTAGGACCTTTATTCTAAGGTAGAGAAATGCCGAGATTTATGTCTATACCTGTAGGTAACCTTGACTATTCTAGGGCTCCTTCTTTTGAAGAATATGTGGGTTATGTTAACAATGGAAGGATCAAGGCTAGGCTTAGAAAGAAAATAAGTTTATTGATCACATCAAATAAGCCATTGTGGGGGCTTCAGACCTATTTTTTAACCGAGTTTCAGAGAAGGTAGGAAAAGAAGGCCACTTAAATAAATTTGCAGATATTGAAATGCTAATTTAATATCTCTCTCCTCATCACACTTATTGGTAAGCAGGACGAAGTTTTTGGGAATTGCTATCTAGCCCTAATATTTGCATCAAAGGTTGCAAACCTAGTTTAACTAAGTGAGGAGGCATCCAAAACACAATTGTGAAGGATTAAAGGGCCTTTCTAAAAAAAATATACTATCATATCACCTTTCACTGAATTGTTGGACATCTTCACAACCCTGGTATGTACATTATAATCATTATTGATCAATGAATTTATCAAAGTTTAGTGTGTTAGAAAATTATATATTACATATCAATGGAACACATAAAATATGTGGAAACACAAACACATAAATAACATATAAAACAAGAGAGACACAGATATATTTGGTTCACCCAAATTGGGTTACATCCACGGAAGCATCCAGTCCTTCCTTTATATTATCCAACAAAATGAAGAGACATGACCTGTTGTGGCTCATTTGAATTTACTTTTGAAATATTTCTCAAAACACCGAAAAAAAACATATATGTCAGAAAATGTAAAATTTTTGTATACCGAAAAATAATTTTTGATTTCTATGTTGGTGTATTGACATTATGTGCAGAGATGTGAAGGCAGGTCGATTCAGGGATATTCGCGTGCAGAGCAGTTCAAGACTTGGGCTGATTGATGCATTTAGAACATTACACACAAGTCAGGGTTGATTCATGCAGATATACATGCAGAGCATTGTTCGTAGGTTTAATCGTAGTCGCATGTGGAAGGCCTGTCCGCATAACGCAAATTGCACATCACAAGCTCGGGAAGAATGTCGCTAAGGAATATTTTATAAAGGACGAAATGCGAAGTGAAACAAGGGTCAGACGCGATGTAGCCCATAACTATAATTTAATATATTATAATCGCACATCGCAAGGTCAGGAGAAATGGCGCTAAGGAACATGTTATATAGGCCGAAATGCGAAGTGCAACAAGGGTCGAATGCGATGCAACTCATAACTATAATTTAATATATTCAAATCTTACATGGCACATCGCAATCTCAGGAGGAATGGATCTAAGGAGTATGTTATAAAGGCTGAAATGCGAAGTGTGACAAGGTTTCATATCGCCGCTTGCGATTTGTGATCGGCCCCACCTCAACTTGCCATGTCATCCTACCTTTATCACACATCGCACATCAAAAGCTTAGGAGGAATGGCGCTAATAAATATGTTATAAAGGCCGAAATGTGATTTGCATAATTTTTATATCGCCGATTGCGATTTGCGATCGACCCCACCTCTACTTGCCACGTCATCCCTACCTTTATCGCATATCGCACGTCGCAATCGTAAAGCTCAGGAGGAATAACTCACAAAAGATACGTCGAAGGCCGAAATGCGATAAGGGGCAGATGCGATGTAGTTTCAAAGTTAAATTGCAAAGGATTTAAAATCTGGAAGTAAGGGCCTTTCCTTTGAGAAATTGCATCAGAGGTAAGAGGAGGCTTATAACGGAGCAACATGGAAAGCTGAAATGTGATGGAAAGGCAGGCGCGATACCATTCAAAGGTTAATTTAAATTTATTTAAATTCTAGGATTATTTCTATTTGCGTTGTTTTATGAAGAAACGTGAACGTCGGCAGTAGACTCAGGTAACGCCCGACCCATTGCAGAACAGTGTTGTAGGCGATGGCGCTTTTTAAATAAATGGAAGACCGAATGCTGCGGGCATGAGCAGTAGAGGCAGAGCTGGGGAGAAGGGGACATGATAACATTGTTTGAAATGCAGAGGCATAGGTAGAGTAAGGCAAAAGGAGGATATAGTGGCACTGTTGGAAATGCAACAGCTGGGTCAAGTCGGGAAAAGAGGCGTTATTGAAGAACTATTCGAATACCACAATAGAAAGCCGAAAAGACAAAATATTGAACTCTCGAAGAAATGCAGGGCAAGAATTTCTGATCTGTCAGGGAGGCACATCCGCACTTCAGGGAGACGCATCAGAAAAAAGAATAATATTTCAAGTTTTAATTTGTTTTCTTTGTTTATTAAGATCGAAGCTATAGTGATGTCCTCAATTTCAATGTAATAAGTAGTTTTAACAATTTAGGTAATCGAAGTAGTTTCAAGAAGTTCTAGAAGTTACGAACTGTTTTTGATGTATTTAAGCAAGATAGAAAGTGTTATCACCAAATTGATCTTGAGTGGTTGCTCATCAATCAACTTAATGTAACTCTTTTAGACCACTTCTAACTAAAGGTTAGCCTCTTCAATTTGAGAGGGCTCTCTCAAAGGGGGTTTATGATTTTGAATAAGGATATTATTAGATGGCTAATTCTATGGAATCGTAACTTGTTTTTGTATGATTGTAGGTTGAAAAATGAAGGCTTTCTACCATTGGGCTTATGGAGTAAAAAATAAGTAGTCTTTAGTGACAGTGGTTTTTCAAATGGAAGCTGAGGCAAATAGAGGTTTTTAACAGAGATAATTCACACACATAACATAGGAAAACACAGTCATTTCACCACTAAAGGAAGTCAGAGCATAATGTTATGAATTCTGAGTAATTAGAGATGAAATCTACTGCAAGTGATTAAACATAAAGATACAGATCAATAACACATCAAAAACCTCATGAGAATCTCAGGTCTGGAAGTAGAATGTCACTTTTGTATTACTGAAAATGGATGAAACATACAAGCAACAATTTGGTGGAATATTTTCCAACCCTTTGCTTTTCGATGTTTTGTCTATAAATAGAAATTCTTTACAATGTAGATGATTTTCCTGGCTGGCTAGATCTTCGAATTCTACTCTGACAACTATCATAACTGAAATCACTAACTTAAAATAGAAAACTGACAGCTATCCTTAAAGAGAAAAAAATCCTAATAGGACCATATCTCCTATTTATTACATTACTTTATCCTATTAGTCAAATAGTTACATAATAGTTACATAATGAATGCCACATGCTCGAATGACAAATGACCCTAGTTCACCACCACTTTACATCTTTAAAGCACTCCTAGATTTGTGGAACATAAACCTGCTTTTTAGGAATTGTTGTGGCCAGCAACAACCCCCCTTCTTATTTAGTATTATCACTAATACTAAATAAGTGGGGGCCCTTAGTCAAAAAATTTAAAAATCGACTAGTGCTTGTATTTCTTTTTTTCAATAAAACTTATTATCATAGACTTAGGAGAATACCCCTTGAAAAATCTAAAAAACTTAAATTTTATGATAAGATAGAATAAAAATCATTCCTTAAAGGAACATCTTATCGCAAAAAGGTAATGGATACCTCCTTACAAGCGGTATTCTAAGATTGCGAGATCGCAATGCGAAACTATGCACTAAAAAAATTCATCGCATCGCATGCCTCAAATATCACTTACAAAAACTCAAAACCACTGATATGTGATGGTGCATATCGCAAATCGCATTTCGCAGAAAAAACATTAACGGATGATTGTCATATATTGCGATACAACGATTTTGCGATATTGCGGTATTGCGATATTGCGATTCCACGAGATTGCAATCTACGATACTGCGATCTGCGATATTGCGAAGCAAATTGCAGATCGCCTTATCGTAGATCTTTAGGGCTCGTTGTACGAAAAATATTTTTCCATAAATCGAGGCCTAGTTATGCACTTTAATGTTAATCAATGAATTGGTTGTCAATCATTAATGAAATATGGTTTTGTTATGATCAAAGAAGCATTTCATGTAAGGTGGTATATTTTATATGTCTTCGGAATTTAAAAGCTTTCTCGTCACCTTTTTCTTGTCATTATTCTCACTTCATTTGTAAACTGCAGGAACGAAGAACAGAGAACTATGCAAAGCAGGATTCAGGATATTATGGGAAAGAAAGACAAGGCTCCGAGTTCTGAAGACAAAGAAATGACGCCCTTGTATACAGACACCACCTGTAACAAAGATGCTGGTATTACTACTTGGGAAGGCATGCACAATCTACTTGAGGAAGAAGATCCCAGAGTAATGGAGGTTACAGCTACTACATGTTCACATGGGTTTTCTGAGGCGTTTATTACAGAGCTAGCTTGCTCGTTCTTGCACCGAATAGCGGCGAGGCCCTAAATTCTTCCATACACGGACATGGTTAAATGGGTACTGGACAACAATGACATTACAAACATACAGTTTAAGACTCAGGGTCAAGAACTCATTGGCTCATTCACTCCACAAGATTTGAGACTCATGTATCATTTACCAGAGCCACAGGCGACTTATAACAAAAAATTCATGGAGAAGTTTGCTAAAGAAAATGAAAGTCTGGCAGAATGCACCAAGGATTGGCCAAGGAGGGACGAACCACTTAAAAAGGAAAAACATGGTATGTATAGTACTAGTTCTCTCACCTCCCCGTATTGCTTTACTGCTATGCTCTGCAAGCTTTTTGGGAAGCCAGACATTAATAAATTTTCATCTGAATGGCTACCATTATTGAATGTCGCTGTTAATGCTACTGTTGTGGATTGGGCTAAGATATTATCTGATAACTTAGCCACAGCCATTTTGAATTATCGGTCTAAAAGAACTGTTTCTCAGAGAATTTATCCCCCTTTTTAGTTATCTGCATATGTGATGGATTCAATCTGTTATATTTCCAAGTTTCCTTTGATGGGTTGGAAATGGACGACTAAAGACCCCTTACCCATTCATATTTATCATAAAGAATTGTGGGATTCCAAGTTCACTCCATATTTTTACAAGATTTGTCATGGAATTATGTTGCCCCTGTACAAAATGTTATATGATAAAGACACTCCAAGATTTTCTCCCAAAGCAGAGGTAGATATACTCCCTGTCACGAGATGGTTTGGAGAAGAACTGTTTACATATGTCAGGGTATTTTGAAGTCTCGCTTCCCCTCATGTCTTACCTTTGTATGTTCCTGATAAACTCATGGCACGAGAAATTGCTTATCAATAGTTAATGGCATTGTAGAGTCTTTCATTATACCAGAATATTAAGAGTTTTAAAGAATTAGTTTCCAAAGGGATTGAACGAATACCACCTGATATAATTACTTCTGTGACACATTGTTAAAAAATTTCTTAAGCACTGATTCCTTTTCACGGCCAAGGAATTGTTTCTTAAGATACAACATTTTCTGGGGTCGTTGCTGGGGATGAAGAGACGAATTTTATTTTCCCTAGGTTTTTCACATTATTTCCTTTAGTTGTTTAGTGAGGATGAAGTATTTGGCTGTGTTTGTTATTCTCAGAATTTTGGCTCACAAAAGGCCTCACACGAGGTCAGATACCTCACAACAAAAGGTCCCTGCTTTGTCAGACCCTGAAATATTGGTTTCTAAAAGGGTTTTGAAACCCAAAACCCTCTCAACACCTAGTCCTACATTTTCTACTCATGGCAGTAGTTCTAGTAATACTTTGTTTGAAGATATCTCTAAAATACTTCCTTTCTTGGAACAAGATTCTTCTTTCACACCAATTTATTTTCAAGGACCTAAGTTGGAAGAACACTCCTTTGAGTATGTTTATTTTACTTTTACTCAAGCTCAACAAACTCTTGTTTTTGGTCCCTCTACCATTTTCCATCAACCCACTCCCATATCAGTTTTACCTCCACCTCCGTTCATTTTCACAGCAAGTTCATCGACTGCATCTAACTAAGGAAAATTCAATCAAGGTGAAAACATGGAAGCAATAGCCTTTTTGTTTAACAAATATGCTCCACTTAACTTTCCACAACCAATGAATGCGATGACTCAAGAGTATCTTAACTTACTCCCACGTTTTACTAGAGAACATGAAATAACTGTAGAAAAACACTTGTCTGTGTTTTGTAATTTTGCTGAAAATATGAATGTAGAACATCTTGATGTTGTAATGAGGCTTTTTGTTCATTCTCTGGATGGAGAGGCTAGAAATTAGTGTGAGGGATTACCAAATGATTCTATTAAGAAATTGGAAGAATTGGAAAATAAATTCACTCAGAGATGGGGTGAAAAAAGGGATCATGGATATTCACTAATAGAATTCAATGCAATAAAAAGAAAACTAGATGAGAATATATCAGATTTTATCAAAAGATTCAATAAATTGTATAAAATTTTGCCTGTAGAAATGAAGCCCCCTCCTTTTGGAGCAAAGGTGGTTTTTTCTAGGGCTTTTGAAGCTGATTTTAGTTTCACACTTAGAGAAAGGAGATCCTCGACTCTAGAGAAGATACAGACAGATGCTTTAGAAATTGAAGCTAATATGACTGCAACTGGGAAGGTGAAAGGGAAACAGCGAGTTCAAGAGAAGGGGAAATCAAAAGAAGAATCATCACAAGATCAAATAATTGAATATATGACAAAGGTAATAAATTTTTTGTCAAATAAGCTAGTTACAATGGAATTGGAAAGTAAAACTCCCAAAGACAAGTACAAAAAAACTGAGGAGGATTTAACCCTAAATTCAGGAGACAACCTTGCAAATATTGTAGAGGGAAAGAAAAGATCAAGACTAGGTTTAAGCACCATTGTATATAGAAGAAGCACCCAGAGAGTTAGCAGAAGATGACCAAAAGGAAGTTGAAGATCAAATATCTGCTTTGTACACAATAGAAGAGGATGAAGAGGAAGATTATGAGGGAGAATATGCTGAAGCTGAAGTATCTTTTGATCAAGATGAAGTGGATGAATACTATAGGCAATTCACAGATTTCATGCAAGTTGAGTTACATAAAAATTATGATTTAAGGTCTAGAAATAGATCTAGAGTGTAGGATAATGAAGGTGAACAAAAATATTATATTCCTCCTCCAATGGTGACTCCATAATAGAAGGACCTTGTGAAACAAGTCAATAATGGGAAGCAACCTGTAAATTTAGTTAATAAAACAGATGTGCATCAGGGTGAACGTTCCCAGAGAAAATCAGTTGATACTAATATTTTGGAGAGAGTTGTTCATGTACCCGAACAAGTGGAAAATTCTATAAAGAACGAAGAAGAACCTGAAAAGAATGTTAAACAAACTCATGCTTTTAGTTTGAAAAAAGAGTAGGAGAAGGTAAAAATTTAGGTACCTCTTCTAGAATTAGCTAAAATACCAGTCTACAAGAAATAAATTTCATAATTTATTAATCTCACACATATTGAAGATATAAGTGACATTGTGAACTTACAAGAAGAAAATCCAATGGTCACCTTTGGTCCTCATGGTGAAGAAGTAGATCCTTCTATTCCACCATTCTATATTTCTCTGTTGCTTCATGATTTTACTCTCCATAATTGTATGTTGGACTTAGGTGCATCCCATAATCTCATGCCATTGTCTGTTATGAAGGAAATAAACTTGCATATTACCAAACCTTACAAGGATTTGTATTCATTTGATTCCAAAAGGGTGAAATGTGTTGGGTTAATTAAAGGTATAGTAGTTTCTTTGGCACAAATTCCAGAAAAGAGTATAGTCATGGATGTAGTTGTTGCTGACATTCCAACTAGATTTGGAATGCTCCTGTCAAGATCTTGGGGAGAAAAGTTGGGAGGTGTTCTAAAATTAGATTTCACTTATGATATCATTCCTATTTTTAATAGGGAAGAAAGGATACTGTATAGGGAAACAAGGTTCGTGAATACCATTACAAAGAAAGATGCAAGAAATTCCCCTATTTATAGTCAAGAAACAAAAGATATTTCATGTTTTATGCTGCATGAAGATGTAGAATCTGCTGAATAGACAGGGAAGCAACTATCTTCAGCAATTGTAAATAATAAGCTGCACTCAAAAAATATTTGAAAATACTACTTTGATGGTGCCTACTCCAAGGAAGGCACAGGAGCTGGATTGTTGTTGATATCACTAGAAGGTAACCTCGTGACTTTTTATTTCAAGTTAGAGTTTGATTCAAAAAATAATGTAGCTGAGTATGAGACCTTGATCATTAGCCTTTAAGTTCCTAAACATATGGGAGTTCAGTGTATTTCAATTTTTGGTGACTCTGAATTTATAATAATACAGATTAAAAATCATTGTCAAGCCAAGAATCCGAGATTAAGATCATATAGGAATGAATTTTGGGATCTGATAGAGAACTATTTTGAAGCCTTCAATCTTCATTTTATTCTGAGGGAGGAGAATAGATTGGTAGACTCTTTAGCAGTTGCAGCTAGCACCTTCAAACCACCTATGAATCCAAGGTTAAGGTATGAGATTGAAATTAGACATAGACCCTCTATTCCCGATAATGTGAAACATTGGCAGATGTTTGAAGACGATGAGAAGATAAATAATTTCTTGAAAATGATTGGAAACTTTTAAGATGTTGATTTAGATCAAGAAGAAGAACAAATAGAGCAAAAAATCGAGTTAAGAAATTTCAAAAATTCAATAGGAGATCAAAAATTCAATAAATGATTAGAAGATTATTCAGTTGAAAGATAATGTACTCCCTAAAGGTTTGGTTCCTCTTGAGAGACTATTTGATTCAAATGATGATGTTGTTAATTCAAAGAAAATACATCAAGAGGAAGAGATGGAAGATTGTAATTTAGGAACTCAACAGGAACCAAAAATGGTGAAATTATTCAAAGGTGTTCCCAAAAATTATAAAGAAAGATATATTTATCTCTTTAAAAAGTATATGGATGTTTTTTCTTGGTCATATGAAGACTTGAAAACATATGATAAAATCATAATACAACATAAGATCCCATTGAAATAAAGAATCAAACCACACAGACAAAAGCTTAGACAGATTAATCCATTGTTGTTAGCTCCAATTGAAAAGGAAGTGAATAAATTGCTGCAAGAAAAAATCATAGTTCCTCTCAGATATTTAGATTGGGTTTCTAATCTGGTTCCTACGAGGAAGAAAAATGGAGAGATAAGATTGTGTGTGGACTTCAGGAATTTGAACAGAGAATCTTTAAAGGATAATTATCCTTTACGTAAAATGGATTATGTCTTACAGAAGGTGACAAGAGCTTATAGGATGTTTATGGTTGATGGAATCTATGGATATAATCAAGTGGTAGTGGATCAAGAAGATCAGAAAAAGACATCTTTCACAACCCCCTGGGGCACCTTCATGTATGCAAGGATGCCATTTGGTCTTATGAATGCAGGTGCAAATTTTTAGAGGGCCATGGACATAACATTTTTTGGAGACACGTATGTGGTTATATATTTGGATGATGTAACTGTTTTTCCAGGATCAGATGATGAACACCTGGAACATCTGGAAATAACTTTTGAAAAGTGCAGGAAGTATGGTCTATCACTAAATCCCAAAAAAACTTTGTTTTCCTTGGAGGAAGGTAAATTATTGGGTCACATAGTTTCAAAACAAGGGGTACATATTGATCCAACAAGGTTGGAGGCAATTCAAACCATTCCTTTACCCAGAATCAAGAAATATATTCAGAGATTTTTGGGAAAAATAAACTTTCTTAGAAGATTTGTACCAAATTATGCTGAGATTGTGAGAAATATAATTGACATGTTGAAGAAAAACACAGAAGTTAGGTGGGATAAATAAGTAAGAGAAGAATTTTCCATAATAAAATAAGCACCCCAGGAAGCTCCTGTTTTAACAAGTCTTGATTATCAAAAGGTATTTCAAATATTTTCATTTGCTTCCCCCACTACTATTGTTGTTGTTTTATTGCAGAAAAATGAGGATAGTAAGGAACAAACAGTGGCATTCTTCAACAAATTTCTCAGAGATGCTGAGCTCAAATATAAAATTTTGGAGAAACACATGTATGGATTGGTCAAAGCACTCAAAGCCTTTAGGACTTATGTGCTACAATCCCAAATAACTGCTTATGTACCTAATTCTATTATCAAGGACGTGCTTGTTCAAAGTGATGTTGAAGGAAAAAGAGAAAAATGGATAGCTAAAATCCAGGAGTATGATTTGGAAATTAAACCCACCAAGTTAATCAAGGGATGGGGTTTAGAAAATTTCAAAAGAGAAACAAATTTCAAGCATTAGGAATTAACCTCTTGGCACCAGTGGATGGAGCTGACAACGAAGAAGGTCAGAATAAGCCCAAGACAGGTATTCAATAAAACTTTTTGTGTTCATATTGGTATAAATATGTTGTTCATTAATTGTGTTTATTTTCTTTCCCATATTCATTGAATAGAACCAAATACAGAGCTCTGAAGCTTAAATCTCAGCCATATGTCATAGTAGAAGCAAAGTTGTACTGGAAATATCCTGCTGGTATTTTGTTGTTGTGTTTAACTGAAGGTGAATCCATTGAGGTTATCAAGGAATATCTTGAAATTATATGTGGAGGACATTATATTTGGAAGGTCAGTGGTCACAACCCATAAAATCCTCAAGTTAGGTTTATATTGGGCCACCATGTTTGCAAATGTACATAGATTAGTCAGAAGTTGTCATAAATGTCAATTGTTTGCTGAGAAGAAAAGACTTGCTTCATTACCTCTTATCCCTGTATTCATAGAAGAGCCCTTCAGGCAGTGGGGACTAGATTTTATTGGAGAGATCAATCCACCATCAAGTGGGCAGTTCAAATGGATTCTAACTGCCACTGATTACTTCACAAAGTGGGTTGAAGCAATCCCCGCCAAGAAAGAAAATGACCAAGTGGTGATGAAGTTTCTGGAGGAGAACATCTTCAGTAGGTTTGGTTGTCTAGTCAAGATTGTAACTAATAATGCTAAGGTATTTAATTCTGCTTGATTCATGAATTTCTTCCAAACATATAATGTAATCTTGTCACATTCCACATCATATCATTAGCAAGGGAATGGGTTGGCATAATATTCAAACAAGACCCTGGTTAGGATTTTGAAGAAGACAATCACTGAAAATAAGAAATACTTGGATTCAAAGTTTAATTTTTCTCTTTGGTAAGTCTGAGTAACCACCATGAGGTCTACTGGAAATTCATCCTATGAATTGGTTTATGGAACTCAGGCACTATTTCCTACTCAGTTGGCCAAACCAGTGATTACTTTCCTTCAAGAAGCTCAGGAAGAGCCTAATTCTCTAGTGAGAATATCGAACAACGTGATTGAATAAAGTGAAAACAAAAACAAATTTAGAGATAACTTGATCTCTTATCAGGAAAAGATGAAGTCCATATTTAACAGAAAAAAAAAAATTCCTCTTCCAAGCAGGAGATTTAGTATTAAGGTGGGACACCAGAAGGGAGGATAAAGGAAAGCATGGTAAGTTTGACCCTCTCTGGTATGGTCCGTACAGAACTTCTGAAACCAGATCAAACAATACTTTCATCCTAGAAGATTTAGATGGAGAATCTCTGCAGCTGCCTGTGAATGGGAAATATTTGAAACATTATTTTGAGCATTAAAGGTCAACATTATGCCATTGTAAATACTCGATTTCTCATTGTTCATATGTCACCAAGAAATATTTGACTCCATGCCCAATGGATAAGGCACTAATTTGCGGTTCTTAGTGCTTTCATGGAAAAAAGCACTATGCCCAAGTGGAGCCAAATGTTGTGGCTCATTTTCATTTACTTTTGAAATATTTCTCAAAACACCAAAAAAAAGCATATATTTCAGAAAATGTAAAATTTTTGTATACTGAAAAATAATTTTTGATTTATATGTTGGTGTATTGAAACTATGTGCAGAGATGTGAAGGCGGGTCGAGTCGGACTTATTCGCGTGCAAATAAGTTCAAGACTCGGGCTGATTGATGCGTTCAGAACATTTCACACAAGTCAAGGTTGATTCATGCAGATATATGTGCAGAACAGTGTTCGGAGGCTTAATTGCAGTTGCATGTGGAAGGCCTACCCACATATCGAAAATTGCACATCACAAGCTCGGGAGGAATGATGCTAAGGAATATGTTATAAAGGCTGAAATGCGAACTGTGACAAGGACCAAATGCGATGAAGCTCATAACTATAATTTAATATATTCCAATCGCACATCACACATCGCAATATTTGGAGGAATGACGCTAAGGAACATGTTATAAAGGCTTAAATGTGAAGTACAACAAGGGCCGGACGTGATGCAGCTCAAAAATATAATTTAATATATTCCAATCACACATCACACATTGCAAGCTTAGGAGGAATGGAACTAAGGAATATGTTATAAAGGTCGAAATTCGAAGCGTGACAAGGTTTCATATTGCTACTTGCGATTTGCGACCGGCCCCACCTCCACTTGCCACTTCATCCCTACCTTTATCGCACATCGCACATCGCAAGCTCAAGAGGAATGGCGCTAAGGAATATGTTATAAAGGTCAAAATGTGATTCACAATAAGTTTTATATTGACGATTGTGATTTACGATCGGCCCCACCTCCACTTGCCACATCATCCCTACCTTTATCGCATATCGCACATTTCAATCACAAATCTTAGGAGGAATAACTCACAAAAGAAACACTGAAGGTCAAAATTTGATAAGGGGTGGACGTGATGTAGCTTCAGAGTTAAATTGCAAAGGATTTCAAATCTAGAAGTAAGAGCCTTTCCTTTGAGAAATCACATTGGAGGTAAGAGGAGGCTTATAACGGAGCAGCATGGAAAGCTAAAATGCAATGGAAAGGCAGACATGATACCATTCAAAGGTTAATTTAAATTTATTTAAAGTCCAAGATTATTTGTAGTTGTGTTGTTTTATGAAGAAACGTGAACGTAGGCAGTAGAATCGGGTAACGCCTGCCCCCGTGTAGAATAGTGTTGTAGGCGGTGGCATCTTGTAAATAAATGGAAGAATGAACACTGTGAGCATGAGAAGAAGAGGCAGAGTCGCGCATAAGGGACATGATAACATTGTTTGAAATGCAGAGGCATAAGTAGAGTCATGCAAAAGGAGCATATAGTGGCACTGTTGGAACGCAACAACTGGGTCAATTTGGGCAAAGAGGCGTTATTGAAGAACTATTCGAAAACCACAACAACAAGCAGAAAAGACAAAATATTGAACTCTGGAATAAATGCAGGTCAAGGATGTTTGATCTGTTAAGGAGGTGCATTAGTACTTCAGGGAGATGCATCAACAACAAATCAGATTCAACAAAAAGAATAATATTTCAAGTTTTAATTTGTTTTCTTTGTTTGTTAATATCGAAGCTATAGTGATGTCCTCAATTGCAATGTAATAAGTAGTTTTAACGATTTAGGTAGTTGAAGTAGTTTCAAGAAGTTCTAGCAGTTACGAATTATTTTTGACGTATCTAAGAAATATAGAAAGAAAGAAGAGGGGTCCCGAGTTTTGGACCTCTGTGAGACTAAAACTTTGGTACTTACTTTTATGAGGAATTAATGAAAGAATCATCAAGTTTCCTACAAATTTTGATGGTGATTCGTTTTTCCTGTGCCATTTTGCGTCCTTCTTCCTGGAATGAAGTGAAGTAAAGTAGTTGTCGGTCTCTTAATTACATTTGTGAGTAAGAGTTAAATAACCTTAATTTGCGCTCCTTCACTCCAACTCCTCTCCCTTCACAAATTCTCTCTGTAAATTAAAAGTAATAGATTTTGTGTTTACAACATATTTCCTCCCTATCCATAAATTTATTCTGAAATTTAAAGTGGTAGATTATGTGTTACAACATATCATTTTGAGTTTCTTCTACAGTTCTTATTTTCCATTCGGATATCAACAGTTAATGGCATTGTAGAGTCTTTCATTATACTAGATTATTAAGAGTTTTAAAGAATTAGTTTCCAAAGGGATTGAACAAAGACCACCTGATATAATTACTCCTGTGACACATTGTTAAAAAATGTCTTAAGCACTAATTCCTTTTCACAGCCAAGGAATTGTCTCTTAATATACAACACGACCTACAACAGATCCATTGTAATATCCTCTACTCTCTCACACAATCCCCCTTTCTAGTTCTCGCTCAGAATATACACTCAATACATAGCCACAATAAAATGCCCTCATAAAAAATGAGGGGTTGCCTTCTAGGGAAAAAAAACCTACATGAAACTAATTCTATCGTCAGATCATCCACCTAATGAATGACCTAGATTGACTACGGAATTACAATTTTTTACAAGGAAATTTTACATCTGTTTTTAGCTTTGGGGTCGTTGCCCGAAACCCCCCACCAGGCGGGGCTCATAAAATTGTTGTTGCCCCCCCCCATGGACCCTCCTGATGATGATTAAACAATGGGCGGTGTTTCCACTCCATTAAGAACAGGGGTCCAACGTGGTGATACATCTAAATAAAGAAGATAATCAGGCTCCACACCCAACATAGTGAAGGAATTGTTCTAGTGTTGCAAGGAATTCAAGGCCTTCCTGTTTGGAAACCATACCAACCCTAGAAGGAAGGAAAATATTCTGCTCATAGTTTGAAATTATATGGTATTTTTTCATAGATAAGTATCATATTGATAGACCAGAAATGACACTCTCCAAACAAATCGAAATTATGAATCTACATCTGTGTTAATGATTAGTCCTATATCAATTTTGTTGAAATGATATTTTTAGCATGAAGTTGTACATAATATTATATATAAATACATATGAGTGTGAGGTCTAAGCTACCCTTAAAAAATTTTGATCATTCAAATAAAGACTGGAAAAGTAGAAACCTAGCTCAACTACATTTCAAAAGAACATAATCCAAGCCTCTGTCATAAAGGAAGAGGAGTCGAGACTCCCATGTATAAAGGAGACCTAGGACTATGGGTCATTATGTCATCATCCGATAATTAAATTCTCATCACCTTTCTCTCAATATTTGTCAAAAGTATAAAAGGATTACCCTATAGTGAGAAGAATATTCACTAACATGTGGATATTATATGAGTCTCTATGAAATAAGAACCATGAATTTAGCCCACATATCCATATCCATATATATATATATATAGATATATATACACCGTTTGATCTACTTGAGCCAACCTGTGGGTAATTTTGATTTATAGTGGCAATATTGTCATTAAAGAAATAAATCCAAAGCGTATTCACATAAGTGAATGTTTGGTCATGTAGTAAAGAAGGAAAACTTTAGACAATGGAAGAATTTTATATTGAAATTGATCATGAAGCCATGTATCAACATCATTGAAAGAAGCAATCTTGTATAGTCGTGGAAAATATGTGTATAAGTTGAGAGTGAAGTGTGGTTCAACAAACTTGTGGGAATTGTTATTGATATACTTGGCAGGAAACTTTAATGGCACATTTTGCATGAGTAGACATCTTCAGGGATTATAGGAGCACATCACCAGCCTTTAGGACTTGATGAGAAATTGGTTAAATTTGCATCATTGTTGATTATAAGCTTATCATGCCACCAATATCCTTTATGACATAAATTATGTCTCTTGATAAACTAAATAATGTATTTTGGATCCTCCATTGGCTAGAGAAATAAGTCAATGTTGTATTGATGAACATTGTGTCACTGATTCTAAGCTACTTCAGTTGTTCATCAACCGATAACAAGTATTAAAACCTTGATAGAAGAAATCAATTTTTGAACTGTTTAAGTGTTCCATTTCCATATCCTTTTGTAACAACACTAGATATTTCTACAACATTTGATTCATGATATGTATTGCTTGTGTTCTCTATTGACTATCTAGATTCTAGAGTGTGGTAGAAGATGTTAAAGGAAACCTGACATAATCAAATTTGATATCCATGTTTGAAGATTAATCAAAAGGAAGTCTTGAAGCAGTCAAAAGATTAGGAGTTAAGAAAGAAAATGTTCATGAAGATTGCAATATGAGCAACCTTGAAATTTTCCTTTTTTAAAGAACATGGACCAGACTCTTGCATCAACCTCTATAATCATGAAGGAAAATGGTAGAATCATTGGAAAGCATAGATTTTATGAAGAATGGTTGCATGGATGCAAATTCCTAGATGAGAAGGACCTCTGTATGATGGATTGGTAGCTGTCATGAAACAACTGGTTGATTGGATGATCTCATGGGAAGATTTATTCACCCTAGTTGGAGAAGGACCATGATGATATATTTCTCTCTGATTTAGATTAAATATGTTTACTAATACAACTGCAGTATGATAAATCTCCATATTAAAGATGAGGGGTAGATTATTGAAGGCTTGATGCCCAACTAAAGTAAGACTTCAAAGGGAGTTATAGAATCCCTGGTAGAATGTCTTATGATTAGCTATATCTCCAAAGCTGCATGGAAAATATATGATTATGATTTAATTAACAAAATGGATAACTTTGGCACATGGACCAAAGGAATAATGGAAGGAAAGTTAGCACGTTGTAGACATCTCCATGGCTATGTTTTGGGAAACATCACTTCCTCGATATTTAGAGGGAGCCATGGTCAAAGATGCAGCCATTGATGATATATGTCCAACAGATGTTGATCCTCTCATTTATCAATATGAGAGGGAGTTGAACTTTAGAGTCAAATGAAGAACATACCTGATAAAACAGAGGAGTTGCTAATTCAAATATAGACAACTAGTGGGGATCCTGGTGTTCCAATTAAAAAACCAATCAAATATGTACCTTGGTACATTTTATGGAAGCTTCACATATTAGATAGATGCCTATTTTTCTATGATCTAATGTACTCTGTCAAGAATCTAAGATTCCATGGATTTTCCGACGTTAACTAAGCTGGCAGTGTGAATAATGGAAGAGCACATCTAAGTGTTGTATCTCCTGGGATCCACCTTTATATTGTGGATGAATCAAATAATGAAGTATGTTTCTCTAGGAGCACCATTGAGGTTGATTGTGTAAATTAGAAAGCATGTATTATTATGAATCGATTTGGTCGAATATGCTCTTCAGTGAGCCATTTGTGCATGTGCTAGAAACTACTGTTTGTATATTTCAGAATGGGATTTTCCTTTCAGAGAACCACGTGTTCCATGACCATTCCAAACATATTGGAATCAGGTACCACTTTATTTGGATACAGTAAAATAGGGAGAAATCAAGCTCCATTATTTCAACATGGATATGGAGGTTTCTGACGAGGGAAAATTTTAAGGATGGAAAATTATTTTTAAGTTTAAAAAATTGGTGAATCTCACTAGTCCCTAATGTGAAAAAATATAAAATGTTTATTGATGTATTTGTAAAATTATTCAAATTTATAATGATATTATATATATTGTCTATATAATGTTGGCAATTTTTAAGGTAAAATAATTTTATATTGTAAAATTTGGGCAAATCATTTTTATAAAAAAATGGAAATTGGCAAATCTTTTTTTTGGAAAAAACATGGAAAATTAGCCCACCTGCGAATATTAGCCCCTAAAATTTTCCATGTTTCTGACATCCTCTCAAAGCCTTTTGGTAAGGTCAAGTTTATCTTCCTTCAGAGAGAGGTGAGGAGTTGTGGAAAGACCCTACTATGAGGTTCCCAGTTGAGCATTGAGCTCTAGGAGCTCCTGGGGGCCTAGGGTACATTTTGGAGATACATGTGACCATAAGATGAGATTTTCTCCTTTCCCTATGGGTTCTCTATGTACAGGATGTGGTTCATCCTTTCCCTGTACGTTTTTACCCTAGTGAGAGATGCATATATTCATCTATCGGTTGTCACATTTAGACATGTCGATGGGACATGGTTTATCATTTCCTCACATGTAGGATGCTTATTCCCTACAATTGATGGTTGACATGTTGATGGGATGTTTTTCATCATTTCCCCACATGTAGGATCCTTCGTATCGATTGGCATGCATGTAGGACTTGGTTCATCCTTTCCCTACTATCGGTGGTTTTCATGTGCATAGCATGTTGTTTATCCTTTTCCTACAACGGTTGTGTTTTTTGAAAAGGACACATGCATAGGGTTAGTGGTTCAAATTCCCCTATGGTGGTTGAAATTTGTGTAGGGTGAGTGGTTCACCTTCCCCTTCTCCTACGGATGCCCCAAAAATCATCCTATCCATGTAGTCCAGGACTCTTGGGAAGTATCTCTCATCTAGCCAATGAGTTGGGAAAAGAGGATAGGGACCATAGCACTACAGATGGACGGATTTTGTACTGTCATACTCCCTATGCCTAGGATGCGTAATGTTCAACAACTTGATCTGGGATCAAGTCCGATTGGGATTCTACCCGGTTATGTGGATTTACTTTGGTTAGTGGAGACAACGATCAATGATCAATGCCGCTGGCCGACACGTGGCCTTGGACGGTATGGCCATACCATTTTCCCCGAGCATTAAAAGTCAGATATCGGCTCGGTGCGATATTGACGTGCGCCGTCCAATCTGAGGCCAGCTCATCGGACGGTGATTGCGCTTTGAAGAGGCCCGTAAGATAAACGTGGTATGACGCAGTTATTTAAAGACATCTCTTTCGTCGATCTGATCTGCAGATCGACGGCCCACACTCCATCGCCCCGGTCCCCTCGTCCACAATGGCAGTCAACGGTCCCACAAGAGCTGGTGGTCTCCAGTGCCACGTCCGCATCCACGCGGAAAAAAATGATTGGAATGGATCTCCATGGTTTCCTCGCACAGTCAGCGAATGCGGACCTGGGAACATTATACAGTGTGGTTTAATTAAAGGTTTTGAAATCCGGGGCATGTTTCTAAGGTTTTGTGATACCCGATCTCCACCGTTGATCACGTGGGCCGATCTCATCTGACGAACCACGTTCGTCCCGAGCTCCCCACTCATTTTTCAACCATTTTTCACCGAAACAAAGGTTTTAAACCTTTTTCTCTGCTTTTTTATTTTATTTTTCCGAATAATGTGACCCCTTCACGTTATTTATTCACCTCCACTCCCGATGTCGATCTTTGTGCAATCGACGGCTCTGATTTAAATTCTTCTTCTGCCTCTCCTTTGACCTCCTCTAATCAATCTTAGCCGTTGGATGATGCCATCCAATGGCCATGCTCTCTCCACGTGCCTTTTGAATCAGTAAACCTATATATGCAGGATTTTATAATGTTTTTCGTATTTTGCAGGGTTTAAATGGTTTTTCCGCTATATTGAAGAAAATTCAAAGGCTGAGGGTGAAGATCCTCCCACCTTCGATTCATCAAAGGGAGTCATTCGCAGGATTCAACTTCATGTTTCGTCAATAATTCATGAGGCATTGATGCCACATGACCCCTGTGCAGCCCTGCACACCAAAAAACACAGCGAATCAGGCACAAATCAAAGAGTATCAGTGTCAAAGACAAAAATATACCAAAACAGAAGATTGAAGACAAATCTGTGGGGATTACATCTAATATGGTTTATCAAAATCCTAATCCCCAATTAAAACAAAGTTAAAATAAAAATAATAAAGGTTCATCAAACAGAAAGTCTCCACCGCCATAGCTGAGGCAAATCGATTCCTCCCAGCTACCACAGTGCCACCTGTGCCTCAAAGCATTCATATCAGAGGTCAAAGTTATTGATCAGGATCAGATATTTCTCTTAAGCGTAGCCAGAGAGTAAATTCTGCAAACAAACTTAATGACAAAATATCAGCAGAGTTATTTTGACACCACACAGATTCTCAAAAGTCAGTAAGAGCTCCCACCGAGCTTAAATCTTAATGTAAATAATTTAATACAGAGGACACCTATGTAAGTTCCTTCATCGAGCCCCCCAAGGGCCGAGGAACCATTAATTCTATGTTAATTATCTTTGGAGATCTTTTATTAGATCTCACCTCCTCATTTTTTCTATAAAGAATACTGGAGAAGATGAGAGAGGGGTTGGTTGATTTAGTTGCTGAACTTTGAAATGTAATTGAGCTTGAGACTTCTACCTGTAAGTAGTGTTCACTAGCTCTTGGAGCTTTTCTTGTAATAGATAAGTCAATCTGGGAAGTGTAGGTGATTGCTAAACTAAAGCATTGGACTTGAAGCTGTAACTGGTTTGGAGCATCAATACAAGCTAATTTATGGGATCCTGGTCTATGTCGACGGTGATGTTTTTCTCCTTGTGAATTGTTGTTTTATTTCTGTTTTCACTGTGTTCATCTTCTCTTATAAAGAACATCATGTATAGAGTTAGGATCTACTGTATACCAGTACCCTTCTCTGACTAAAAATCTTTATCTGAATGTTTTCTTCCAATCCGTGTTATTTGGGAATGATTTAATTCAATTTAAGCATAGGAATGTTGGCGTTCCCTCGTCTTATTTTCTTAGCTGAATATTATTCTTAAATGTTATATTCAGTATTAGTTAAGTAGAGATGAACTAAGGAAGATATGGTGTTCCCTGGTCCTATTTTTATCCCCAAAGACTGTCTGAATGTTTCCCTTGGAATGTGTTGAAAGCTGGCTAGTTTCAAAGCACTTACCAGATCTTAGACCATTCTTTGTTATCATTTGTGTTTCCCCTGGTTTTTAAATGTTTTCTATTGAAAGTGTATCAAAGGCTAGCTAGTTTAAAAGTACTTACCAGATCCTAGTTTACTTTCATGTCTTTCTTAAGTGTATGTCAAAAGCTGGCTAGTTTCAAAGTACTTACCAGATCTTAGGTTGCTCCTTGTTCTTCATCTGTTTAATTCCCCTTCTTGTTGTATCATTTAATTCCATAAATCAAACTTTAAATAGATCCTTAGACATAGATGACTTGCCCCATGGACCACTCTTGCCTCTTGCTGTTCCAATTAAACCCTATTATGACTCCATAGCCCAATGGACTAAAACCTGCAATTATATATCTTCCTGGCCAAATCTTGTTCTATTTTCTTGCAACTTCTCACCTTTGAAACTCTTTGCATTTAGAACTCTTCACCTCAAACAATAATCATGCTCAACCATCCGAAAAACAAAACAAACCCTCGGCCTTCATAACTAGCCTAATATCATTACCCAAACTTCAAAGACAAAACCATCTTTGCACTTATTGGAGAGATCCCTCTCCAGATTCAGGTGGGCTAGATCCTAGAATCCCAAAGTGGTTGAAACGATGTTCTCCCTACAGTCGGACTTTTTCCAATCTTGCTTATTACAGGGAGCTAACATGTTCTAGATATTTTCCTCTCGATATTGATGCAAATGGATCATTTGGTTGATTCTTCTCTGTATGTCATTAGGCCTGCCATCTACTTCCTACAAAATATTCATTAACGGGACTACAAGATAATTAATAAAGGCAGTGTTCACTCCATATACTAACTGAAAGGGATACATATCTATGGAATTTTTTGTGGTTGCTCTATCCACCCACAAAGAATTTATCAATATCTTATGCCAATTCTTCTTATTATCTTCCAACAACTTTTTAATAATGTTCACGAATGAATTATTGGAAGATTCACACAGCCCATTACCTTGTGGATAATAAGTTGTGGAGTGCTTGAGCCTGATATGATACTTGTCGCAGAAATCTATTAATATTTTTATTTAAAAGTAGTTTCATTGTTTACGATTATCTTCTGTGGACAACCAAACCGTGACAAAATATTAGACTCAATCGATTTTGTGAATTACTTGATTTCCATCAAGATCCACTGTAATATCCCGTTTCGGGGATATCTCTAAAACACGACAAACTCCAACCAGAGATGGAATGGGAGGGAATTTACCGAATATTCTGCCTCTGAAAGAGGACGAGATCTGGAGGCTACCTGGCCCTTTCCAGACTCTGTCTATAGAGCTGCTTGAAGAATCCCACTCAAAAGTGACTTGCAGCAATATGCGAACGCATATATGAGCATACCATGAAGAGAAAACATTTTACAATGAGATGTGAGACAAGAAGATGAACATATAGCCAAGAATAATATATAGCAGTAAAAGAGTGTACAAGTCTTGAGGAAACAACCTCTCAAGAAAAGAAATACAAGCCTCAATAACACATGTATATGAATATGAAAGAACGCTGCTATTTCTGCATAAACCCAGGCTATGAGGACACATTCTATGATAGAATATTGATCCAAAATGATGTCAATACATGGATATGACAATATATGGCTCAAATAAAATAGGGGAGCGAAGCTTTAACCCTTAGAAATAATAATACATCAATCCTCTAAAGGTTTGGCTAAAACATACAAAATGGAAAAAATGCCGGAGTAGCTAGGTAGCTACGGCAACTCCGGAACTAGAAATATGTAGATAAGGCTTAATAAGATGAAAAGATCTAAAGTAAACCTCCTCTAATGGATCTCAAAAGTGGAAGGATGATCCTTACACTTGAGATCCCACCCTACAATCAATTTGCAGAACCCCGCAGCAAATGCACTATGAAAATAACGCAGCTATTGGAGAAAACTGCGCAGTAGGGGAAAGAATATGTGTTGGCCTGATGCCAAGATCTGCAATTAAGCTCTCAAGCTTCCAAACTGATCCTCTAAAGGCAAGAAAGACTCCCCCTCTAAAAAACAAGCAATGGAAGAGGTGTTGTGGAGTCTCCACGGCAACACCCTACAACACAGTATTATGCTGCTGTAGCAATAACACTGACTTGGAGGATGATGCTTCGGTCTTGAGCCAAAATAATGATGGGAAAACCTCACCCAAACGGAGACACTCGGTGCACTAAACAATGCTGCAGACTAGTTAAACAACCAGCGTGCTCAAGAAGTCGAAATGACCAACTCAATATCATAAGCATATGCATGAATGGAAATAGCTCTCCTCCCCTCCATTTATATAGAAATTGGAGACTCCTCATGGGCCCTTCCTCTAGAAGCTTCCCTCCTACGTTGTCATGTAGTGCTTTCCAACTCATACCCTGCGCTGGTTGACTTGGTCAAACCTCTTTGCAAATATCTCCTTTCACACACGAGGGTGTGAAATATGGTTCCATGGCTGATCCCTTTTCATACTAGAGGGATTTTATTTATTTTTTCATTATCTTTGGGCCTCCTTACCCAATTATTCATCTCCTAAATGAGTTTAGAAAAAATTTAATGTTCCAATTTATTGAACAAGAAATTGGAACATTACAGTCCTCCCCTCCCAAATGTTTCTTGTCCCCAAACAACTGCAAGGATAGAACTGAAGAATCTCCACTCAAGGCATGGAGTCTGGAATATAATGAGGAACATCTTCCTCATGTGGATCCTCCATCCCCAAGCAATCATCCAAACAAAATGAGCCACATCCCAACAAGGCAACTCCTGAAAATCTCCTTCCACCTCAAGCTCCGATAATGAAGGTGGGCTGAAATCTGAACTTGGAAAGCATCATAGCTTACCCCATGCTGTCCTTCTCTCCACTCATGACAAGTGTAGAGTGTATGCTGATCCTGGGCTGCAAAATTATTTCCCTCCAATGGCAAAGTGAAGAACAATCCTCCAAATAAGGCTCCTCCAACAATGAAGAACAAGCTGGCCCCAAAACAATCCATCCATGAAGAATAGGACATGGTCATCATGGAAAATCCTAATTATATGTTTTCTGAAGGTTTTACATGATGACACATGATGCAAATAATTTCTCACAAGGATACAGTGCAGTCTCATCCACTGCAACTTCAAAAAATTACATGGCAAGCAATGTCCATGATTCATCACATCTACTAAAGGATAGTAAATGGTTGAATGTAACAACAATAATACATGATCAAGAATACAATGGATGAATATCAATCTTATGGCCCACCTCAAAAGAGAACAAATATTTGGCTGTGGTGGCCATATCTCCTCGCATGCTCCCATTAGAACATGTAATGCAGAAATTGTGAGAATTCTTCCCACTCACAAACACATCCAGCTCATGTGTCTCCCTCATAATCAAGCCTCCCATAAAAATCTGATCTATATCAGCAAATGGATACATAATCAATAGTAAAAGGAAGAAAATGTTGAAGGTTAGAAGTGATGCAAGAAGGTACCAACAACTTTCCCAGTAGTGACAACGCAGTTTTGCAAGTTGCTACTTGATAAAAGTACATGGAAAAATGTTTCTTTTTACATGGTTAATCATGCATGTTAGCAAATGAACATACATGTGGTGATAAAAAATTTTCGCAAGTCCGAAAAAGAGATGGCTGCCTCCCTCATGTAGATTGGCCCAATACAATTCATGGAGCAATTTGACGAGCTTGCCCTCTTGTGAAGCAATGCACTGGATAAGAATGGTAAGAGTGTGCAAATCAATGAATGTATAAAAATTATTCTCACCATATGTTGGAAGTAAGATGGTAAATGGGTCCATACATGAGTCCTTCATAGTGTTTTGGCATGCTATGAAGAAGAATGAACCATGTGCTGCAAAAAGATAATCCTCCTTATGCTTGAAAACCCAAGTCAAGAAGAATATGCTATAGATTTCTCTATCATCATTACCTCCTCTTTGTTCATCAAGTGAAACAAATATGAAGTGATCCTGGGACCTATGGGTTATGGATCCACCATATCTCTACTGGGCATACTTCATCCATAAGTCTTTACTCCAAGGTGACAATGCTGTGAGCTTATGCAAATAAGCTCCTGTCAATACACAACTATGTTCTTTGACATGCTCCTTGTTAAAGATTCTTCCAATAATACTGCAACAAATGTGGAATACTTCCCAAGATGGAAGTGATTCCCAATCATCATCAAAGACCAAGGAGATAGTGCCATCCCCTCCTCCTGCAACATCATACAAAGTGTGAGAGAAAATCTTCCCTTGCTCTCCCAAGAAAAGAAACAAAGTATTTTGCTGCCTCCTCATACTTCCATCATACAAATCATGTGATGAAGACACATCAACATCATGCATCCATTATCTATGCTACTCAATGATGCAAGTATCCTGCCATCTTTTCCCCATCCTCACACTCTTAGGAAGAGTGTTTTCCAAGTGATGGCCAAAATCTTTCAAGAGTAACCAGTGCAGCCAAGACTCCTGCTGCATGGTATCATAGATCTGTAAGTAGCCTCCTAGTTCCTTGCTCATCAACCACATCCATTCAATCACCTGTGGATGCCTCCTTATTATCCTCATCCTGGTACTCCTCCCATGAGGGCTACCATCCTCCCAAATCAAATTCCTGTCTTTTCACTTTATGGGATTTTGAAATGTAAGCTTCTCAAGGATCAATGAGACCCTATCAAGAATCAAATAGGTGGTAGGAAAAAACCTCCCATCATGATGTGTATGGCTCAAGGGATGTCCAACACAAGCATGAGAGATGTTATCCATCCTAAGATGTCCTCCATCTTCTATTTGATCTTGTGAGAAGGGAAGAAAAGCATTGTATTCCATGGTGTGTCAAAGTGCATCTCCAATGAGATCTCTCCTTGAGACCTCCCTTTCATCCATAGTCTTCCAAAACCAATGAGGTCTTGGATATGAAAGTAGAAGTTCCTCTTTGAGCTGAGAAGAGCTCATTGAGAAAATGTAATCTTGAAGGGAGAAAAGGTTTCTTACTCCAAGATGTCTACCATCAATCTTCAAGGCTTCAAACCCCAACCTCCAATGTGATGTACAATCCAACAATGGCTCATGAGAATGATGGTTTGATTCCTTCTTGAGTGTTTCCATGTTGCACAACGCAGTGAAACCAAGCTGCTCTATAGTAGAAATGAGATTTGACTCTTGGTCATGCAAAAATAAATCTCCACATTGATCAAAAGAATTTGCTGCAACAATGGAATGTGGAAATATTTTCATACCTTGATTTGCATTTGGAACTTATTTTAGGGCTACAAGAGTCCCTTCCTCAAAAGTGTTGGCTGCCTCAACTGTTGATGCATGTGGCTACTTCTCCATGAGTGGGACAACATTATCACAAGCCTCCTCAAGAGGTGATGTGATATCTTCTTTCTTTGTTCTTTTTCCATCAAAGGTTTGGATCAAAATTTGAGTGAACTCTGCAAAATTCTTCACCCTTGCATGGCTCAAGTGGTTGCACCACCAATCATAGGCTTCACCCTCCAAATGCAGCGCTGATATTTCAACAGCTTCTTTCCCTGCTATAGGACGTAGTAGGAAAAATGCCTCCAACTTTCTCACCCAAGTTCTTGCATTAGATGACCCATAAAAGGTAGACAACAAAAATCTATTGCCTTTGATTTCTTTTCTGCTACATGGCCTCTTCTCTTCCTTTAGTTGGATGAAATGAGGAAAATCTAGAGTCTCCCTGAAGGCTCTAGGTTGAGAACTATACTCAACAAGGTAATCACTGAGAATCTGATGATCCAAATATCTTCCATGCTCAATATCTTCTTCTTGATGAGAATAGGAAGCCAATGGTACTTCCTCTTCTTTTTCTTCAATCTTCTTGACCTCCTCAAAGGTGGATGCATTTCCTCTGGATCTAAAAATAGATGAGAATAAACTCATATTTTTCAATGTTATGATCTACTTGGGCTTAGACTCACAGGGATTAGTGGATCCCTCATACATGGGAAAAGGTGACCTCCCAGTGGTATGCTGCAACTTTGAACTTTGTGTGCTAGATCCCCCATTGTTCCATTCACTTTCATCCTGCCTGAGCTGACAGTAATCTTTAAAATGAAAAGATGCTCTGAATTCTTCCCCCATGGATTTCCATTTACGGAAATAGTCTCCAAAGGGTATATGATAATGCTATCTCCCTTTTTCAATCGGTACTGGAGGTAAGAATGTAGACATTGTGATCCTGGTTGGCCTACTAAAGGCTCGTGAATGCTGGTCACACTGTTGTGAGATCCCCATAATTGTCACCTCTACGGCCTCTGGTGGGTAATATTCTGCCTACCCTCTTTGTTCATAGAAAAATTTCCCCACTGTTTCTCTTCCGGTGTCTTAGATAACTAGCTCCACAGGCTGAGCCAGAACTATGCTTTGATACCACTGTAATATCCCGTTTCGGGGATATCTCTAAAACACGGAAAACTCCAACCAGAGATGGACTGGGAGGGAATTTACCGAATATTCTTCCTCTGAAAGAGGACGAGATCCAGAGGCTACCTGGCCCTTTCCAGACTCTGTCTATAGAGGTGCTTGAAGAATCCCACTCAAAAGTGACTTGCAGCAATATGAAAATGCATATATGAGCATACCATGAAGAGACAACGTTTTAAAATGAGCTGTGAGACAAGAAGATGAACATATAGCCAATAATAATGTATAGCAGTAAAAGAGTGTACAAGTCTTGAGGAAACAACCTCTCAAGAAAAGCAATACAACCCTCAATAACACATGTACATGAATATGAAAGAACGCTGCTATTTCTAAATAAACCCATGCTATGAGGACGCATTCTATGATATAATATTGCTCAAAAATGATGTCAATACATGGATATGACAATATATTTCTCAAATACAATAGGGGAGCGGAGCTCTAACCCTTAGAAGCAGTAATACATCAATCCTCTAAAGGATTGGCTAAAACATACAAAATGGAAAAAATGCCGGAGTAGCTGGGCAGCTATGGCAACTCCGGAACTAGAAATACGTAGAGAAGGTTGAATAAGATGAAAATATCTGAAGTAAACCTCCTCCAATGGATCTCCAAATTGGAAGGCTGATCCTTTCACTTGAGATCCCACCCTCCAATCAATCTGCAAAACCCCACAACAAATGCACTATGAAAATAAAGCAGCTATTGGAGAAAACTGCATAGTAGGGGAAAGAATATGTGTTGGCCTGATGCCAAGATCTAAAAATAAGCTCTCAAGCTTCCAAAATGATCCTCAAAAGGCAAGAAAGACTCCCCCTCTGAACAACAAGCAATGGAAGAGGTGTTGTGGAGTCTCCACGACAACACCCTACAACACAGTATTATGCTGCTGCAGCAATAACGCTATCCTGTAGGATGATGCTTCGGTCTCGAGCCAAAATAATGATGGGACAACCTCAGCTGAGTAGGCACTCGAAGTGCCCCGAGGATGAGGGTGAGATCTTCGAACGGAGACACTCGATGCACTAAACAGTGCTGCAGACTAGTTAAACAACCAGCGTGCTCAAGAAGTCGAAATGACCAACTCAATATCATAAGCATATGCATGAATGGAAATAGCTCTCCTCCCCTCCATTTATATAGAAATTGGAGACTCCTCATGGGCCCTTCCTCTAGAAGCTTCCATTCCTCTAGAAGCTTCCCTCCTACGTTGTCATGTAGTGCTTTCCAACTCATACCCTGCGCTGGTTGACTTGGTCAAACCTCTTTGCAAATATCTCCTTTCACACATGAGGGTGTGAAATATAGTTCCATGGTTGATCCCTTTTCATACTAGAGGGATTTTATTTATGTTTTCATTATATTTGGGCCTCCTTACCCAATTATTCATCTCCTAAATGAGTTTAGACAAAATTTAATGTTCCAATTTATTGAAGAAAAATTTGGAACATTACATCCACTTATGTTGAGCTAAAGATGATGGGTGAAATTGGCTTCTTAGCTGATGAACTTGGCTTCAGATCAACCTCTTTCTGTTTTGACATTTTTGCACTGAAAACTTCTCCAACACTCATGAAATTTATGAAAACTCCTCACCTTCTACTAGCTGACTATCTACATCAATCAGGCTATTATCATTAAAAAAAATGATAGATTCTAAATCAATTGTACAACGTGTATAGGGTGATTATTAGGTTTCTCTTTGCTAGTAATAATTTACTTCATCATTGTTTCCTGGTACAACTTTATGAGCTAACCGAAAACTAGAATTGTAGCATAAGAGAAATCGAGCTACAAAGTACCTTTTAGATTTGCTCCCCATGATCGTGAGAGAAACATCCCATACCTTAGATGAATATAAGCCACTACCACATCCATAAAGACATTATTTTTGGGAATATGATCAAGAGACACTACCAAGCCTTTAATAATACTGAGACACGTCACTCTACCAGAGTCAAAGGAATAGAGGTCATGATATGGGCGAGTAATGTCTAATCCCAATTTTTCCATTACATATTTCGGCATGAGATTGTGAGATGCTCCAGAATCTAACATGGCATTATGAAGGATGAAATCATGAAATCAAAGACTAAGGTAGAATGATGGGACTTCACTATCAGGTAATTTTCCTTCTACAGTTGGGCCAAATAATAACTTAGGGTGATCATCAATGACATTGACCATATCAAAAGTTTGGTCTACTTTGAGCATCTTAGCTATGTGAAAATTATATTGATCATTCTTGACAAGTTCAATTAAATGAATAGAAACTTTCAACTTGGAAATTTCATTCTCTAAACTAAACTAACTGGGATATTTATCTACCTCTTTGGAAGTGGCATCCTTATTCTCAGACTGATATTTGGCAGAAATCTCCTTTCTTTAACCTATAATTTGTGTCTCTTTATCCTTATTTGAATTGTTGGTTGATGCTTCATTGTTCTTCTAGTTTGTATCAGCATGCTCCTTGTCTTTTTGTTGATTTGTAGAGGTATGTTTTTTGGGGTGAGTATCCTTTGGAGAGGTTGGCTTCTTCGGATTTGAATTGATAGCCACATTTATGTTTCTCAAGTTGTATTGCATTTGCATAGAGATAAGGGAATTATTAAAACCTCCCTGATAATATTTTCTCTCTGCTGCTATCATATAATCATTTGAAGGGGAAAATTTATGATCATTAGATTGATCAAATTCAGTTTCTTGAGTGTACCCTTCATCTTCGATTAAGAAGATAGGTTTTCTATCATTATAAAAAAGATGGTTCTCTTCAACAATAGCAGCTTCTTCCTCATCTGCCTGAGCATAGTTTTGCTGAAGTGGTGTGTTATAGGTCAATTTGGGCACCATTCCCAATGAACTAGTTAACTTGGCATCATCTTCAGGACCAATGATTAAGGGTCTATCATTCCCTATCATTTCAGTTGCTACATGCCCTAAGACAAGACACAATACTAATCAATCAAGACTTTCATCAAGCAAAGGTTTCCATGGTTTGAAGCTTATTATTTAGCATATGAGATCTCACCAACGCAAGCTCTAAGGGGCATAAGTGTGTTACATATGCAGGTAGACCCGTGAAAGGCTGCTCTGCAAAGCACTTCCCGACATTCACAGGTGCGTTGGTCACATTGGGAGTGAAATTCTCATTGTTTTGGAATCTCCACTTGGCCAGTGCCTTCTAGAAGAGTTCACATGTGTCAAGCTTTGGATCCAAGTGTCCATTTGACATCTACATGAATGGAAACATTTCTTTCCTATTTTTTGAAAGCTATTGATTGTAAAAAAACCTATAGTTCATCTATAAATTGAACACAGATCTAAGAGTTTGAAAGGAATAATTTGAGTAGAGAAATGTTGGAGAATTTTCAATTGAGAGCTTGGTTTGTAAAGCTACTGCTGGAGAGATTTATGCTGTGATGAGACTTGGGAACTTTGGTAGAAGGTCACTTCAAATCAGTCACTAGGTTGTAACCTCTCCTTCTATCATCAATAAAGAGTACTTTTTATTTTTCCCTACATGCATCTATGTTAACTTTGATTTTCCATATTGTAAGATCTTGGTTGATGATTGTAGTTTATGCTTTACTGATTTAGCTAAATAGCTTGAATAGATATCTATATTATTGCATCTTCTAATGTTTCAGTGTTCTTTCTTGCAGGAAGCATTCAACTCACAAACTGCTTGAATTTGAATTTGCAACAGAAGTGACAGAAGGAGCCATTTGGAAGTGACTGAAAAAGTAAGCCTCCAATCCTCTCTGTGTATCTATTCTAAGTTAGGAGAAATGGTAGTATAGTCTTTCACCTGTTGTTCTAGACTAGCACCTGTCTAGGGAAGCATAATTTATCTGTAGATTACAATTCTGGCCCAACAAACTGGCGACTATGCTGGGGAGAATTTCTCTTAGTTTTAGGTGTTTTAGTCTCTGATTTTCTTTGTAAATCCACCCAGTAGCTGTTACACATAAAGATTAGACTTTTTCAGAGCTTAATTTGCAAATACAGTGAGTTAAACAGTAGTATTTTTCCTTGTCTACTACGCCCAATGCACCCTTAGACTGGACACAATGCTTTGCAGAGCACTGTCTCCCTTCCAAGCCTGTCTTGCAGAGCACTGTCTCCCCTTGGAGACTGCGTTGACTCCTGAAAGTGACCAAATTCCCTTGAAATTGACTTTGCAACTTGCTTCAGTTTTGTTTGCTGCTGTGTTCTAAAAAGTTTGATGCTCAATTGACCAGTGACTCTATATAGTTCTTCCTCCTTTGGCTGAAAATTTGTTCAATGTTTGTTTAGAATTTTTTTTTCTTTATCATTGACAAGTTGATTTCAAAGGATTTTTTATGGTCGCATTAAGAATAATTTTCTTTCAAAATAGGAAATTTTCGTAAAATCTTCATTTACTTGATAGGATAAATTGTTGTTGAAATCCTCGTTTTTCCTTCAAAAGAGAAATTGTTGTTTGTATTCTTCATTTCTCGAAAGTAAAAATCATTTTGATTATTGATCTAGTGCACCTAGTTTCTTTTCTGCATTCATAACATTAAGGAAACTGAAAAGAAAAAACTTGCATTTGCATGTAGGATTGTGTGTGTTTTGCAAAAGGAACATTAGGAAATCTACATTTAGTTTGTGATTCATTGATTTTGTTTTTGTTCATAAATTTGTTTGCTCACGAACTATTTTCTCACTTCCCTTAATAACTAGGTTTTTCATTGAAAAAGATGAAAGTGAAAGTTTGTTTATCATTATTAGCTTTCATTCTCGGAATTTCATATACATCATCGCAGTGAACCTTTGAAAGGAAAAATTTTAAGCAAGATCAACATAAAATAAATCTCAATTTACTTAACAACGCATTGGAACCATAATGTTAACATTTAGAAGGTCTAGGCTAGAGACATGTTCCGGCGTCGTAAAACATAGCAACTGTCATTAACTTGTCTGCGATACATTCCGAGTGTGATACCTCACTCCACATACGTATTTATATCTTAGCTCGTCCACGTACTTTCGGGTATATCGGGCAGTGTTACAGTATGATAAGTATAAAGGGGTGCTCTCACTGTGCAGTTTCACATCAGATGGCGCTAATACGAACTTGGGCTTCCACGTACCTTCAGGTATATTTTGGAGGACAAATTTTAGGTGCTATCCATCCATAGTGAACCGATTCAGCCGCCTTGAAATTTTGATACACCAAACACAGCATTCGGGGAGATTACCTGCCCGTACTTCTTGGTTCGCTAGGAGGTATTCTGAAGTTCATAGTTTCTTCGTAAACCCTTTTTCCTAGAATCACCCTCTTTTTTTTAATTTGTTTTTTGGTTAAAATAAATCAGTAATCGTAGAAGAAAAAAATCCTATCCCCCATCATTCGCGTAGATTAGCTTTAAAATCACCTTTACCATCGGAAGTTACTTCTGGTAGGCGAAGGTGATCATGATCTGCCGAATCAAGTACAATTCGTACCTCTGGCGAAACATCATCTTTTAAACCAGAGTTAGCTCAAATTGTTTCCACACATCCCAGTTTGTCTACTATTGTCGAAACGGAGTCTTCACAGCTACCCGTGGTCACGATCCGTTCAATTGCTGAGACCATACCTCCTGGACCCGACGTTTTTCAATCAAAAATTGATCCAGATCTTATCTCTTCTTTGCCAGCACATCTGAATCCTGAAGTCAAACAACTGGAACTTGTTCCTACCTTGGTCATCCCACAAATTTCTATAGCCACTAAAACTCCTATATCACACAGTCAACCATCTGAAATATATTTTGGGCCTGACGGTGAAGTTCTTCCTCTTGGTTTAATTGTGATTGAAGAAATTCCACAACCTGATACACCTTTAAGTCCAACCCATTTTGGGGGAGACCTTTACCTGTACCAGTATTTTCCTCAATAATTTCCATCTGCTTTTGTTGATCCTATTTCCATTCAATCTCCCGTTGATTTTGGAGAGTATACATTTGGTCATACAACCATGTCTGAACCAACATCTTCGGTTGGGTCTGTTGTTCCAATTATGTCAGCTCCTACCCTCACTACTCCGTCGATGTTCACAACCTCACCATATTCATATTTTCACGGTGGCCCTTCGGTCCCAACAGGTTACAAATCATTATCTAGCACTTTCTCTGGTACATCTTCAAAACCATGGTATTTTCCAATGTCATCATATGGTGTTTTAAATGGTAGTCCTATAGTTAGTACTAAGCGACTTGATTCATTACATTCATCATCAGGGAAATATCAAGTCGGTCATTATGGGTCAATTCCTTTAAGTACCATATCAACTAGACTCCCAGAATTTGGAGAAAAATATTTTCTGTCTTATTATCCTCCTTATGTTGAGGAGCAACCTTTTGTCACCCAATATGATAGTACTCAGTCAAATTTTGGTCAAACTAATGTTGACATGAATGTTTGTTAATGGCAGCCCACTCTGCCTATCCAACCATGAACGGTTGTACACTCGCATCAACTGGTTCAATTTGTTACACCCACTTCATTGCCACTTGTTAATACATCTATACCCCTATTACAGAATCAAAATATTGTACATAAACTTTATCAGGCAGGTTCTTAGACTCAATATCATCAAATGTTGGGTCCACAGACTCAAAATCCTTTGGTTAATTTACAACAACCTGTATCAGGGATCATTTATTCACAAGCTGGTGTACCATTTTATGGGATGTCACAAATGCAACCTAGTTATACATATCAACCGAATCCAAATTACACTAATTTGGGTTATAACAGTAGTGGACATACCCCTTGGCAGCCACAGGCGCAAATTCCTCAAACTTCATATCAACAAGTATCATATCCAGCTTTTGGTCAACAGAACTCACAAGCATTTGGTATGCGAAACAACCCCTATCTGGGTTACCAACCTCAAATTCCATATGCTGGTGCTAAAATACCTATTTCCCAGATAATTCCATCATACCCCAGCTATGCTCAACCTGACCTTAATAGACAGTTTCCTTTTGTTGCAACCTTGGAATTAGCAGATTTAAACCAGTTAACCAATGATCCTATCAATTATGCTCCTTGGTGGACGGTGATACCTCATAAATTACCTCTGACATTCCTAAATTCAATGGAAACCCTGAAGAAGATCCATTGACTCATGTTATGGCTTATCATTTATGGTGTTCATCAAATTCCCTAAATGATGATTCTGTTCAATTACGTCTTTTCTAGCGTACACTCATAGGTCCGGCTGCTAAATGGTACATTGAATTACCTAGAGCTTCTTTCGACAATTTCACTGCCTTATCTACTATCTTTTTGACCCATTTCTAGTTACCGATCAGATACGAAACTGGAACGAAACTCTTGACCAACCTCAAACAGACTAATGCTACTCACATTTTCGATCATATTCATGAGTGGCATCGTCGTCGATGAATGGTTAAGACATTTTTTCCTGATCATCTCCTTGCTGAATGGTTCATTAAGTCCCTGTTATCATATATAACTGAGGATGTGGCTAAATTTGGTGTCATCACAGAAGAGCAAGTTATCGCTCGTGCCCAATATTTGGACTTGATTTATACTCAGTCTGGCACACTCTATGAAAAAATACCAAATGCGGCGTGATCTAATTTCAATGTTCCTCCTCAAATAAAGGAATCTCATGTCGAAGACGGCTTGATAGGCACTGCAAACACAAACCACAGTACTGCATCTGATCTTGCTCCTACTTCCAAAATTAATTGCGTGTCATTTGACAAAGGAAAAATTGATAAGAAACCAGGAGGTAAGAAAAAGGGGAAATCAAAGAAAAATAAAACTTCTAACCCGCAATAACATTCATCTAATCAATCGTCTGGACCACGGAAACCTTGTTATCCATGCATAATATGTAATGAGGAACACTTTGTTAGGGATTGTCGTCACCGTGCCGAAGTCTCAAAAATCATCAAGAGTTCTCATGCATCAACTGTGTTGACAGACCCATTTCCAAATTCAGACACAAATTTGGTTGCTACAGATCTAGCTCCTATTTCCCAAGTGTTAATGTTATCCACCAAAAAACCTTCACAAGATATTTTGGTGTCGACGCGGAATAAATACTATGGTAGTTTGGCCACTGATCAACCCACTACCTTGAAAACGAATCCATCTAATGAATCGGTACCACCTCCTGTTATTCCTGAATTGACAATTAAGCCACCAAAGGGAGTAATTCATAAATCGACATATAATCCTCAAGTAAGAGGTGCACAAAATTACAATATATTTGAAGATTTGGCTCAATCCCCTTCAGCTATGTCCGCTCTTGAGGTATTACAAAATTGTCCCTCCCAGAAGCAAGCTTTATTGTTAGCCATTGGTGGAATTGATCCGATTGATTCTAATCTTGTCGTCTTTAATCACACATGCTATGTGCGAAAATTACTAGCAGAATTGGCATTCTCCATCCAAGTAAATGTTATCAATCACCTTGTTCATCGCACTATTATTGATGAGGGAGCATCTACGTGCATTATGTCTCTAAACTGTTGGAAGTCACTTGGCTCAGCGCGATCAATTATCAACGACATTGAAGGCTTTTGATGGAAGAACATATAAACCTTGTGGTATTATAAATAACCTGCAAGTTGAATTAGGGGGAAAAATAGTAAGTATTGGTGTTGAGGTTGTTGACAGACCCCTTGACTATAATATTTTACTCAGAAGAACATGGGTATATGCGATGACTACCATTGTTTCTACATACTTTAGAATGATTTCCTTTTCACATAAAGGTACAATCACAGTCATTAATCAATTATCATTTTTTTCCTCCGATTCGCAGGTAACTGGAAGCGTTCTGTATATTCACTTACCCCAACTAGAAATTCAGAACATTGGTGTAGGAATTTTAAAGGATTCCACTCTTATGGGAACCTTTGCATTACTGCCGCTCGCGGCGTCAACAGAAATTGCAAGCATAGAGACCTACTACATGATCTCGTCCACTCTATATGGCTTAAGGGAGAGTACGGGTGATTCTGATATTTCTAAGTTGGATGATGTTTTATCGCTCAGCTCTATTGAGCTACAATATCAATAAATCTATTTGGCTTGGGCAGAAAATCCGAAATCAGCGTCACCGAGTGTTTGGGTTGATTGTTAATTAGATTTTGGTACTCCATCTGATCCATTTTCCTCAAAATTTTTGACAGATGAAAATATTTTGGAAGCTATGATGGTAGAATGAGAACCATGGGAAGATTATCATCATCGTTCTCATCTTCCAAATTATGAAGAAAATAATCTTAGTGAACTATATCACCCATCCATTCAAACTTTCTTTTCGAATTCTTTTCCAATTAATGCAATTGAATCTGAGCGAAATTTATCAAATATCGAAGAAACGATTTCTATCGATATTTCGACTAAACCTGGAATTGTATAAAATATTCATGTCGGTGTATCTTGTTCTCCATCAGAACCTGATTCATATTGCTCTCTTTTTCATAAATTTTGTGACGTATTCGCTTGGTCTTACGAGGAAATTCTAGGCATAGATACTAGTATAGTTGAACACACTATTAATATGTATCCTGATGTCAAACCGATGCGTCAACAACTTCGTCCTGTTCATCTGAAGAAAGCCAATGCCATCAAAGTAGAAGTTGAAATTTTTTTTCATGCTGGTTTCATTTACCCCGTTCCTCTAACTGAGTGGGTTTCCAATATTTTTCCTGTTATGAAAAAACAAGGAACCATTAGAGTGTGCATCGATTATCGGGATGTCAATCAGGCTTGTCCAAAAGACAACTATCTTACTCCCTTTATTGACTAGATTATTGAATATTGTGCTAGATGCGAAATATTTTCGTTCATGGATGGATTTTCGGACTACAATCAAATCAATATCTGCCCAGATGACCAACATAAGACAACATTCATCTGTCCCTGGGGCACATTCTCATATAGGAAAATTCCGTTTGGTTTAAAGAATGCTGGGGAAACTTTTCAGAGAGCAATGGATTATGTTTTCAATGACATCAAGCACATTGTTCCACCATATCTAGATGATTTACCAGCACATTCACGAAATCAGACCGATCACCCGATGCATTTGAGATCCATTTTCTTACGCTGCCAACACTACAAGATACGCCTCAATCCGTACAAATGTGTGTTTTGTGTTGGTTCTGGTTGATTTCTTGGATTCGTAGTCTCAAAAGAAGGAATTGGAATAGACCCACTAAAGGTACAGGCCATTCTTGATTTTCCTGCACCATCAAATTTAATTCAAATAGAGAAACTTCAAGGAAAGGCTAACTTCCTAAGAAGGTTCATTCCAAACTACGCCGAAATGGCTACTCGATTATTGAAAAAGGGAATTCCCTTCCATTGGGACCAATTTTTGCAAGATTCTTTTGATGCTGTCAAGGACCATCTTGTCCAAGCATCATTAATGTATCCTCCTAATTATCAAAATGATTATTTCCTATATATCACCGTGACTGAAACGACCATCGCTATGGATTTGGTCCAAGTAGAAGATGGAATTGAACATCTAATCTATTATTTGAGTCGTAATCTCAATGATATGGTAGTTAAGTACTCGTACATAGAAAATCTTTCCTTGGTAGCCATTCAAGCTGTCCAAATATTTCACCATTATATCCTGCTCCGAAAAACAACAATAGTTTCAGATTGCAACCCCATGACTTACATCTTATCACGTCAATTGCTGGGGGGAAAATATTCAAAATGGATTGTCATTTCGCAGGAATTTGATTTGGAATTCATCAAATCCAAGTCAAAGAAGTCTTTAGTATTGGCTGAGCTTCTCTGTGAACTTCCCTCTAATAGTACTACTACTACGTCAGAACTATCTATTCCAGATGAGTCTCTGTTTCTGATCAGATCATCCGATCCTTGGTATGGAGATTACATCATTTATCTCCAAACCCAAAATTTTTGACCTAATACCTCTTGCTCTGATCAACGATGTATTCTATACCAAGCCAAATATTATCTGTTCGTCGGCGATACACTTTATCGTCGTGGTGTCGATACCATTTTAAGGAGGTGCCTCACTCATGAGGAGGCCAAAAAATCATTAAATGATTGTCATGATGGGGCTTGTGGTGGACATTTATCTGAATATGCTACTGCGCAGAAGATACTTCGTGCCGGTTACTTTTTGCCTACTATTTTTCGAGATTAGATCCTTGCGGTAAGAATCATGCATGCCAGATTTTTTACCATAAAATCCGCAAACCGCCAACGCCAATGCATCTTGTTGTCTCTTCTGGACCATTTACGAAATGGGGTATCGACTTCATGACCTGTAACCCTCCTTCATCTGGGGGGCATGGTAATACTATTGTCGCAATCGACTATTTTACCAAATGGACTAAAGCGATGCCTACATTAAAAAACACAGGACAAATAGCTGCATTGTTTTTCTTCAACCATGTTATTGCACGGTTTGGGGTCCAACAGGCTATAGTTATAGATCATGGGAAGCATTTTTGCAACCATATGATGTCTGAATTGACAGCCAAGTTAGGATTGTCACATGATAATTCTAATCCTTATTATCCACAATCAAATGGACAAGTTGAGGCTATTAATAAAATTCTTAAACAAATGATAGGAGTCCATAAAAGGAACTGGCACTTGATCCTATACTCCGCCTTGTGGGCGTATCAAACCTCGGTGAGAAACGCAACCAGATTTACCCCTTTTCAATTGGTGTATGATCTGGAAGCTATCTTACCAATCCAATGTGAAATATCATCATTAAAAATCACAATAGACTTGTTACCTGACACCTCAAAAGAAGAAGCACGTATCCTTAACCTCATCCATCTAGATGAAATGAGTCGTGAAGCCAAATTGGCTAAAGAAGCGCATAAGAGATGTATAAAGGTGTAATACGACAAAAATGTCCAGTCTCGCATCTTCTCAGAGGGTGACTTGGTCCTTCTTTACGATCAAGAAGATGATGTAATAGGTACAGGGAAATTCGAACCATTATGGCATGGCCCCTATATTTTCAAAAGAGTTCTTGCTAAGGGTGCCTACGAGTTAGTTGATTATGATGGAATTCCATTGGCACAACCTAGAAATGGGTTGTATTTGAAACGTTACTATGCTTAATCATGAGCATAATAATTTTTTGTATTATATTGTTCATATGCTGTTGATTTGCATTCACTATCTTAATTTTTTTTTTAGAGTTTTCTTGACGTTAGTAATCCGCTTTACATTTTATGGCAGATGTCTAAATCTTCGGAACCATTTCCTCTGCATCGCGGGCCATTTTTGCTCCGAACGACGAGTTAGTGAGTTTTCAAGGGATTTGTATCGGTAGATCGATGAATAATATCGTTGAGTATAGCACGTTGATCGAACTTCTCTCTGATGCCATTTCATTTGGTATTAACCGCATAATCATAAGGTTAGACTCACAACTTGTGGTACTACAACTTACTAGTATTTATACTATTAGAAATCCAACACTTCTTAGATTGTTCCTAAGAGTTCGACTTTTGGAGAGACAGTTTAATTTCATTAAATATCAACACATTTCCAGAAATTTGAACACTTTAACTGATTCATTAGCTAATCATGTTTTAGACAGACATTTGCAACATAGGTAAAGAAAACATTCACATCATTGAATAGGATTATGCATTAAACATAGGAAAAACTATGAAAACACATAGATAGATAGTTATAGGTTTTTACAAAATTTGTGCCCAAGACACATAGGTCATCTGAGCTAAAAAATGTATGCAAAAAATCACAAGTAAACTAGTGGTGCTCATGGTAACATGCTATAGATCTAGCAATCCTACAGAACAACCACATCCAACAGTTAGGAACCCCGATAATGTGTTGTTGCAGTCACATGGGTAACTCTTCGAGCCGGCAATTGATAATCCCGAAGTTCAATCCCTCTATGTGCTGCTAAAGCTCAGCTAGAGTCTCAGCCATATCAAGGTCCTGAAGGACTGCTCTCCTGACAACCCTGTCTACTGGCGCATCTTCTTTGTGCTCTGGTTTCTCTACTGGTTGAACGCGACCAATATCTACATTACATTAAACATTTATTTTAGTATTGGAAAGAAATAAAAACAAAAAAACATTGTATAAACCTTATAAAATAAAAAAACATGGTCAAATCATTCTTACCCATTGCACCCCACTGAGCACCTTCTAGTAGTACTAGATCTAGATCTCCTCGGAATTCGATTCCTGCGTATGCATACTCATCGACGACGACCATCTGTTGCCAGAACCAGGTGAAGAATGCAGTCAAGAACAAAAAGGTCGATTGGCCTGCATGTCGACCCATAAGTTCTACCCATATCTACATTCGAGGATCTCTAGGACTAGATATATCCAATGTTACATGTTGTGGCTGCATCAGTGGAATTCGTTCCACAGCGAAGGAGATAAGGATGGAACCATAACTGAAATTTTTCTTCCTTCCTCCCTTTTCTTTATTCAGTTGTTCCTTTATCTGGGATAGAACAACTTCAGACCATTTGAAGACTATTGGCTCTAACCACTCTAGCGCATACTGCATATACGACCGGTTCGCTACATGGAGTGTAACGGTGCCAGCAAGTTTAGCAATTGTGAAAAGGATGGTTCTCAAAGGAAAATCCCTAACATCCCGGATATTTATTTTTCCATATTTGCTAGGTTCTGACCTTGGATAGAAATACTGCATAATATGGAAAAATAAATATCCGGGATGTTAGGGATTTTCCTTTGAGAACGATAGAAATACTGCATAACATAATCCCTCACTGTCTCTCCTCCAATGGTAGACCCTATGAGAGAAATGGGAAAACCTCTCCTCAAAAAACCTGTGAGAAAATACACATCCTCAACTGTTATGGACAACACTTGATTTTTTATGTGAAATGCCTCTATCATTGGATCCAATGCTCGAACTAAGAACTCCAAGAGTTCTATTTGTTGCCTCAGTCCCAAAAATTTGAAGTACTTAAGTATTCCGCAATCTCTTAAGGCTCTTACGGTACCCGGATCATTCAAGGAAATCATATCTTGTTCTTCATGTTCTCTTTCTCTCCATGTAATCGTCATTATAATCCAATGGAAACCTGAAAATCAACCATAAGATCCATTAGATACTATTCATTGCAAAAAAATAGGAAAATTTTGGACACAGAAAGAAAATAAAAAACTTCAACTGCACCCAACGCACTCCCTGGGCTGAGACAGTGCGTTGCACATGTAGGTACCCTTCATTGTACCTACTATGCAACGCAGGTTTCGACATTCAGGGGTGCATTGCCCTCATTTTGGGTAGAATTTACTCTAGGGGCCTCAAAACCCTAAAAATTTGCAAGGAATTGGAATGAAATGAATACTGAAAGAAAGAGGATTCATGGCACTAACCTGGATCAAATGGCGATGAAATCCATCCACATAAACGACCACAATCAATGACTGAAGTTCGGGGGAAAAATTAGTTTCATAGCTCCAAAATACAAATGGTAACTATGGAATGGTAAAAATGAATAGTGAAACTAATTTTTATAGTCATTTAATTGTTTGCAAGTTAAATTTATTGCTATGACTATAGTTTTATTATGTTTTTACCATGAAACAGGTATTTTTAATCCATTTGATGTTGTTTTGAACAGGAAATACAATTGATGAACAGATTTGTCATGCAGACTTATTCAAAGAATGACTTGAACACAAAGCATACTTTTTCTCATTATTTTTCGAGCTTTGTTAAAAACGAAAAAGGATTTGAAGCGCACTTTTATCTCTTTTTCGAGCTTCGATAACAGTGAAAAAGGAACCCCTGGAGTCTTCTTTCAGCTCTTTTCAGACTCCGATAATGTGAAAAGATTTTCGAGAACTTGTCATTTTGAGCTCGTTAAAGTAAATTAATTGATATCTACTCATCATAAGTTTAACCCTTTTCCATACTGAGATGGATTATATATGAAAAAGGAATACCTTGGTTAAACATGACCAAAGAGGTTCTTTCAGATATTATTTTACACTTTTTCAGATCTGAGAGACAAATTTACGAAAAAGTAGTTTTGGATTTCTCTTTCGTCCTTTTTTTCAGACTCTCTAAATATGAAAAAGGACCGATCTATCACTCTTGTTAAGCTTGTTAAAACATAAAATAGCAACAGGCTTGTCAATCATGGCAAGAATCGAGTTTCATTCATCACTTGACTCATTAAATTATTAAATAGCGATAATTTATTCACCCGAAGGGTTGAATTATAGATAAAGCAAATGTTATCCTCCTCAAGCTTGTTAAAAAATAAAGAGGTACTAGTTGACAAATAATCTAGAAACTTAAAAAGGGGAAAGTTTTTTTTGGTGTTAAAAAAGCGTTTTTGAATACGACACTTCTTTCTACCCATGTCCGTGATCATATTTAACAGACCATCTCACGGCCATTCACACCTATGGTTCACTGCATCTTCACTGCTCTGGGTCAATGCTGCCAACTCATCACGTTGTCACCGATATGTTCAAGAGAAGTCACTCAAAGGAGATTATTCTCATCCATCTCATAGTTTAATTTAAAACCTTCATTTTCATGACCGTCATCCCTGAAAATTGCTATATCAAGTCATACCCTTGTCTCTGAAATTAGTAACTCCTATTTTTCAATAAGGTGACTTCCTATTGACAACAAATCAATTTCCAGGAAGTTCACTTAGAAACATCAGATTCCAGTACCATGAGGCTTGTTACAACATTGACAATATCCTCGCTTCCAAACCTTTGACCAAAAGATTTTGTTTGGCGTTCAACATCAAATCATCTATTCATGCCTTATGAAATGTACTACAGTACCTTGAGGGCCATTGACATTAATGGTCGTTATCTCGTGTTTTTTAACAGCTCACATCATTGGATGGTAATCAAACGATGTATTTTCATGTTCAACGACAAATCATATATTCGCATGGCTAGACTTGTACCCGAATGATCGAGTGAACGAGATAAGAAGACCCCAGATCTAGTTTCATCCATCCGGGCTGCGATTTCAAGATTGTTGTACACATCATATGTAGGGTGACCTTACATACAGATTTTCATCCAAAAATGATGAGACTTGGGAACTTTTCTGGAAGGTCACTTCAAATCAGTCAGTAGGTTGTAACCTCTCCTTCTATCATGAATAAAGAGTACTTTTTATTTTTCCCTACATGCATCTATGTTAACTTTGATTTTCCATATTGTAAGATCTTGGTTGATGAATGTAGTTTATGCTTTACTGATTTAGCTAACTAGCTTTAATAGATATCTATATTATTGCATCTTCTACTATTTGAATGTTCTTTCTTGCAGGAAGCATTTAGCTCACAAACCACTTGAATTTGAAGTTGCAATAGAAGCGACAAAAGGAACCATTTAGAAGTGAATGAACAAGTAAGCCTACAATCCTCTCAATGTATCTATTCTGAGTTAAGAGAAATGGTAGTATAGTCTTTCACCTGTTGTTCTCGACTAGAACCTGTCTAGGGAAGTGTAATTTATCTGTAGATTACAATTTTGGCCCAACATGGTGTTCTAATTTTCTGTCGAGCTTGTTGATCCTTACCTCTCTGCTCTCTTCTCTTGATTCGGGGTTGAGGTTGCTACTGCTATTTTCCTCGGAAATTGGGATTCTAGATCTGATTTTGTGCTTGCCTCCTCAGCACTATCATCTGGTCCATCATCTTCTCCATAGTTCTGATTAAAGAGTCCAGATTACCATATAAAGAAGTATATGGCTCCTCCTTAATTTTTATCCTTCTTTCTGTATTCATTTTTTACTTCTTGATCATCAAATTCTCCTCCACACTCATTGCATTTCTCTGCATCTCCTCGAGAGTTGTAGGAATTATTTCCCTTAGATGATAAGCCATGTTGGGATTGAAGGCATCCAAATAGTGTAGCAAAGCTAAGCCAGGAGGAGGCTTGATGTCATTTGGGATTGAATTATAGGTCTTATTGAAATGGGTAGTGAAATATTGGATAGACTCATGGGGATGTCTTCTCAATGCATCATATTTAGCAAGAATCTGAAGTGGATTCTTATTTTCTTTCCATTTAGCTAAAAAAAAATCATTCAATTGTTGTGGATTTGCAAAGGAATTTGGAGTTAGATTACAAAACCGTATCTTCACATCCCTGAAAAACTTTGGACAATTACCCACATCTTCGCATCGTCATTGTCGATCTCTTCATGATCGATGAAATCAATGACCTTCACCATATGTTGCAGGGTTTTAACCTCTATACTTCCATCAAATAAAGTGAGAAATTTACCATATCCTTAAGGTAGAGTAGTGAGTTGAGCAGGTAGGATTAAAGGACAAAATCTAGCCATGAATGTTGTGGAAGTTGGTGTAGGAGTGAAAATAAGGGGTTTTTTTGGAGGGAGTGATGAGGAAGGTGTGGAAGATTTTGCAGTAGTTGAATGAGATGTTGAAGGTAAGGATGAAGCAAACAAGCTTTCTTTCTGATATTGGATAAAGGCTTTCTCAATGGTGTACTGGAAGGTATTGGTTAAATTTTGAAGCTTGTGGAATTGGGACCAAACCTTCCTATCAAATTTAGATACAGACTCTAAAGATGATGGATTAAATTCAAGTTTTACAGGATAAAACTTGGTGTCTAAAAGTAAATCTTCTAGAGTATTCAAATAAACAGGAAGTGAAATAGATCTTACTGGTGATGGTGATGGTGAACTTGGATCAACTTGCTAGATTTGTGACCTTTGCTTCTTCAGAATCCTCTCAGGATCTTTGATCGGAGATGGTGGATTCAGATCAGGGTTTTATCTTGTGAACTTCTTCTTATGAGATAGTTATGAAAACTGCACTTTGTAAATGTGAGTCAGCCTTATTGAAAACTGAGTCCTGCTACCCACGGAATAATATCTCAATGATTTTGTCGTAAAATCCCAGGGAAGATATAGTCTTTTGTTCCTCGACAATGGCTCCAGAAATTTTATCCTCCACAATATCCCAAGGCTGAGAATGGAAATCGACAGAGATAACCTCAAACCAACCTCTTAGTTTGGCAGCTAGTCCTACCAAACTAGAGAGGGCTCTCTCTATTATTAAAACCAATGTTTGACTGAAGGAAGAATGAATTTTTGGCTAGGTATGTTGAGCTCTAGGGTTTTGAAAATTTAGGGTTTTTGCTGGTTCGGGAGGAGAGGCAAAGAAACTAGGTTAGATATGAAGGATTACAGTTGCAGTGATATAAAGGGGCATGGTAGATATGTTCTATGGCACCTTAGGGTTTTTCAATTGTAGTGTAGGGTGGAAATGCAGAGGATCAAAATGAGCATGTTCAACATGAATTCATTTATCAAAATATTACTAACACAAACATGAGTTTCCTACCAAAATAGAGCATAAGCATAAAGATTTATGTTTAACATCTTATAGGAAAGTCACTAAAAAAATAGATATGAAAATAAGAGGAATGAAGCATTAATAAGAGTGAATTAAAGTAGAAAAAATATGCTACAAACTCATACCACATGAATCCCTATATATATGCTTCAACTAAACTTGTATTTATGAAAATGTCAACTGTACACAAAATTCCAACCATCCTACTCTCTGATGTCAAACCTTGATTCTGAAAGAAAAATAGATACAAATAGCCAAAAACCACCTTCCCCTCTCTCAAGGGCGAATCCCTCAATATAGGATCAATTTACATGAATTTCTCCAACAAAACTGAAGACTAGGAAGGTTAAAACAAACACCTCCTTTTAGCCTTTGACTGATCTAACCACCATAAATGAAGCTCAAAATTACATCAAGATGACATTAACACACCTATTTACCTTCATATACCTTATATCAACTCCAAACAAGCTAAATTACATCATGACAATCCAAATTTGACTGAGAAAACTCAAAAAATTGACAAACAGGCAAAAGCGCAGTGCCAACAGGCATAAGCACAAGGCCATCTTGTAGAGGGGTATTGAATGCCTTCTGAAGCTCCATATCTAGATCTGAGGGTACCATTGGAAATATTAAGATTTATAGTTTTCATTAGACACCTCAAGAAAGCAAAATTTCCTCTCCAAGGCTAAGAAAAAGGCATTTTCCAAAGGTTATTGCAAAAGCACAGCGCCTGGGTCAAAAAGGTGGAAAAAAGTGACCTTTTGGCCTCTTTTTTTTTGCATTTTTCTCCAAATATGTTTGATGAAATGGAATAAAAAATACATAGTTTTGATGTGCAGGTCAAGATATATCTAATTATTTAGATTTTTCTCCATTTGGACCTCTGAGGGAAAAGCGCAATGCCAAGGCGCTACACTTTTGGTTGAACTGACTTTTTTCTGTCAAGCCAAAAACACCAAAAATACAAACTTTTACAAAATTTCTTGAAAATTGGCCCAAAATTGTACCATGAAACTAGGAGATGATGTGTCAAGCCATGAGGGAAGCCTTAACCAACAATTCAAGCTTTTCCTTCTCCTTTTGCCTCATTAGGGTTTGCTTCAATTTCTTCTTCAATTGCTTGATTCTAATTTGGGAGATCTTATTTCTTGTAAAATAATGCATGGCCATGTGTATTTGCATCTTCTAGTTCTTCTTAGCCCTTAGTAAGCAAGTTCTCCAAGTGGAAATTGACCTTTTCAAGCCAAAACTCCTTATTCTCTTCAATTTCTGCTGCAATTAGGTATTCAAAGTCTTCTTGTCCTAATGGTGGAGATGGCTCCCTTTGCTACTCTAATTCCTTTTTAAGACCTCTGGTTCTTGGTATCCTTGGTTTAAACTACTGTTCTGGATCCTATAACTCATAAACATCAACAATTACCTTGCCCTTGGCATCATCCTTTTCCAAATCTGATTTTGGCTTGCTAAGAAAAAGTTTCTTAACTTGGAGTTGCTTGTTTTCTTGTTGAAGGAAAGTAATCATGAAGTTTTCCTTGGACAATTTTTCCTTTAGCTCTCTAAGCTCAGCCTCTTTCTCCCGGATGATCTTCTTAGATGTTTTGACCTTCTCATGTACATCAAAATCTACCATATGAGTGTCAAATTGTACTTGTGCTTCCTCATGCAATGGTGCCTCATGTGTTGGTATATCTTCAATTGATGTAGTAGGCTTAGCCCTTTCCACACTGGCGGGAGAAAACATCAACCTCTTCCCTCTGGTGTAAGTATTTGTGGAAGCCACCTCTTGTTGTATAGGTGAATTCAATGGTGTGGAGTGACTGCTTGACTAAGTTGGAATAGGCGAGAGTGAAGGTGAATACATGAAACCATCCCATGACATGTTTACCTATGCAAGATGATGACAAACAAGGAATTTAACCAAGAAATAATGTAACAATCTAGGATGATGATCCTCTCCTTTGCTATGAACCTTCTCAACCATTTGACCATGCTTCTGTAAAAGTAATGAGGTAATTTGAGAGCCTTTACACTGGTAAAACACATCAACAATCTCACATGATACTGATATAACCTGGAGAACCTACCCTCGCATGTGAAATATTTAATTATCATTTTCATGAGAGGGGCCTATTTTTCAATTAGGTGTCTGAATGGAAAGATGTGCTTTGGAGAAAATTTATATGGAGGTTTCAAGAACATCTTGTAATTCTCAATATGAAGGCCTCTTTTCTTGAACCATAGTTCGCCATTATTTGGAATCCCTATAGCTATGGAGATAGCCTCTATTGAAAGAATGAACACAATCCCTGCAATGGTCACCTTATCTCTCTTTATACGAGTGGAAAAAGTGCTTGTGAGCTTATCATTAAAACCAAGTTCTTCAACCCTTTGGCAAAAGGTAAGGCAACCTACATCTTGGAAGGATTTCTTGAGAAATGGTGTAGTCATGACATCCTGTACTGTAGTGGGCTCATACCTACTGATTTTTCCTCCCTTATGTCTCTTCTTCTCTGTAGTCTTTGAATCCATAGCTAGCCCTAGCTCACTAGGAGGGGAAATTAGGGTTTAGTGTAGGGAAAAACAGGGGATTTTGGGCAGTTTTAGAAATGGAGGGGAATGAAAGGGTTGTAGGGGGTATAAATTATTATGAAAATTTAGGGAGGTAGGGATAGATGTTATGGAGTGAAGGGAAGTGGAATTTCAAGAAATGAATGAGGGGAAAGGGTGCAAAAGGGAAAAACAGAGCCCTAGCTTAGGAAAGAGGAAGTTTAGGTTAGGGTTTGAAGGAAAATGATGAATTTGAGGGATATGAGTGAGGGAAAATGTTTAGGAAAGTAAATGAAAGGTAGGGGAAGTCGAGTGAGCTTGAATGTGAGGGTTCTTTTCAGCAAATTTATCAAATAGACTATGAAACCAAACAAATGTAGAAAAACCCTAGAGAGGGAATTCTGAGCTTTCAAAGCATGAAATGAAGTCAAACAAGGTATATGAGGGACCCACTTACTTGTAATGGTGTGCTAGAACCTGAAACTGAAGATGAAACCTCTGCAAAGAAGAAATTTCCCTTCCCGAGGAAAATCACAACAAGGCAAGGAAAAGCGCAACGCTAATAGTGAAAAGCTCAGTGTAGGAGTGGAATCCTCTTTTGCAAGGCAAGAAATTAGTCTCCAAGGGGTGGAAAGCTCCTGTTGGATGGAAACATGTCTTGTGAGAGAGTAAATGAGAAAAAATGTTCTTGGTTACTCTTCTTATAGGCTAGAAATCAATTTTATTTCTTGATGGTGATGTGGCCTCGCCATGTCTTTTCACAATTTGATGAGATGGCTTGTGTACTACAACTTAGGAAACCCTTACATATATTTACATCATGAATCAGATAAAAATACACCTTAGTAACTTTTATTGATCACTTTCCCCTATTACTACTCCTTCAAATGATGATTTTGATTGTGAAATGACCCATTTTCATGATTTCAACCCTATGACCTAATGATGACACTAGATGGATGAATGAGTTGACTGATGACAAAGATTACCAAGACACCTTTGCAAAAGTAATGACCTGACCATACTGATGTTTATTTGACCATGGGACTGAAAGGAGTAGTAATGACCTAGCTATCTTAACCAATGATAAATTTTTTATTAGAAGACCTACTGAAACTATAAAAATTTTCCCTATGACCCTATCAATCATATGAAAGAGCATAATTTGATCACTGGTGACTGACAAGACTGAAAAACACCAGAAATATAGACCTTGTTTCATGTTGCTAGGCTTGCTGGTATAACAAAGAATGCATCCTCTTATGAACCTACCTACCTTCTCTTCCATCTTGGGCCAATACACATACCTCTGCAAGTTAGCCTGAATCTTCCCTTGATCTAGGTGGATATCGGTGGCCACCCACCTATTCCATTTAGACCTGCACCATCAATTCTTGCAGCTTTTCACTTTCAGCACAACTTACTATTTTTAGCAGGTTTTCGGGTCCTGCACTCCCGGAGCCATTTTGGGGCCTTAATGATCCAGGTGGAAATTGGTGGCCACCCTCCTATTCCATTTGAACCCCCAACATCAGTTATTTCAGTTTTGAAGTTGCAGCACAACTTACTATTTTTGACAGTTTTTCGGGCCCTGAACTTCAGGAGCCATTTTGAGGCCCTAAACGACGTTTTTTGGTAAAATCCGAGAGCGATTGAGCTTGTTTTTGTTGCGCAAAAAGTTGTACTCCTTGGATAGATATTTCTAATGAGCTATTGAGCGCATAAAACAGATATCGTATATCAAATTTACGTTCCTGGGAAGTTGAAACACCAATTTACCCAAACGGGGCCCACAATTTTGGCGCTTCATCTCCTGGGGTTAGGTTTTTGGACATTTGAAGTTTTCCATTATTTCTCAATAATATATAGGCCCTCCAGCCTCATTGTAACACAGTTCAGAGGTCTGTAGTCACCACATCTCTTCCCAGAGATTCGCTACCAACACCCTAGCTATTTTATTTCCATTATGTCTGTAAGCATATTTCTGTTATTTGATATTAATGAAATGAAGTATTATTTCCACTGCATCTCTATGTTTATGGTTATTTCTATATTCTTTTGTGTTCCTGCATAAATATGGATCATCTCTACACCAAAGTTCTCTACAACCTTAGAGGTGAGAGCTTCTCTAATCAACTACAATTAATCACCTTTAGGAACATATAACTTATCCAGCCTATAGAGTAACCCATCCTAGAGATGGTAGTCAACGGTGATGTCACCATCATGGACATGACTCGTGACTCTACAACTAATAATAAACCTCCTTGAAGTCCTCATATTCTGAATATGCCTCTCTGTATGCATCATGGGTGAATGGCTCCATGTGCATAAGAGTCTCCAAAGTTGTAATATTTGATGTGGGTGGCCTTGACAACATGTCGACCAAATTTTTGGTGCTTCCCTTCTTATACTTGATCACCAAATGAAACTACTATGAAAACCCCATCCGCTTGTAATGCTTGGTCTATTGTAGCTTACTCTAGGATTGAAAGTACTATAACAACTAGTGATCTATGTGGATTATTGTCTCATTTCCCATCAAATAATTATTCCACTTCTTCACAGCTTGCACCATGGCATAGAGCTCCTTGTCATAAGTAGGGTAGTTAAGGACTACCCCATGAATAGTTCAGAATGGTAGAATACATACCTTCTTCCCTGCATCAATACAACTCCCATAACATACCCAATCGCATATGTATCCACTTCAAAGGGTCGCTGCAAGATTGGTAATGCCAGAATTAGTGCTTGATTGATTTTCTTATTTTTCTCCTTGAAAGCCTTCTACTGACCTTTTCCCCACTAGAAACTCTTGCCACTTTATGTTATGGAAAGGAGTAGTGATGCTACAGCTGAAAATGAGGCTATGAATTTCCTCAAGTACCATGCTTCCCCAATGAAACTATTGGCCTCAGAAAAATTAGTAGGCACCAACCATTTCATGATGGCCTCCATTTTGGAAGGATCTATCTTTAGCTCTCCTCCACCAATAAAATACCCCAAATACACCAAAGACTACTACACAAACTTGAAATTATTGAGAATTGCTAACAGTTAGTGCTTCTTCAATGTTTCCAGCACCTGCGTCAAATGTGACATATGCTCCTCCCAGGTGGCACTATATACTAGTATATCATCCAAATAAAAAATAAAAAATGAATCTATAAAAGGGCATAGTACATCATTCATTAACATCATAAATGTAGCTCGTGCATTACATAGGCCAAATGGCATAACTAACCACTCATACAAACCTTGCCTAGTTTTGAAGGCAGTTTTCCATGTATCTTTTTATTTGACTCGAACCTGGTGATATCCTAACTTCAAGTCCAACCCCAAATTCTTGACCAACTTTTCTGTAATGAGATTCACCTGTGTTCCTGAGTCAAATAAAGCATCAATTTTCATCTTCTTGACCTGTATCTTTATATGGAAGAGTTTGGTCATTTCTTTCTCTTCATGTTGTTGAAGGATACTCAGATTCACCTCCTTTTGCACTGATGTACATACGATATTATCATCCACGTCCGAGTTTCTTTCAACTTGGTTGCTCAAATCAGTGGCCATGGGATTCTTCTTCTTATTATCTGTCTTTTTTTTCTTCGGGTTTAGCTTTGAATGAAACTTCCAACACTTCTCCTTTGTATGTCCATCAATGTTGTAGTGGTTGCTAGGATATTTGCACTAGTGTGTGTTGGTTTCCGTATTTTTATCTTTCCCCCTTTTTTCTTCTTCTTCCCCTCCTTATAAGCTTCTTGTTTCTCCTTCTACTTTGATCCACTTGATTGTGTTATTTTCAGGCCTATGTTCTCCAGGTATTGTGCCTGTACACAAGCCTGTCCACTAATTTGGGTTTGAACAACATCACTTGATTACGCATATGGTGGTGTAGACCCCCTAAATACATGAGGAGTACATTTAAGTTCTTTGGAGAGATACCCAACATTATAGACATATTCCTAAATTAGGTGATGTATTCCTACATGCTTTGGCCTGGATTTTTCCTGAAGTAATGCCACCGGATCCACTAGTCCTCCATGTACCCAATGGGATAAAACTGTGACTTAATGAGGGTTTTGAAATCCTCCCACTTAGTAATTGTTGGTTCTCCCTCTAACCTCAGGGTTTCTGAGTGGCTCGCCCATAAATTCATTGCATGGCCCTCTAATTCCAACTGCGCAAATGACATTTTTTGTCCTTCATCGATATGATGGACACTAAAATAAACTTCTAGTTGTTGCCACCAGTGGTTCAACTTAAAAGCATTGATATAGACGTGGTACGATCTGATATCAACCCTTTCTTCCACATTAAACATGGATTGATTCATGACACTCTAACTGGATTGATATTTTTCGGGTTCTTTCTTCAGCGAGTTCTTAGTGTCTTCCTGATCTCCCGATCTCCCTTTTGATCAGTCCTCTCCATTCAAACCCACATCTTCTCCAAATATCCTTAGCTAATTGCTTAGGGATGCCATGAGGAGGTTTACATTGTGGTTTATATCCGTGACTTGTTGTTCAAGCCGTGAAAACCTCTCCTCTGTAGGATCACGAGGTTCATTTACAAATTTGTCAACCATGATTATGGTTTTATGATTTTCGGCCCCACCAATCTAGATATTTGCAATATCCTAAAAATAACCAAATAACTTGCTCTGATACCAAATTATTTGTAAATTTTCTATGATATTCCATTGAATAGTTTGTCACAACATATATGATATTATTATATTACAAAGCTAAGATTCTACACTATTACAGTTTTATTTAATTTCTAGATCTATAGATTTCACTGTAATTAGTGCATGCATGTTAAGTCCCTATATTAATAGTATAGTCCCTTATTATGTTAGTGTAGCCCCACTTATTGTTATTGTTGTACCCCTGTAACCCCCATATTGTTATTATTGTGCCCTTACATTATTATTGTTAGGTCAGCTAGGATTACATTGTGGCCCCACTAGGATTATATTGTGGCCCCATGGAATCCTATATATAGAAGGAGGTTTTGTTCATTTGTATCATCCAAGAATTTTTCATTTATGTAATGTATTGGAGGTTGCCCCCTCGAAGTGGCTTATTTATAAGGCGTTGATATCTCTTTTCTTCTATTTTTGGAGCTGGTTACACAACAATGCATGCAAATGGAAATTATTCATATAAGTAGAGAACGAAAAAATATGCTCACACACACATCAGACACAATATATTGTCTCTGGAAAAACCTTTCAGGAGAAAACCTAGCTGGAAGGTGATGTCGTTTCACTCCATTTCTATGTCTGGAAATATGGTTGCAGGTACAAATAAGTAATGCATGTGGACCGAGGGCTGCTATAGTGAAAAAATCCTCTCTGTGTGCTCTACCTCCTATCTCTCTTGGCCATCTTTGCTCAGCTATGGAACAAAATTATCTCGAATGAAAATGGAATGCCTCTTCCTCCCAGTGGCTCGGTTATAACACAACCCGATAGCCTACTAGTGGTTAAGTTTGACTACATCAACCCTTAACTAGAGTTACAATATAGACTCTTCTAGAGTATTTTACATAAAAAACACATGGTTATCCCATTTTACATGAATAATGGGGGTTGACATGACATCCTCCCGAACTAGAGGTATGAAAACAGGAAGGTCAACTTTTGAGTGTCATAAATTTTGTATATGGACTTCAGGCCCCATTTTACCAAACTAGGTTCCGCTTGTAAAAACGGTCCTGTGAGCTTATTCCTCCACTTTTTTCGACTCCAAATGCATCGAGATGGATGAAAAAAAATATAATGATCCAATCTAGATCATTGAATAGGCTTGACTACCCAGTATGTAATTCTTTTGGGTTCATTATAATTAGTAAATTATGCCACACAAATTGAACCAGGACCAAGCTCCTTTTTGGAGACTATTTTGGAGTTTCATTGACTATTGTTGATCACTGGTTAGGGTAGAGTTTGTCTACTATTGTTTTAAGGAAGAATGGAAAAAAATTATGGGCTGCTCCTTTGTCATTGATTGTATTCTCTCTCTCTTTCTCTAATGAAAATTTGATATTTAATAATAATAATATCAAATTTGATAAATGGTTTTTCCTTGGCTTTAGACAATTCTTATGTTCTCTTGTCTTGGATTGTCTTCTGCATATATTATTTATGTTCTTTCTTCAGTTATTATCAATGAGATAATAATTTCTGATTTCTAATGAAATTAAACTTGGGTTCATGTGTATCATTGAATTAATTGACCTAAGCAAATAACATGTTAAATAAAATTAACAATTCAGTGAACCCAAGGTTTGCAACTTTGGTCTAAAGTGTGCAACAATTCAAGGTCAATATTGTCACTACCAATACTTTTCCTCCAACCAAGATCACAGGTCCAAAGATTAGTCAATCTTCACAGGTCCAAGGGAAGTGTCATCACAAATGTTAATTGCAGTGCAATTATAGTCTGAATTTTTAGAGAATAATCACAAATCCAAGATTTGAAAAGGATTGAAGTTATAGGCATGTAATAGGTCGAGTTGCAGGTTTGTACTAGCTCAAAATTGTAGGTATGTGAGGCTGAGGTTGCATGCCTATTAGGGAGGTCCTACAGTATCCTAGAAGTGTCATAGAATTATCCAGTTACTATCTCAGAAGAGCTCTGAATTTCTCCCCTAGGGAAGAATGAAATTATCCTCAGATTTATCTCAGAAATATCATAGTAAATGGTCAATAAGCAGGCAGAATTCTTCTTAATAGTAGCTCAGATTGTTCCTCATTGTTCTCCACTTGGTCTTCTTCACTTCATATCCGAATTATTTTTTGTCACTGTGCTTGATAGAAAATCCTTGTTGGAATGATGAGTTTAGATTTATATTTATACATATTTTCCCATATAATTAAGAGACACATATGTTGGGTGAATGAGCCAACATGGGGACCGATCTATGGAAAATTCATTAAATTTTGTTTTATTTTTAGGGAGGATTCAAACAACTTTTAAATAGAATTGATGATTGGGTAAACATGGTATTCACTGATGAGGTTGTGCAAGGATTTGGTTCAATTTTCACAAGATCTGTAGCATGGTCATCTCAATTTGATTAGTTTGATGATTTTTTCCCAGCTAATTTCACAATATATGTTTCTTGTGCAAAAATGTGCCCTTGAGATACACAAATAATGGTAGTGTGCAACATTAAGTGCAACTAATGAATATTCAAAGGAGCATTGCATTGACTTAGATACATTGCAAATTGTTTGATATAATTCACATGAATTCATAGTACCTTGAATATGCTTAAATATCCCAAGGCAAGATATGATTTTTTTTTTAAGAGTTGAGGCTTGCTTTCAAGAGTTTCTCCAATTCCTTGGTCCAAGTCTATTCTTAAGGTAATTGGAAATGTTTCTCCATATTGAGTCCTGCCATCTAATGCTCCATATACTCAGGGTTTCATCCAATACTTAGGATTTCACTGCAAGAAATTATTCATATACCAATGGATCTTTCCATGTATGTTCATCCATGGCAATAATTATGGTCTCATCATATGAATGAACCATGTCAGGGTTTCTTCAACACATTCATCAAGAGATTTATGCATACATAGCATAGTTCATCTTAGGGTTACATACAAGATATTTTAATACACCTTGGTACTTATTTAATCTTGCGAGGGTTTGCTCCTAGGGTTTTCACTTAGGGTTAGGTTTTTTCACTTAATATTTTCTCCTATGGTTTGCTTCAAAAATACACCTAGGGTTTGTCAACATATTGACATCAATGAAAACTTTACCAACACATACATAAAAAATGTAAATGATAAGAATAAGAATATGATTTTCCAAAGGAATTTTATAGAATAATACCTTCTCCATTGCGCTTTTGTGACGATGCCCCATCGAAGAACATATGCCAAATTAAATCTGAATCAGGAGTAACATTTGCAATAACTTGGTGGTTGGTTTACTATTCACTAAAAATTGAATAATTCCAAGGTCCTCTTCAATATATTTGATTGATGGCTTGGGAATATTTTTAATATAAGGAACTATCATATCTTCCCTATATATGATTATATTCTTAGGACCTCTAGGAATGGTGAGATGTGAGGTATCCATGGAATAGTAGCTACTAGTCAATGATTGCTAGTCTCTACCAAGAATGATTGAGTAATTACCAACTGGCACATCAATAACTTGAACATTACAAGTTGTATGGATTTCAGGGTGAGAACACAATACTAATGTCAAATCCTTGATTTCTTCAATGATTATTTGTTTTTGTTTATTGAGGGCTAACATATTTCTAGGAATTTCATTCAAACAAGAAAGGCCTAGTTCTTCTGCGATATATTTGGACATAACATTTGGATTGAAACCCCCATATATCAAACAATAGTGAGCTATATTATCAAATATTTTCATAGATACATAAAAGTGCATATTCTTAGGTTGTTTGGATTTTGTTACCACTTCAACTTTCAGATCTTGGGGAAGGTCACTATCATCTTCCATTTCATAAATGGATATCGATGGAATAGGAGATTTTTGTTGTGTTTAAAGTTTTTAATATTTTCAATTTTCTCAATGGTTTGAGCTAAATCAAGAAGTGTTTTACTAGCTTTGATTTTGGATCAATCTTCTATGATGTTGTATTTTATAGTAGTTTTGAGATTTTTTTATTTTTTTTAGAAGGGATGATATCTTTGATGATAGAAGCATATTTATTTGAAACAAAATTTTGGTTAGAGGGATTTTTTTGAAATTTTTTTTGGTGATTTTGAGAAAGACTATTTACAATATTTACATCGTCATATATCCAATCTAGATTTTTTACAGTAGGGTTTGCAGGTGGTGGAGTTGGGTTCTTTCCAAATATTCTTTCTTTTATTTCCTTCATAATTTCATATCTCCTCTCATCATGATAATCCTCACAAAAATTTCACTAAGGACGATTTAAAAGGAGAGTTCCTAGAGTAGATGAAAGAGGAGAATTTCAAGGGCTAGATGTAAGTTAATATTGAGAAGGTGTAGGTACAAACTTACAATCAAATGAAATCATGTGATTATTCATATCTTGCTTCAATTGTAAAATTTCTTTCATTTCATGGATCTTGTTAGATTCATTCAAAGGAATACTAGTTCTTAGATTATGTTCTTCATATTCTAGACAAGTTTGTAAGGCAGTAGCCAGATCGTTGACAAATTTTTCTTCAAGTCGATTCTTATAGAGAGTAGGAACGATATTATAATAATGGATCACAAAAGCTTGAATGTGAGCTATGCTAGCATATGGGATTGTATTATATATCTTGGTAAACTTGAAGTTAAATATTCTGATAGTTTCTATGGGTTTAAATACCAAACTATTATATTCCTTGTGTTGTAAAATGTAACTAGGTTAGTCTTCATGTTGACTATGTAATTATGAAAAGAAGAAGACAATGATAATAAAAATGTATTTTTGTCTCATGGGTTTCATGAGCAATATTTTATGTAGATAGAATTATTCTTGATGTCTATTAGGTTCTTGTCTTCTAAGTATAAATAGGATTAAGTGTCAAATCATGAAGGACCCAGTTCAGATGGATATGCTCGAAGACCTTGTAAAGAAGCTCTCAAAAACCTTCCAAAAGGTGTTGGAAGACAAGCTCAAAATATAGTGGAAACAACCTTCAAAAATCTTGGAATATATGTGAAGTAATACCTCATAAAACCCCAGAAAAAATAAACTACAAGTCGGCCTAAATTTCAAGTTATAAAATTGGCCTAAGTATCAGCTGAATGGTCGACTTAATAGCTGATCAGTCACCTATATATATTTCTTTAATGCGGCTCATTTGGAGGACAAGAAAATGTGGATTCATTTGAAATAGAAGTGACTGAAGGGGAAAAATTTTGGAAGTGGCTGAAGGGTATAGACCGTGGAAGAGACTGAAGGATATAGATTGCTGAAGTGACTGAAAGGTATAGATTGCGGAAGTGACTGAAGGATTGCGGAAGTAACTGAAGGATATAGATTGCTAAAGGTACAATTTGCGGATAGGTACAATAAGGTACATGATTGGTGTAACAAATTGCGGAAGGTGCAAGAAGGGTACAATAAGGACATCTCTGAGTTTAAAGCATCTAAGGAAAGAATTTGTTAAAGACAAGACAATGATCTCAAGGTGGTAGAAATTGAGGAAGGTAAATCAGAGATTTACCTTCCTAACTACATTTCAAGATATTCAGTTACAAGTGAAAATAATTATGTCTCTACATTTGACTAAGTACTTTGATAATTGACTTGATGAAAGATTAACTAAGTTAAAGAAGAGAATACATAAGCAAGCTCACAAGCAATTATCAAGAAGAGAATTTTGTATTAATCTCAAGCCCTACAAATTCTCAACACCTTGAAATAATCAGTATGAAGTTTTCATTGTCCAAAAGTAGATCTAAACCAATAAGAAAATTTATTTCAAGTATAAAAGTTTTTATGAGGAAAATCATAGAAATCGAATGCAACTCTTTCTTCTAGGGCATTGAAAATGAGTCTCATGCATACATTTTGTGCATTAGCCCCTATATTGTTGAAGGCATTTGAAAATGCACTTAGATGCTCTTCGACAGTATGGGTTCTATTCCCAAATTACTTATGCAGGTAATATTTGAACTTATGTAGATGATCTCCTGTAGGAGGTAGAATTAGTGGAGACAATACATGTCAAGGATTTGCATTTAAATCTTCTTCAAATTCAAAAAGCCCAATTTTCTTGATTATGTTGTTAGGATCATTAGGGCGCGGAGTAGTTTGATAATTACTAAAAATACTCCCCAAAGGAGGTGCAATCATTTTGATAGATGGAATAAGGAAATTTTAAGAGAATTTTTTATAGTTTCTAATTTTTTCCTTCTTTTTCTAATAGATGATAAATAATCGAATTCAGGGGATCTTCCTTTTAACCTATGAGATTGGCTAGGGGTTTCAAATAATTTATGAGTTGATCTTGATTGTCAAGGATTTTCAATGTTGTGATGAGAAGAGCGAGAGGAGCAAGAAGGAATGTGCATTTATTAAGCAGATTGAATTCTTACAAGACATTGTACTAGTTGTTGGTTAGAAATTTCGATGTCACGTGAGATAGCGGTCCAAGGCCTCTCAAGTTCTTAAAATTTTTTTGCAGTATCAATAAGAAGGTTGAAAAGTTCTACAAAAAAAATATTCTAATTATTAAAATTAGGAAAAATATTGGGTTGAAATAAGATAGGTTGAGTCATTTATTAATTCAAAGTTCAATTGACTTGTTCAAGAAAATATAACCTTTCATAAAGATATCTTAATAAAATAGCAGTAAAGTGGAGTAACTGACCTTGAATGAAATATTTTGTTGTTGTTTCCTTAGCAATTGATAACAATGACAAAGCTATATCATCATGATATATGCTTGGTATAAAGGGCAGAAATCTGGTCATTAGACTTGTCAAGATAAACAATCATGAACAAGCAGTTACAAAAATAACAGATAAATGCAAGAGATAAACAAAACTAAGAAGGAAGAAAAATAATTCGTTCCCCAATATGATCTCCAAAAAATATGATGATTTTTTTTGGTGAAAATTCCACAACCCTTGTGTTATCATAAATAAAACTTCATTTTTTGATTAATAGGGTCATTATGCATAGATTTCATTTGTCTCATAAAAAATGGTCCATGCAATTGATGAAAAATTATGAATGGGTCATTATCCTAAGTTTAGAGAGTCCATTTGTCATGTCATCATGGTCAAATGTATCAAAATCTACCAAAGGTCTACATGCATTGGTTTAAAATTAGGTAGTGGCCACATGTCTGTGTTTTCCTGAGTATGCAACGAATATAGTTGTAAACAGGTTATTTTCGCTACGGACTCACCTAACCAGTCCGTAGTGAATTTTCCATATTTATAACGGAAAACGTTGCACAATCATGTTTTTCCTGCTCCAATAAATGAAAAGATGAGGTGTTCAGTTTTTAGAGGTTTAGGGTAATTCTTATTTCACATGATCTGCTAGTAGAGTTATCCAAACATGCATAATCATAAGTAGAACTCATCATTACACTTATTCCTCCCATTTTTCATTATCCCTCTCGTATTCAAATTTCACCTTTTAAAATTCACCTCCAAAGCTGCTCTTTTTTATCCTTCTTTCGACCTATGTGTACATTTTTTGATTTTCATTTTCATCCTTGAGAAGTCCAGCTTTGTTGCAAGCTGCTTGTTGTTCAATTTCTCTCTTTGCAGGTGTCACAACATCAAGAAGCCAACATAGTATTAAGGGATATGGCCATGCAGAATAAAACCAATAAAGGGGGCTCCTATGTAAGATATGATCCCATGGATTTAAAGTTACTCAAAGAGGACCCTAGCTTTGTAGAAGCTTTCAGCAATGTTGGATACATGAGATTCTGCCAAAAACTACAAGGTCTTCATGCCCAGGTCTCAAAATATTTTGTAGTGAATTTCATAGGTACAACTTCAAAGGTGGGGGTGATGAGTTTTGTAGTGTCACCTCAAATAATTTCTCAAGCCACAGAGATACCGAGGATGGTTGAAGAGTTGCTCAAAGCCACTAAGTTCAAGATTCAGAACTGTGATGAATTTATAAAACCTAAACACATTGGAGCTAACATGACATCTAGAATCCCAAGGAGATACCTTAAAGAGAACAACTTCAAATTGTTGTTTGTAATCCAAAAATAATTCACATGTGAGGGTAGGTTACATATGTTCTATAAATACCATTTTAGGCTCTTGCTGCACTTCACTGGTACGAAATCTCTAGACCTTCCATTTTTCTTGTTTAGGAGCCTAGGCAAGATGTCAAAAAAAATTCAGCCTAGGCCAGAAAGTAGTGAGACTTCAATTTTCCATCATGGGTTGATCAAACTTCTAGTGTTGGAGGAGTTGAAAAAAATGAATGGAGACTAGGCTACATTCCTTTTTCTCATTGGATATGAGGTAGATAAATTAACACCCAAGAAGACTCCAAATTCAAAGGCCTCTCCTTCAAGCAAGAGTGACAAACCTGTAGCTGAAACATAAGGTGTAAATGAGGAGGAAATGAATCCCATTATAGAGCCAATGGATTTTGAAGTAGATATTTCACAAGAGATAGAAGTTCCAAAACCTACTCCTGCAAGTATCAAACCAAATATCAACAAGAAGAGTCATGAAGGGATAAACATAAGCCAAACAATTGGGAAAGAAACCTTGAAGATATTCTTCAAGCCATAGCCATTGAGGAGACTCCAGTGGTCAAAGTTGTAGATATTAAAGGGAGTAAGAAGAAAAAGAAGGTTATAATTGCTAAAAATCTTGATTTCTCAGGGGAGGATGCAAGTTTTATGTTTCAACCAAGAAAACCACTTACTAGGCTACAACTTTCCAAAGGTGTCATGGAAAGTAAAAGGACAAAGGTTACTGGCAAAGTCAAGTAGCCTATGATAGAAGATATCATTAATTTGTCTCCACCAAAAGAAAAGTTCATTTTGAAGAGGAAGGGTAAAGAGAAAGTGGTTGAGAAAACTGAAGTACAAATGTTAAAGGAACAATTAAGAGAATCTAGAGAGGAAGTTATTGAAACCAAATTCGAATTACAGGAAGCCAAGATAGACAGGAAAATAATGGAAGAATTCAAAGAGAAGTTAAATGAGAAAATAAACCAATATGATGAGTCATTAACCAGTTCCAAGAAACTGTTGAAAATAACACTTCCTCTACAAAGGGTAATGAAGCACACAAGAAAGAGGAATATATGGTTGCAAGCTAAAATAAAGAAACTTAAAAACCAGTTCAAAGAACTAGAAGAGCAGATCAGATGATATAATTAGAGTTAAAGAAGAAAGGTCTTAAAATCACAGTCATAAATTAACCTGAAGAGACTCAAGCTCATACTACCAAAGGTAAAGCTTCTAAAGCTTGAAGAGTGGACAAATTACCAACTTTTTTTGCATCATTCAGAATTAGCATTTGCAGATCCATAGGAAAAAAATTGAAGAAGAAAGGACAATTTTTTATTTTACTGCCAATTAGGAAATTTCATAGAGTATCTCATGCTTGAAGCCCAGATTTCGCTACAAACTCGGTGTAGGTGTATTTTTTTATAAATAACAGATATGGTCATAATAAAGGCGAGTAAAAATTTGTATTTAGCTCTTTTGAATTAACAAATAGTTCCAAATCAGAAAAAAGATCTAACAGGTGGCAAAGATAGGTAAAATCAAATTCCTATAGACTTTCGCTATGAACTTGCCTTAACTCCCCTGTTTCTTAAACGAGCAATTTTTTGTATAATTTTTGAGTTTTGATGGTCTATTGGAGGTAAGCCAACCATGTGGAAAGCTTAAAGGACATTAGAGGAATATTTTGGTGGAGGCACGATCTTTGACAAAGTTGTTCAGTTAACCAGCTCATCATGAAGACACTCATCATCTATCATGACATCACCTCCTTAAAAGTAGGAAGACAAGTCTCCTGACTTGGTGGGAGAAATTGTGTTTTGGTCATGGTCAGTGCCACCCAAGAACATGAATTTCCTCGATGTAAATATGCATTTTTTAATTTTTTAATGTAATAAATAGGTTATAGGGTCCTAGTAGGTCTCTAAGTCCTAAAGTTAGTAGTTGTCAGTTTTATTTCCATGTAATTTTCTTATTGTTATATTAGGTGTCAACAAAGAGACTTGATTATATAACCATGTTGGCAGATCCAATGTAAAGATGCTTAAGCCTATTAATAGGCATAAAATCGAAGAATAGGGGGTTGAATGGTGTTGACTATATAACTACTATTTTAAGCATTTTATTATTAGTAATATATAGTGGTTGTTGGCTCTTTCTTCACTTGAGATTCATCTGATGTTTTCATGAGCACTTGTCTTATGTATCCTGCTATTTTGTCTTCAGTACTTTAATGTTTGATTACTTATAATTCATGTACATCATGCTCTAACTTCATTCAAGAATTAGACTGATGTGTATCTGTGTGTGTTTCCTTTTCATAAAAACATCTATATGCCTAAGCTTCCAAAATGAGAACCATGTCATTGAGTTTCTTAACACTGACTCCATCAGCCTAATGGTATTGATTTATATACATCTTTCACCTGCATACAAACATACTTAAAACACTTTTGTCATAGTTATCCATCTCTCGAATTTCATTTGAATAAAATCATGTTTATCTTTGAGAGAGCCCTCTCAAGCTGAAAAGGCTAATTTTCAGCTAGAATTTGGTTTGAAAGAGTTACTCTAGGTTGTCTAGTGGAGCAACCCATATGTACCAACTTAGTGATAACACCTTGAATCCTTAGGCTAGCTAATCCAAGGATATGGAAACATTACCTAGTTAAAAAGTCGACACAATATGATAAATATTCGAACAATCAATTGAAAATAATAATAATAATAATAAAATCAGAAATACTCAAATTTAAAACAAGAAAATTCTAAACTTTATAATGTGTTCAACAAGCTAATAGAATGTGTCATTAAAGAGAGAAGTGACCAATGGTTTTAAGCCAAACTCAAAAATAGATAATCATTATTTTATAAATGCAAAATAAAATCATGACTTCCCATTAAAGTCATACATTATAAGAAAAATTACTACAATATACAATGTATAGATCACTATTAGTAAGAAAGAACAAAATATAAAAATGATTGTTAAAACAAAAGATGGTAGGAACAACAAATGATTCTTTGTTGATATCATAAAAACAATGTTCATATAAGGTATACACAACATTAAAATATTAAATTATGCTCAAGGAAACTTCTTTGACAAATGATGTCGTTTACAAGACCATGTGGTCAAATTATAACAGATAAAACAACTAAATGAAACAAATCTTGTTGTAGCAAGCTCAAAGGGACATGTTCAGAGACTCGTATGTTACTACACAAAGGGTCAACATTAGAATTGATAAAAAGTATTAAGTTTCAATATTCAGTAACTGAAATCATATATACCTCTAACACCAAGAAGTATTGTGAATCTCTGTTAGTACTGCTACTTAAAAGAAGTCATGTAAAACAATATTTGTGAATAACAATCACCTAAACATAGAAAATATTGAACCGAAATTATGAACAATAACTAAACCATACCACTTGTGGCATAGCCTAAAATATCCTTCTCTCCTTTGTATGCATAGGCTTATAGCCTTGATTTGCTAGATAGTTATGTAATTGTTGTGTTAATTAAACTAGCCAAAGAAGCCATCTAAGAATGACAATATAGCAAGCACATCAACTTGTTGTAAAATTAGCTCCATATTCAGAAGGGGAAAGTTATCCTTCAAATTTGCCTTATTTAATAATCGAAAATCGACACAAGGGAGGATTTGGTCATTTTTTTTTCAAACAAGGACTAAATTAGCTACCCAATCTAAATATTTGATAGGGTAAATGATATGGGCAACAAGCATTTTGTTTAGTTCAAATCTGGTAGTTGATTCTAAGGTTGGATTTATAGGTCTCTTCTTTTTTCCAACAAGTGAACAATAATATTTGATAGGTATATCACAAGAAATGAGGCTATGGTCGAAACCCTTTAAGTCACCATATGACCAAGCAAAGATATCAGAATTTTTTCAAAAACGATTGACAAATTTACCAATTTCTTCTTGAGTAGAAGATTAAGAAACATGCAATATTTTAGGATCAACATTAGTTCCAATATTCACTTGTATAGTCTTATCAATAGTCTTATGAAGTTAAAGTTTTTCAGATGAAGGGATTTTAGTTGTGTTATTAGGCCAAAAGACATCTTCCAAGGGAACTAAACCTTTGGTATATTTGTTCTGATCAAGATTATGATTCCTTGGTATCATTTGTGAGAAAATTAAAAAGATCATGGTCATCATCAAAGATTTATCAAGATTCTTCATTATCATGGAGGTGGGGCCTATACAATGTTATTACAACACAATCAAGATTTTTCATTGAATCGAAATATCTAGGCCTTTCTGTATACATTGACAAGTGGTCAACAATGGAATTCATGCTTCAGTTTGTGTGTAATATCAAAACTCTTAAGTTCCAAAATTGCATCCGAAGCAAGGATTGTATAACGCCTCATTATCTTGTTTGAAGGATTATAGATCCTTTTGATTAGATTGGAAATTAGTTTAGAATATCCAAAAACATTAATATTTTAATTCCAAGAAAGAATGAATTTTTTAACCTAAGTAACAAAGCTTAAAACTATGCTACATTTTCCATACATGCAAAATTTAACAATAATAATATGAATATGATTTTTCAAAAGGAATTTTGTAGAAAAATACTAGGCCCATTGCCATATTGTGACAATGCCCCATCGAAGAAGATATGCCAAATTAATTTTGAATTAGGGGTAACATTTTCAATAATTTGGTGGTTGGTTTCTTCTTCGTTGAAAATTGAATAAATTCCAAGGTCCTCTTTGATATATTTGATTGATGGTTAGGGAAAATTTTTCAATATACGGAACTATCATATCTTCCCTACATACAATTATATTCTTGGAAACTCTAGGAATGACGATATGTGAGCCATCCATGGAGTAACAACCACCAGTAAGTGATTTCTAGTCTATATCAAGAATGATTAGTAATTACCAATTGGAATATCAATAACTTGAACATTACAAGTCGTACAGATTTTAGGGTGAGAACAAAATAATAATGTAAGATCATTGATTTCTCCAATGGTGGTTTGTATTTTTTTGTTGAAAGGTAACATATTTATAAGAATTCCATTCGAACAAGTAATGCATAGTTATTCCATGATAGTTAAATATTCTATGATGTTGCAGTTTCTAGCAGTCTTGGGAAAATTATCATTTTTCTTAGCAGGATTGTTATTTTTTATGATAGAAGAAAATTTCTTTGAAGAAAAATTGTGATTAGAGGGATTGTTTTGAAAAATTCTGTTATATTTTCAAGAATGGGTATTTATTATATTTACATCATCATTTATCCAATATAGATTATTCACAACTAAAGGTTTGGAGGTGGTGTAATCGATTTCTTTCTAAAAATTATTTCTTTGCTTGCCTTCCTAATTTCACAGGTTCTCTCATCATAATATTCCTCACAAAAATTGCGCCAAGGACGATTTAAAATGATAGTTCCTAGAGCTGATGAAATAGGAGAAGGCTGAGGGATAAATGTAAGTGAAGATTGAGAAGGTGTAGGTACAACCTTGTGCTCAAATGGAATCATGTGATTATTCTTATCTTGCATCAATTTCAAAATCACATTCATTTCAAGGCTCTTGTTAGATTCATTCAAAGGAATACCAATTCTTAGTTTTGATCTTCATATTTGAGACAAGTCTGTAAGGTAGTAGCCAAATCATTGAAATTTTTTTCTTCAAGTCGATTTTGATAGAGAGGAGTAATTATATTAAAATAATGGATCATGGCAGCCTAAATGTGAGGTCTCGTAGCATCTAGGATTTTATTATAGAGCCTGGAAAACCAGAGGTTAAAAGTTTTGATAGTTTCGTCAAGTTTAAATATCAAATATTGCATTCGTTGAACCAATTATTAGGACTTTGTCGTTATCCAAAAGTATATTTGAACCAATAAGAAAATTCAATCCAAGTATAGATTTTTTTAGGATGCAAATCATAAAAATCAGATGCGACTTTTCATTCTAGGGCATTGACAAAGAGTCTCATGGAGAAATTTTGTGCATTAGCCCCTATATTGTTGCAGGCATTTGAAAAGGAACATACTATTTGTGCATTTGAAAAGGCACATGGTATGATCTTCAACGGTACAGGTTCCATCCCCAGAAAAATTAGGCAAGTAATATTTGAACTTAGGCAAACGAGCTACTACAGGAGGTAGATTTAGTGGAGATGGTACATGCCAAGGAGTTGCTTTTAAATCTTCTTCAAATTTGAAAAGACCAAATTTCTTGATTATGTTGTTAGGTTCATTAGGGTGTGGATTACATTGATACTTACTAAAAACACTACCCAAAGGAGGTGTGGTCATTTTGATAGGGGGGAATAAAAACTAGAATTTTATTAATGAAAGTGATGTTATATTCAGATAATGATCTTTTAAGAAAACTTTTGAGAGTTTCTAAATTTTTCCTTGTTCCTGTAACAACTAATAAAATATCAAACTCAGGGGATATTCCTCTTAACCTACGAGATTGTAAAGGGGTTTTGAATGATTTATGAGTTGATCTAGAATGTTGAGTAGTTTCAACGTTATGATGAGAAGATCGAGAGGAGCGTGAAGGAATGTGCATCTATTAATCAAGAGGTTGAATTCTTACAAGACGTATCATTTGTTGGTAAAAAAATTTGATGTCACGTGAGATAGCGGTCGAAGACATCTCAATTTCTTTACAATTTTTTGTAGTATCAATAGAAAGGTTGAAAATACCGACAACAATATTGTTTTGATAATTAAAATTAGGAAAAAAATTGGGTTGAAATAAGACAAGTTGAGTCATTTATTAATTAAAAATTAAATAATATTGTTTAAGAAAAGACAACCTTTCGTTAAGATATATTAATAACAAAGCAGTAAAGGCGAGTAACTAGCCTTGATTGAAATATTTTGTTGATGTTTCCTTAGCTGTGGATAACAATGATAGAGCTATATCATCTCGATCAATGTTTGGTCTAAATGGATGAAATTTGGTCATTAGACTTATCAAGATAAACAATAATGAACAAGGAATGATACAAATAACAAATAAATGCAAGAGACAAACAAATAAAATCTAATAGTTCAAGAATATCAACTAACTAGGAAGCAAAAGCATTTACTCCCCAGTATGGTCGCCAGAAAATATTTTGATGAATTTTTTTGGCAAAAAATACACAACCCTCGAATCCTTAGGCTGGGCTAGGCTGAGGATATGGGAATGTTACTTAGTTTACAAGCCGATACAATATCATACAATTTCAAATTATCAACAAGAAAAATAAAAATAAGGGGAAAATCACAAATTTAAAACAAGAAAATTCAGAACTTTACAATGTGTTAAACAAGCCAATATAATGTGTCATTAAAGAGAGAAGTGACCAATGGTTTCAAACCAAACTCACAAAATGATAATAAATATTTGATGAATGCAAAATAAAATCATTGTTTCCCATTAAAGTTGCACATTATAAGAAAAAGGTCTGTAATATACAATGTACAAATTACCATTAGCAAGAAAGAACAAAATTTTAAAACGATTGTTAAGACACAAGATGGTAGGAACAAAAAATGATTCTTCACTGATATCATAAAAATATTATTCACATAAGGTATACACATACTTGGAAGATTAAATTATACCCAAGGAAACTTCTTTGACAAATGACCTTGTTTACAAGACCGTGTGGTAAAATGCTAACAGAAAGAAAAAATAAATGAAACAAATATTGTTGTAGCAATCTCAAAGGGACATGTTCAGAGACTTGTATGTTATTACACAAAGAGTCAACATTAGAATTGATAAAAAGAAACAATCTTCAATCTTCAGTAATTGAAATCAAATATAACTCTGACAACGAGAAGTATTATGAACCTCCATCATTGCTGCTACTTAAAATAAGCCCTATAAAACAATGTTTGTGAATAAAAATCACCTAAAGACAAAAAGTATTAAACCCATATGAATAACAATAAATAAATCATACCACTTGTGGCATAGACAAAAGGATCCTTCTATCCTTTGTTTTCCTAAGCTTATAGCCTTGATTTTCCAGACAATTATGTAATTGTTGGGTTAATTAAACTAATCAGGATTAATTATATTTGAAGGTGAGACTAAAATGTGGGATCTTAAAAAGTATGGAATGACTCGGAGAGGGGGAGGACCCACATCTGCACGTGTATTAACCATAAAATAATTCCTTAAATGCACAATCTCAACTTATATAAAATAAGCATGCATCACATAAATAAACTCCATGATGATAATAATATAAAATGGCTAATTATAAATATGTCCAAAATGTGAAAATGTCCCCCTTTTGTGCCAATTGAATGTCAAAAGACAACATCATAGAAATTTTGACTAAAACCTGATAATTCAAAAATGAATCAACCATGCGCTTTGCCAAAATTTTACAATTGTTCAAAATATTGGAAAAGGTAACTAGGTTCGGTCTCCATAATGATGTTTGTACTTATGAAATTGTATATTTTATATAAAATCAAAAAGAAGAAAAAGAAGAAAAATAAATTTTATTATTATTGTAAGTTAAGCATGTTATTTGTGCTTCTAGGATTTGTTGTGTCAAATTCATATTTGGAATTCTTGTAAAGAAAAAGAGAGAAAGAAGTTTCAAGATGTAATTTTGGGTCAAAAACCCCTCAAGATACCAAGTCATCCTTACTTGTCAAGTTGGACCTGCCCAAAAGGATATGTATATTAGAACCCCTCTTGAAAATATAAATAGAGGGAAGTGAGAGCTCATTTTCACACACAATTTCTCATGATATGTTCTGCAATTTCGTTGGAGAAAAGGAGGGGTGAATTTTGAAATTGAAGAAGGGTTTTCTTGAAGTCTAATTTGTGGAAATTTTTCCTTATCATATCTTTTGTTGAAGGTTTGTTTTTCGTCTCTTACTAATTGATTTCTTGTACAGAAAGGAGGGTTTGAACTGGAATCTATAGGGTTGGAGTCTATTTATGGTCATGAGTCTTGGTTATTTCACTTTGAACTAATTCTATAAGAAGATAATTGTTGAGTGAAATATAGGGTATTAATGGACCAACATTTAATGTCAATCCAAGGTCACTTCGAGATGAAACATTGGAAATGTCAGAGAAAAATTTCGACAACCTACAAAACAAAACCCTAGTTTGTGTAGGAATTGCTCACACCTTCGAATTCTTGTAGTAGTTAATCCTTGTTCTAATATTTATCTCATAAGAAATATTTAGAAATGAAAACATAAGAACTAATCTTGCAATCCATCAAAAATTGTAAGAAAAGCCTACTTATTGGAAACTGGAAAAGTAAAATCTAATTAAAAAACAAACCCTAAATATTATTCAATTGGGAAAGAATGAGCATCAACAAAGTTGATGTAAATATTGTCTTGTCAACTACATAACACAAGCATTAAAAATTTAAAAAATCCAAGCTCTTCTAATGCCAAACAGTACTCTTAAATAAAAAAGAAGCCTCTATTCAAGTACCCACACTAAATCCTCTTTCCTCTCAATTCGATGTGTAATAAAAAGAATCGAAATCACTCCAAGAAACTGAAAGTGTGACTCAAAATTGTTATCAATGCAATAAAAACAACCACTGTGTGGATAAGAAAAATTAACCTCCCTCCAAACTAATGTTTTCTCGAACCTTAAAACACACTTAACTAAGTGATCTCTTCAAACCAACTTAAGAAACTAGAATATAAAATGACCATACTAATGAAAAATAAATACTAACATTGAAGTATCCTATCTCAAACCAATGAATAACTGTAAAACAAGGTCGTTGGTCTCCTTCTTTCAAGTCTTTCTCTTGCACTGAATATATGTCAATGTTATAGGTATATGATAAATATAAATCAATGTTTAAATAGATAATATATAAACTACATAAACTATATAAAAAAAATTGATTAGATATATGGACTAAATTGAATCAAACAAGCGCAAAATTACATGTGCATACCATGTTTTTTGCACCAATCCAGCATAGAAAAAATCACATCACAAAGTTGAAACCATACTCAAGCAATGGTTTTCCTTCCAGATATGTATTAATTAGGGTTTAAAGCATCATTAAAAAGCTTCAGATTGAATTTCTATGAATAAAGTATTATCACAGTTTAGATCTTTACAATATTACCAATTTGTTAAAGAATATTGAAGGTCTTCTTATGTCGTTTACAACCCTAGGTTATAATACAAAAAATAAAGTCTTCAAAGGTTCATATATATATATATATATATATATATATATATATATATATATATATATATATCTATATATTCATATGGTGAGATGGGTTCCTAAAGTTTGAAGGATCTTCCAATTTTGTATCAACAAGGGATTCACACATCCATGCAAGATCAATTAAACACTATATTTTGTGCCAATCCAAAGAAAATCATAGAGTTGCAACTATGTCCAATCAATAATCCAAAATCTCTTTCTTGTTTCATATCTAAATGTCAATCAATCTCAAGTCAAAGTGTTATAAATATGTAGAGAAAATAGATTGTAGAAAAGAGCATCCACAAATTTATTACATAAACCTCACTCTTGACACATTACATTAGAGAACTTTTGAGGTCTAAAGTGGGCCTCCTAAGAAACATGTACAACCAAAATAGACTTTATAAGAACTAATAATATTCAAGATGATTATGTCAACCATGGGAGATGATTCACCATTTTTTGGGTAAAAAAGTGAAGATTAAAAAATAATAAAATAATAAAGCTACCTTTTCAACTCATCTCCTTAAGGTTTTACTCAAATTTAGAATGGAAGTACTCTTTAGATGCAAAATTTGATTCCTCATCCAAGGAGTACTGATGTTGCATAATTTCGATGGACCCTACTACACGAAAAATGATAAATACATGAAAATAATGTGATTTCAATCACTCTTTTCATGTATTTCTCATTTTTTGTGTAGCAGGGTCCATCGAAAGTATCCAACATGGATACTCTTTAGATGAGGAATAAAATTTTGCATCCAATGAGTGTTCCCGCTCGAAATTTGAGTAAACCCATAGGGAGATAAGTTGAAAATATGAGTTGAAAAATTAGTTTTTCTTTTTTCTCTCTAAAATTTGATGATGTAATCTATTCTTATTTTATTACTTCCACTATTATTAATTTCCTTAGGAGGCCCATTTTAGACCTGAAAATTTCCCTAATGATATTATGATAAAATGCACACCATCTACCATATATGCAAACACGCAAAGCTAATATAAAATGAGGGATGTTGAATTTGGTTGGTTGGGCCCAAACCAGCCAGCTCTCACCCTCTTAAAATGAAATCAAATTACAAAATGAAAATGATCATTAAAAACAACAGATTTGGAGAAAGAAACCTAGCATTAGAAAACTTGTATCTAAAATTCAGATAGTCTTCTACATCCACAGCCATATGATCCAACCTCCAACCAAAAATATTAAATTAAAACATCATCCCCCCCTCCTCTCACACAGGCCATGGATGGGCCTTTTATGAAGTTTACAAGACGAATTTTGGCTCTAACTGTCCAAATTTTCAATTCTGGAAAAGTTTTCATTTTTAACAAATTGGCCTCAAAGAACCCCACATAACTCTCAAGCCATGAAGAATTTTGGAAATTTTTTTGAAGGGAGCCTAATTTTCCATATTTTCAATGAAAATCATGTTTTAGAATTCTGAGATTCTTCTTCATTTGCATGAAAATTGAGGACAAAGTTGGAAATTTGAAAATTTTGTGAATTTAGGGTTGTAGCATTAATTATTCTCTAAAAGTTGATCCGTATGACTTGGGTGCATTTTGACTGATGTGGAGGTGTTAAAACATCATTTTAGAAAAAAAACATCTTCAGTTTTTCCCGAAAGTGTGCCAATCTATGAAATCCTCAAATTAGTGTAGGAATGTTGTTGGTGCAGGGATTGAACTACATTAGGTAAACCATTGTTTGGAGAGTGCACTTGACCTTGATTAAATATAGGAAAATATATTTGATAGGTTTAATAAACATGCCATGTGGTGTCTTCATGTAAGAACTTTATGCATACTTTCTTCTTGGTGTAGGAATCTTTAAGAATGCAGGAACATGGCCATCTAGTGATGCACTTAGCAATCAATTGTTGATGCATGTATGTCTTTGGCTTGAGTTTCATGATCATTCATGAGAACCTAAAATAACACAAGAATCACTTTTAATAACAATTTTTGTGTGATTCTTATATAAAAAAATGGAATATATTAAATAATGAACAACTACCTAGTCACACTCCAAGTTTAAGATACTAGCTCGAAAATTGTGCAAAATGGTGGTAATAAAAATGAAAATCACGAGTAAGCATAGAGAGACAATATGAATTAAACACAAAAATTCCAGGGCCTCACATCCCCCCATGTCGATCATCTTGCATGTCCTCTGCAAGAAAAACCTCTGACAAAGACCAAAGTTAATAAAAATTGTAGGGTTGGGGTTTCTCTATTAGAGTCGTGTTGCATTTTATTTTACTAATTCTTTGAAAATTGTAGGGATAGTTTAATGAAAGCATGTAATTTTCATATGATGTCGACTCCCTTTACATAATAAAGTCTTGTAACCAGCGATTCAATGATGTCAAGACTAACCTTCATTATTTTCTAACTAATGCCAGAATTTCCATAAGAATGCTAACAACTTTATTAATGCAGGGATCATGAAATATACAACCATCAAAATTTCCATAAGCTTCTCATGAGTAACCCTAACCAATATTTCTTCACCTTAATATCCTCATTACAAATAAAAATGACACCATTTTAAATCCATGGTATTAAATATGGATGGAAATAGGAAAATGAAAGATGATGAAATGATAAATTTCCAGGATGACCATTTTACCATTATCTAAGCATATAGTTGAAGCTCCTCTTGTTTGGGAAAAGTGAATCACCTACACTAAGGGTCCCGCGTCCAAGAAAATCTTCTTATTTTTTAAAGATACAATTTCAAAGCTATTACTGGAAGGATCTTAAGACATTCTCAGAGAGATGTGATAATGATTTCATGGAAAGAAAAAATGACCAAGTAAATCATAGTGTAAGATTAAATTTAAGACCATAGTCATGGCCCTACTGCCAGCAAATGTCTATAGCCTCCAGAGGGATTCCTTATAACCCAATGAAAATGCACGTGTCCCATCTATTAGAGATAGATTAAAAGTAATTTAAGATCATTTATATCGAATTATAAATTAACTAAAGGTCATTGTCATGCCTTTGTAACTAGCTGATGATAGTTCCATTCACATTAACTAACAAAAATGAACAAGTTAGCTTGTGATGAGACCTCTTGTATTCCATCTCCCTAGCTTGGTGACTAGTAGTTGTAATTTCATTCTTGTTAGGACCCATGATCATGGTAGGTCAGCTTGTAATGGAACCTCCTATCCCTATATTAATCCTTTTATGTTAAAATAAAATCTAATTATGATTAATCTTAAATAGGTTACTTATATGTGGGGAGGTAAATCTGATCCTTAAGAGCATGGGATGGCATGAAAATTTTTTAATGACTAACAATTACTAATTGGTCTTGCTACCCTAAAGTGTAATGTTCCAAAATTTTAGCTTCCAAGCTAAATGAAACATTAGAGTTAGTAGCAGCTATAGTCGGAAAATAAATGGGTAGAAAAGCCCATAAGTCTCCTACGGAGGATAAAAACACTCCAAGTGTGAAAGGAGACACTCTTTATAGCTCAATAAAACACCTCCATGTGTGAACAAAGACAAAATGAAGTTTCTTAGACCAAGTCAACACCATAGTTTCAGTGGAGGAGGAATCCTAGGATGGATAGCACAATTTTGGAGGGAAATGTAACTTGGGTTAGAAGTAACCTAAGTGAGTGGGGCCAAGGGAAAGAAAACTCACATCTTATATAAGGAAGAGGATGGAAACATTATTCATTATGTTTTAGATTATTCTCATTCTTGGCTGCCAATAATTATTTCTGCTTGCTGCTTAGCAAGTTGCAGTGTTGTTTAGCACTGGGTGTTCCCGGGCAGGAATCCCACCTCTTTCCTTTTAGTAGCTCATTGGGAGAGTTTTCATTCATATTTCCACATCATGTTTTTAGGCCAAGCTTCAGCCATCTACATCAGCACAACTTTGCTGGAGATTGTGCAGTGTTGTTGGGTGTAGTAGTGGAAGGAATTGGAATCCCAACTTCTGAGCTAGTTTCTCATTGGAGGAAGGTTTCCTTCTCTTAAGAGATATGTTTGGAGAGATCCAGAGAATATCTTAGATCTGTATTATCAGACCACACATTTCTCTTACCCTCCCAGCACTGTTTATGCTAGGGAGTGCGTTTTTCAGGAGGCAGAGTATATTGCATGGTTTGGTGGCTCCATTGCTGAGTTTCCTTGTGATTGAAAGGTTCAGCCTTTCATGGGAGGAATCCCTTGAGGGTTCTACATCAGATCAGACATATTTCAGCCTATTTCACTCATGTACTTTAGTGTTGTAGTGATTATTCAGTCATTTCCTGAATATCACATTTTATATGTAGAGTGTTTGACAAGAAACCTTGCCGGGTTGTCTTGTATTTTGTATAGGAGATTAGATATTTGTACTTCAGCATTATTTATCAATATATGAGTATATATATTCTTCTCCTATCATTTTATGTGTAAAAACTCTCTTATACTACGCAGTCCCTTGAGCAGTTGCTCCGACATTTTGCAGTCTTGGGGTTTTTCACTATTTTTTGCTACACTAGTGTGGGAGGTCTGTTTAGCCCACCTAGTTTGATTTTTTTCAGATCTATTCTTGTATTTACATTGAATATTGATTATTTTATGGGATCCAAGAGTCCATTTTATTATTTTGTTTCATATGTTGCTGGAAGAGAATTTTTCATACATGTTTTATGAGCAATCCTAAAAAAGGATCATTATCATGGTATCAGAGCATGATCTTTCGCTCAGCCTGTGGCTTCAAGCCAAAGTACTGAATCCCTGAAGGGGAATGTTTCTATCTCTATAGACAAAGTCTGCAGATGGCCAGGTAGCCTCTAGATCTTATCCTTTTTTCAAAGGTGACATCTCTAGTAAATTCTCCTACAGTCAATCTCTGGAATAGAATTTTGATATTCATAATAAGGGAAAATTTCTAGTGCTATCAGAAGAAGGAGAGATTGAAAGAATCCAGAATGCTTCAGTATGTGTAGAAAGAAAGGAAGACAAGCCCACAAAGCTTCTTCCAAAATATAAGAAGAACTTTCAAGGAGAGCTGAAAAATATGAGATTGGAGATGGGATCTCCAAAGGAGGTTAATTATAGAGTTGAATCTAGATCTGTACATGGTGAGTGTGAGCATGCAACTGCACTCCATGATGCACAGCGTAGTCAAATGCCCAGAGCTATCCTAAGATGGATGGGAGGAGGAAGAATGCCTAAGAGAATGACTCTTAGTGATTTGTTGCGAGTAGTTTAGAGATCATACTAATTTCCAAGAGTTCTGCAAGACCTAGATGGAATAGAGCCAAAAGTAGGATGCAGATAGATTTCTTCTATCTACTTTTGCCGGATCACCTACATGTTCAGTTGGAGCTTGGGTGAAGGAGCTAAACTCCTATTTGCAGCTACACCATATTTCCGGAGATGAAGCTGTCAGAGTTGCAGCACTTCATTTCAGAGGAAAGGCTCATGCATGGTGTATTTTTGAATCTTGTTCATTAAAGAATGCCAATACTTTCTTTTTTTCAAGATTCATAAGAACATTGATGGAGAGGTTTGGTGAAAAAATTCCTAAGACACATGAGCAAGGAAAACGTGAGAAAACAAAACCCTTGCATGTGATGGGGGAAACTCCATTTAAGAAAACCATGGGAGGATCTGATGTCTTGCATTACACATTACCCGAAGCAACACTTCCAGTTCATATTCTTGAACAAGAGGGCATGGGGATCACTTTTTCTCAAAGGGATCCATTAGCTGAGATGTTTCCCACACACATTGATGAAGAATAGGGCAACAACACTGTCACATATAGAGCACATCCAGTGCCTCATGTAGAGGGAAGAGGAGCACATTATCCAATGAGAGGGATTCTTGTATATTTTCAAGAAGTTCCCCAGGATCTCATACATAGAGGTCTAAGCACAATCATTGAGCAGCATGATTGTGCAACATTGCAAATGGAAAGAGGAGGATAGGATGGAGAGAAACATCAGTTGATGAGGAGCACACACCCTTCTCTGTTTTAGAAGGCTAATGCAAAGAAGAGGAAGATTGATTTGCGCAGTGAGGGTAAGGGCGAAGTTGCCCAATCATATATGTAGTCTACTCTTGAAATTGATGTCTCACTTCATGGAGGAATTCCACCTAGGAGGCCACCTGATCTTTAGTTGATGAGAGATATCTTGTCATTGGGTTCACCACTCTTGGCTTTTGGAGGGGTGAAGAGTTTGGAGGAAGACTTTGGCATGGGGGATGTCAAATTAGCAGGCAACAGCTTGAGGAGAGATTCACATGACAGATCACCAGCACTGTCACTAAGGAGGATTGATCCTTATTGGAGATCTCAGCTTTTGGTAGAGTACTCCAAGGATCTTGGTGCCTGCATGATTCTTGATGACTCAAATGGAGATGAAAGATACATGAGAAGAGATGTAGTCATCTATTCCTATGGCAGGATCTTCTTGACTAGATCTTCTAGTCTCAAGGAGAAGCTGTTACATGCAGCACATGAGGACTTATCTTCTATGCACTTTGATGCATATTTCCAGTTGATGGAGGAGTTCACTTGGGAGGGCATCCATCATGACATATATCAGCATATGGAGAGATGCATAGCCTGGATGGTGATAGAGAGGATGTCACATCTACCTTCCTACTCATTTGGAGTGAGGGACAATTTCCAGTTGAGCCATTTCAGCTCAAGACCTCAAGTACATGATGGAGGAGGTATAATTTCACATTTTTTATTGTACTTATTTTCCTTATTTGAGCAGCATGATGTATCAAGAAGAGTTTCTTCTTCTTGCATGCTATATGGTGATGTACTTGCAGCTACTTGTAGCATTGATCTTGGATATCTTTTTGATGAGCTGTGGGGGGATCCATATGTCTCTTGGTGTGCACCAATGACACCATATTGTAATTTAATGTTTTAATCTTATAAGATGACTATGGCAGCAAATAAGTGGCTGGTAAAACACTTGTTGATTCTTTTTTTGATGCAGGCCAAGGGTGAACTGCGCTGGTTCCATGAGAGGGACCAAGATTCAGTCTCCAGTTGTCAATTGGAAACTTTTTTTTATTGTATCTTGCTTCCATGTATTGCTGATGTGTTCTTGTTCAAAGGAAGCTTGTATGAGGGAGAGATGAGGTAGCAAAAAAGATTGTTGTTGCTATGGTTTCACTTGGGAGAGTATGGGAAAAATTCTTCCCATACTTTTCATGATATTTATAAAGATAAGAAAGGCACATTCATGGTGCAAAGAGGCTACCCTTCAGTATTAAGGGATCATGAGAAACTTCCATGTTGTAAGAATATATTCTCACATAGCAGCATGATGGTGTATGGCTTTGGCATGTGGAATGTCAAAGGGAGAAGTCATGGAGCCTTATTACCAAGGCCTACAATGTTGTCACATAGGAGCATGTTCTTATGGATGAGATATTCCAAAGGGAGGAGGTATCCCTTCTTCTTGCAGATTTTTATGAGTAGATTCTCATGGGAAGGCTTATTGGAGGATCTCACTTTCATCCCACTCACTATGTATGGTAGAGAATGCATTTCTGTACTTATTGATTACTCTATTGAGTATTTGTACTTTCTCACCATGTTCACGCAGTGCAATGATCCTCAAAAGAGCAAGAGTATTTTTGGGTTTCATGGTCACTTTAGGGCCAATGTTTATGATGATAGTAGCCCATATATACATGAATTTGGGCAAGTGTATTGTTATTTTATATATGTATAGATGATATACATTGATGCTTACTTCCACATGTTGGGAGAACATACATATTTAGCTTGTAACTTGTTGCAGGAACACTTGCCATATGACATTCTCAAGCAACAGTTGGGAGAACTGCGCTATATCCACTAGAGAGACCATATGTATCATCCAAACTTGCACATAAATTTCAGCCATTTTATGATTTGGATGACATGTGGTGATGATGTGCCATTCATCTTGAATGGAATGGTTTGGGTTGGCATGACTCATGATCTTGGAGGAAGAGTCTTTGGAGGCTCAATCTTCTTCTTGACATTGTAGGGAAATCATGTTTCAGCCCAATATCAACATACCCTCTAAACCTATCATGAGTGGAGAGGAGGACAGCGTGGGATAGGCCCTCTTGCCTATCATGTTCACTTATTCAGCCCACCTTCATTTCAGGAGCACAAGGTGGAAGAGACTTTTCATGAGTTACCATGTTGGAGGGTAACTCACTTCATTTGGATGATTTCATGGATGCGGGAGGCACTAATTCACCATGTTGATCATCACTCCTAATTTTTGGAGGCCATGAGACAACTAGCATGTTTCCATTCACAGTTTCCACCTTTGATTGATGCAGACACTTTGGTTTTGCACCCTTGGGAGGAAGCATTGGATGACAGCTTATTGGCAGATTCTCTTGATGCAGTGATGGAGGCTATTGATGGAGGCCACATAAGGAGGAGGGGAGATATTTTTTTATATTTATGCATTTTCTTGAGGACAAGCAAAGATTTTGGAGGGGAGGACTATAATGTTCCAAAATTTTAGCTTCCAAGCTAAATGGAACATTAGAGTTAGCAACAGCTATAGTCGGAAAATAAATGGGTATAAAAACCCATAAGTCTCCTAAGGAGGATAAAAACACTCCAAGTGTGAAAGGAGACACTCTTTCTAGCTCAATAAAACACCTCCATGTGTGAGCAAAGACAAAATGAAGCGGCTTTGACCAAGTCAACAACGTAGTTTTAGTGGAGGAGGAATCCTAGGATGGATAACGTAATTTTGGAGGTAAATGTAACTTGGGTTAGAAGTAACGTAAGTGAGTGGGGCCAAGGGAAAGAAAACTCACATCTTATATAAGGAAGAGGATGGCAGAATTATTCATTATGTTTTAGATTATTCTCATTCTTGGTCGCCAAGAATTATTGTTGCTTGCTGCTTAGCAAGTTGCAGTGTTGTTTAGCACTGGGTGTTCCCGGGTGGGAATCCCACCTCTTTCCTTTGAGTAGCTCATTGGGAGAGTTTGTATTCATATTTACACATCAGGTTTTAAGTAAAAGCTTTATCCATCTACATTAGCATAGCTTTTTTGGAGATTGTGCAGTGTTGATGGGTAAGGGATTGGAATCCCGACTTCTGAGCTAGTTTCTCATTGGAAGAAGGTTTCCTTCACTTGAGAGATCTGTTTTGAGAGCTCCAAAGAATATTTCAGATATGTGGTATCATACCACACATTTATCTTACCCTCCCAGCGTTTTTTCTACTAGGGAGTGCATTTTTCAGGAGGCAGAGTTTATTGCATGGTTTGGTGGCTCCATTGCTGAGTTTCCTTGTGATTGAGAGGTTCATCCTTTCATGGGAGGAAGCCTTTGAGGGTTCTACATCAGATCATACATCTTTCAGCCTATTTCACTCATGTAATTTAGTGTTGCTATGATTATTCAGTCATTTTCTGAATATCACATTTTATATATAGAGTGTTTGACAAGAAACCCTTGTCGGGTTGTCTTGTATTTTGTATAGGAGATTATATCTTTGTACTTCAGCATTATTTATCAATATATGAGTAGATCTATGCTTCTCCTAATTTTTTTTTTGTAAACCATCTCTTAGACTGCGCAGTCCCTTGAGCAGCTGCTCCGGCATTTTGCAGTCTTGGGGTTTTTCACTAGTTTTGGCTACACTAGTGTGGGAGGTCTATTTAGCCCACCTAGTTTGATTTGTTTCAGCTCTATTCTTGGATTTACATTGCATATTGATTATTTTATGGGATCCAAGAGTCCATTTCAGTATTTTGTTGCATATGTTGCTGGAAGAGAGTTTTTCATGCATGTTTTATGAGCAATCCTGAAAAAAGGAACATTAGAAAGGAAGTCGAATTACGGGGTATTGTGGGGAAGCCGAGAAAGATAATAAGCTCTAATGTCATGACAAAGCTTCTAAAGAAAGAACAACGAGGTGTAATTGCACAATTATGCTCACTAGAAGTTCCAACATCAAAATCATCTATTTCTGCAGATCTCCAACAAGTCTTAGACAATCATTCCAAGGTGTTTGAAACTCCCAAAGGACTCCCACCTATTCGTGATCATGATCATGCTATTCATTTGATTCCAGGAAGTGTTCCTCCAAACATCGAGCCTTATAGATATCCTTACTTCCAAAAGAGCGAAATTGAACGTATGATTGCAGAAATGTTAGAGGCGGGTATAATTCAACCTAGTCAAAGTTCTTTCTCTGCTCCTGTAGTATTGGTACACAAGAAGGATGGATCATAGTGAATGTGTCCGGATTATAGGGAGCTTAATAAGCTCACCATTAAAGATAAATTTCCCATTCCTGTGATTGATGAATTATTGGATGAATTACATGGAGCAATTTATTTTACCAAGTTGGATCTTCGTTCAGGATGTCATCAAATTAGAATGAAGACTGAAGATATTCCAAAAACAGCATTTCGAACTCATGAGGGTCATTATGAATTTTTGGTCATGCCTTTTGGCCTTACCAATGCACCTTCTGCATTTCAAGGGTTGATGAATTCCATTTTCAAACCCTTCCTTAGAAAATTTGTGCTAGTATTTTTTGATGATATACTAATCTACAGCAGGTCTTGGAAGGATCATGTTGAACATGTTAACAGGGTGCTCAAACTATTGCAGGAGAAACAATTATATGCAAAAACATCCAAATGTTTCTTTGGAGTACAAGAGGTGGAATATCCGGGTCATATTGTATCTCACGAGGGTGTTAAAGTAGACCCTAACAAAATTAAAGCCATTAAGGAATGGAAAGTCCCCACAACCATAAAGCAGTTGTGAGGATTTCTCGGGTTAACAGGGTATTATCGCAAGTTTGTTAATAATTATGGGAGAATAGCAGCACCTCTAACAACATTATTGAAGAAAGATGCATTTTCATGGACTCTTAAAGCAACTACAGCCTTTGAACATCTTAAAGAGGCAATGTGCCTAGCACCGGTCTTAGCTACGCCAGACTTCACAAAAACCTTTATTGTGGAATGTGATGCCTCAGGAAATGGAATTGGTGCAGTTTTAATGCAGGAAGGAAGACCCATTGCTTTTGAAAGTGGTCCAATCAAAGGAAAGTATTTACAGAAACCTATTTATGAGAAGGAAATGTTAGCAATACTGCATGCACTAAAGAAATGGAGAACTTACCTAATGGGAAGACACTTCAAGGTAAAAACTGATCATGATAGTCTTAAACACTTTTTGGAACAAAGACTATCTTCGGAAGAGCAACAAAAATGGGTCACAAAGATGTTGGGTTATGACTTTGAAATAATCTAAAAAAAAGGAAAGCTTAATGTTGTTGCAGATGCACTCTCAAGAAAGAATGAAGAGGTGGAAGCATTGCTTTGTGCCATTTCTATTATCCAACCAGATTGGATAACCGAAGCAAGAGATGAATGGAAGAAGGAAAAAGATGTATGGACACTAATTCAAAAGTTGCAGCAAGATCCTAGTACATCTGATACATTTAGTTGGAAAAATGATTCCTTATGGTACAAAGATCGCTTATATCTTTGTAAGAATTCCCAACTAAAACAAAAGATTTTTCTGGAATTGCACACTTCTCCTTTAGGGGGACACTCGGGATTTTTAAAAACTTACCACAGGGTGAAGAAAGAATTTTTTTGGGATGGCCTTAAATCTGATATTCGAAAGTTTGTGGCGGAATGTTTGGTTTGCCGGCAGAATAAAGTGGAAACAATTAAGACCCCAGGACTTCTACAACCTTTATCCATTCCAAGTCAACGTTGGGAGGAGATTTCAATGGATTTTATCACAGGTTTACCTAAGTCTGAAGGAAAGAGTGTCATCATGGTGGTAGTTGATAGACTTACCAAGTATGCACACTTTTGTACATTATCTCATCCATTTAAAGCAAGTACAGTTGCTACTACATTTATGGACAGAATTCAAAAGCTACATGGAAGCCCAAGGGTTATTGTGAGCGGCAGAGATCCCATTTTTACTGGAAATTTTTGGACGGAGTTATTTTCTTGTTTGGGTACTCAATTAGCTCATAGCTCATCTTATCATCCTCAATCTGATGGTCAAACTGAGATAGTAAATAAATGTTTGGAAGGATATCTTCGTTGTTTTGTATCTGATAAACAAACACAATGGGTCAAGTGGTTACCTCTTGCTGAATGGTGGTATAACACTTCCTTCCATACTGCAGCAAAAATGACCCCATTTATGGCACTTTATGGATATCATCCACCATCCATCACATCATCTTTAACGGAAAATTCGAAGGTTCAAGCAGTGGAAGATCACATCGAGCATCAGCAAGAAGTTCTCCAACTCTTAAAGGATAACCTGAATTTGGCACAAAATCGAATGAAACAACAGGCAGATCAACATCGCAGCGAGAGAAGTTTTGATGTAGGAGATTCGGTATTTTTACGGCTACAACCATACAAACAAATGTCCCTCAAGCAAGCTAAGAAGGATAATAAATTATCGCCAAAGTACTATGGTCCTTACAAGGTGTAGCAAAATATCAGTACTATGGCAGACAAATTGGAGCTTCATGCTTCTTCGCGAGTGCATCCAGTTTTCCATGTTTCATGCTTAAAGAAGGTTATAGGTGAAAATCTTCCAGTTCAAACAATATTGCCAGAACTTGATGAGGAAGGAAAATTCATATTGGAACCTGAAGCGGTCACGGAAATAAGAACTCGACAGCTATGGAATCGATCAATTTCAGAGTATCTCATCAAGTGGAAGAACTTACCCACTGAAGATTCTACATGGGAGGATGAAAATTTTATACAGAAGCACCCAGAGCTACTCAAGAGTTGAAGACAACACTTTTTTGAAGGAGAGGGGCATGTTAGGTCCCTATATCACTAGTATAGTCCCTTATTGTTTTTAGTGTAACCCCCATATTGTTATTATTGTACCCTAGTAACCCCCATATTGTTATTATTGTGCCCTTAAATTATTATTGTTAGGTCGGCTAGGATTACAATGTGGCTCCACTAGGATTACATTATGGCCCCATGGACTCCTATATATAGAAAGGAGGTTTTGTAAATTGTATCATCCAAGAATTGTTCATTTATGTAATGTATAGGAGGTTGCCCCCTTGAAGTGGCTTATTTCTAAGGCATTGATATCTATTTTCTTCTCTTTTTGGAGCTGGTTACACAACATTATTAAATCTACGGAAAAAACTACTTTTTTAGTTATGGCCTTGCTTATCCATAAGTGTAGGCATATGCATAAATAATTCAAAACAAGATTCATAATTGAAAACCCTAAATTAAATTTGATATTATATCCAATAACATAATAATCTAAATAATTTATATTCGACTTTTAAAAACAAAATAATGCAATCTACACATTACTAAAAACACCAAATATAAAATGTTGCTATGTTGTTGCTACCCATTTGTTAGGTACCATTATTTTAGGCACTAATGAAATCTAATGTTTTTTTTTTTGGGTAAAAATTGGGTTATTTTTATCTTGAAAATGAACTTGAGTGTGGGTTGAAACATCAATATTTAATTATCAAACATATATATTTATGAAACTTAACTTGCATATGGTTTGAAACATCGATATTTAATTATCAAACTTATATATTCTTGGGACTTCACTATGAAACTTTTAAGAGCTTGGAAATCAAAAACATGCCTTATTATGTACCAGCTTATGTGTTTAACGAAGTGATGAGCATTTATATTTACTTTTGACAAAGGGTCCTTAAGAGATCTTACACATTATAGTAAGCGAATTTTACAATACATTAACAATTAGAAATCTACTTTTAATTTTTCCCTTATCTATATTTGAAGAGAAGTTACAAGTTATGTGTGTAATTATTACATTTAGCATAATCTCATACCTTATTATAAACATTATATAGACATAGTAGTGGGTGAATGTATAAAGATGGGTTACACTTTTGAGTCAAATGTGATGATGATATTTCATGTTTTTCTTCTTTTATTGAATTGACGCCCTCAAAATTTATATAAGTTTTGTGAATTTTGATTTGGAGTAAAAAGACAATATGTGGAGAATTATGTTGTCGTTCTAATGATATGTTTTGCAAAAAATATTTAATGTTGTATAATCTCTCAATTTTCCATTAAATGCAATACTTGTCCTTGCAAATTTGCATACATCTTAAGAGGTATGCGTGTGTTCATATAGCATAACCTAGTCAAAAATGTGTAATATATATATATATATATATATATATATATATATATATATATATATATATATGAGCATGATCTACATGGAGATAACTAAGTTTTTCATATTAAAAGTGTATTATTTTATGCAAAATTATATTTTTTATTATTTTTCGAAGTTGGCGAAGTAATATTTCAATTGCATTTTGGAGACGTGTTAGCATAAAAACAATTCTACTCTTTCAATAAATTGAAAAACCAAGAGTACCCATTAGAAGAGGGCTCATAAACGAAGATAGTGGTATTTTTTGAAATTTTTTCGTTGTGTATATTTTATGTTATTGATTTTTTATTCAGTCCCTTTGAAATTGTCCAAAAAAAAATTCAAACATTATGTTTAAAAGAAATTAGATGAAAAATATCATATAAATTCAAAAGTGTCAAACTCATATGCCATTGGATAGAGGATTTTTTCACGAATCCAACATGATCAGGTTCGCCACTTAAGGACAAATTATGCCCTAAATTCGCTAGGGTACAAAATGGGGTAGCAGAGAAATCTGCAGAAGGGGTGTTTAAGCTATGATTTTTAGGACCTCGAGAGTTCGATTGAGTGCTTAATTTCAAAATTCAAATGGCTCAATTGAACATTAAAGAAACCATAGCTCAATCCATGTAGGTGGTTAACCAGTATCTCAATCGAGCCATTAAAAAGTTAACTGCCGCCAACTACTTACCAACTTTTATTAATGTCATTTATGTAAAATGCTACAGCTTAGGAGCCTGATCGAGAATCTGTTGCCAACCCAAAAAACAAAATAGTCTAAATTCAAATGTAGAAAAATAACAACAAACATTCATTCATAGATAAATATCAGAGCATGAAAATTACACAAGGATTCAGAACAAATAACGAAAATTGGAGATTTGGATCTAGAAAAGGAAAGAAATTGCTAATGACAGAGGAAATGTGAGAAAAAAACTAGATAAAGGATGAAAAAAATACTTCAAACATTGAGAGAACAAAGAGATCATGTAATTCAAGAAATTCATGCAAATACATGTAATTCTAATTGTCTCACATCTCATATTACTTGTTCCATATTGTATGCATTAGGAAATATGATTGAAAACAATAAACAAATGTAGAATGAAACAATAAAACTAGGATAAAAAAGTGTTGAAAGTAATAACATGTAGTTAAAAATTTAGATGTAACAAAAACTAAATAAAATCACTTGAAACCTTGCAAATTATTGAAAACCACTTGAAACAATGCAAATTATTGACAACTACTTGAAACCATGGTTTATTGGAATTTTTGAAACCACTTGAATTCATGCAAATTATGATCCACCTTTGAATTGCAATGGTTCAAGATAATCTACAAAAACTAAAGTTGTGATTTAACCAAAGAAAATCATTGTAAAATAATTTATATATATCATTTACATGAATTACAATTCATGGTAGTTTATTTACAAAAAGGATTAGCAAAAATGGTGGTCACATAGGTGCTCCAAAACCTATAAACATTAGTTTGATTAATGCTTGATATCCTTGTAGGGGTTATAAAAGAGAAAATGTGTCAAGATCTAAACGAAGCAAGAGTATTCCTCCTTTCAATGTGCATGTTGAGAAGACATTCTTTGTTAAACATATATAAAAACATTAATTTTTTGTAACATTCATCATCATATATAACATTGAATGGTTCCTTGTTGTGTAACTAGCTCCAAAAATAGAAGAAAAAATATATCAACGCCTTAGAAATAAGCCACTTCGAGGGGGCAACCTCCAATACATTACATAAATGAACAATTCTTGGATGATACAATTTACAAAACCTCCTTTTTATATATAGGAGTCCATGGGGCCATAATGTAATCTGTTAAGCCACAATGTAATCTAACCGACCTAACATTGTTTAAAGGCACAATATGCGTAAAATGGGGGTTACAAGGGTACAATAATAACAATAAGGGAGTTACTAACAATAATAAGGACTATACTAGTAATATGGGGACTAACATGTCCCTCTCCTTCAATGTTGTCCTCCAACGCATGGCGCTCTAGGTGCTTTTGTATAAAATTCTCATCCTCCCAAGTAGAATCTTCAGTGGGTTCTTCCACTTCATGAGATAATATGAAATTGATCAAGTCCATAGCTGTCGAGTTCTTGTTTCCGTGACCGCTTCAGGTTCCAATATGATTTTCCTTCCTCATTAAGTTCTGGCAATATTGTTTGAACTAGAAGATTTTCACCTATAACCTTCTTTAAGCATGAAACATGGAAAATTGGATGCACTCGTGAAGAAGCAAGAAGCTCCAATTTGTATGCCATAGTACCAATCTTTGCAACACCTTGTAAGGACCATAGTACTTTGGCGATAATTTATTATCCTTCTTAGCTTGCTTTAGGGACATTTGTTTGTATGGTTGTAGCCGTAAAAATACCCAATCTCCTACATCAAAACTTCTCTCGTTGCGATGTTGATCTGCCTGTTGTTTCATTCGATTTTGTGCCAAAGTCAGGTTATCCTTTAAGAGTTGGAGAACTTCTTGTTGATGCTCGATAAAAGCTTCCTTTGTGAACCTTCCAATTTTACCTTAAAGATGATGTGATGGATGGTGGACGATATCCATAAAGTGCCATAAATGGGGTCATTTTTGCTGCAGTATGGAAGGAAGTGTTATACCACCATTCAGCTAGAGGTAACCACTTGACCCATTGTGTTTGTTTATCGAATACAAAAAAATGAAGATATGCTTCCAAATATTTATTTACTATCTCAGTTTGACCATCGAATTGAGGATGATAAGGTGATCTATGAGCTAATTGAATACCCAAACAAGAAAATAACTCCGTCTAACAATTTCTAGTAAAATGGGATCTCTGTTGCTCACAATAACCCTTAGGTTTCCATGTAGCTTTTAAATGTTTTCCATAAATTTAGTAGAAAATGTACTTGCTTTAAATGGATGAGATAATGCACAAAAGTGTGCATACTTGGTAAGTCTACCAACTACCACCATGATGACACTCTTTCCTTCGGACTTAGGTAAGCTTGTGATAAAATACATTGAAATATCATCCCAACATTTACTTGGAATGGATAAAGGTTGTGCAGAAGTCTAGGGTCTTAATTGTCTCCACTTTATTCTGTTGCTTAAGCAAACATTCGACCACAAACTTTTGAATATCGAGATTTAAGGCCATCCCAAAAAAAATCTTTCTTCACCACCTTGGTAAGTTTTCAGAAATCCAGGTATGTCTCTAAAGGAAGAGAGTATTACAATTCTAGAAAGTCACTGTTTTTTTTAGTTGGGAATTCTTACAAGAATGTGACGATCTTTTGTATACAGAATCATTTTCCAACTAAATGTATCGAATGTACTAGGATCTTGCTGCAACTTTTGAATGAGTGTCCATACATCTTTTTCCTTCTTCCATTCATCCCTTGCTTCGGTTATCCAATCTGGTTGGATAATAGATATGGCACAAAGCAATGCTTCCACCTCTTCATTCTTTCTTGAGAGTGCATCTGCAACAACATTTAGCTTCCCTTTTTTGTAGATTATCTCAAAGTCATAACCCAACATCTTTGTGACCCATTTTTTCTGCTCTTCTGAAGATATTCTTTGTTCCAAAAAGTGTTTAAGACTATCATGATCAATTTTTACCTTGAAGTGTCTTCCCATTAGGTAATTTCTCCATTTCTTTAGTGCATGCAATATTGCAAACATTTCCTTCTCATAAATAGGTTTATGTAAATACTTTACTTTGATTGGACGACTTTCAAAATAAATGGGTCTTCCTTCCTACATTAAAATAGCACCAATTCCTGAGGCATCACATTCCACTTCCTGAGGCATCACATTCCACAATAAAGGTTTTTGTGAAGTCTGGAGTAGCTAAGACAAGTGCTAGGCACATTGCCTATTTAATATGTTCAAAGGCCTTAGTTGCTTCAGGAGTCCATGAAAATGCATCTTTCTTCAATAATGTTGTTGAAGTCTTGCGCAATGCTCATAATTCTTCAACGCAAACTTCTACAGGTATTAATAACTGGTAACCCAGAAATCATCTGTAGCACTGTTATCAGCGATACTTTCAGCTATAGTAGCTTTAATTACATTTGGTCTACTTTGGCCTGGATATAATAATAGGATATTCCACCTCTTATACTCTAAAGAAACATTTGGATGTTTTTGCATATAATTGTTTCTCCTGCAATAGTTTAAGCACCTTCTCAACATGTTCAACATGATCCTTCAAAGACCTACTATAGATTAGTATATCATCAAAAAATACTAGCACAAATTTTCTAAGAGTTTGAAAATGGAATTCATCAACCCTTGAAATGTAGAAGGTGCATTGGTAAGGCCAAAAGCATGACCAAAAATTCATAGTGACCCCCATGAGTTCGAAATGTTGTTTTTGGAATATCTTCGGTCTTCATTCTAATTTGATGATATCTTTGAAAGAAGATCCAACTTGGTAAAATAAATTGTCATTGTTCATCCAGTAATTCATCAATCACGGGAATTGGAAATTTATCTTTAATGGTGAGCTTATTGAGCTCCCTATAATCTAGACACATGCACCATGATCCATCCTTCTTGTGTACCAATACTACAGGAGCAGAGAAAGAACTTTGACTAGGTTGAATTATGCCCGCCTCTAACATTTATGCAATCATACGTTCAATTTCGCTCTTTTGGACATAAGGATATCTATAAGGCCTAATGTTTGGAGGAACACTTCTTGGAATTAAATTAATAGCATGATCATGATTACGAATAGGTGGGAGGCCTCTGGGAGTTTCAAACACCTTGGAGTGATCGTCCAAGACATTTTGGAGATCTGCAGAAATAGATGATTTTGATGTTGGAACTTCTAGTGAGCATAAGTAACATGAAATTACACCTGTTCTTTCTTTTATTTCGACTTTGTCACCAACAACAGGCTTATTATCCTTCTTTCAGCTCCCCTTCAATACCATGTTAAAACTGCATAAGCCAAAAAAAATTTCAAGAAAAGTTCTTGAAAATTAAAAGCTACCGTCCCCAAAGATTGTAACCATTGTACTCCTAGTACAACATCAGCACCTCCCATAGGAATGGAAAGCATTGGACTAGTCAACATATTCCCCCATGGTTAGCTTAATATTATGGCATTTTCCAGAGCAATTTATAGTTCCTCCATTTGCAACCATCACTTGACATTCTGGTGCTGGGTATAGGAAACAATTTAATTCCTTGGCTACCTTACAATGAATAAAATTATGGGTGCTACCTGAATCAATCAATACTATTACCTTTTTCTTCTTGATATGTCCTTCTATCTTGAGAGTTTGAGGAGTGGTAATTCCTGCCAGTGCATTACACGATATGGTTGGATTCATTTCTTCCTCTTCTAGGGCTGGTTCCTGGTGTATATCCTCTGCTTGTTCATTTTCTTCTTCCTCTTCACAATCTATGTAAAATAATTTCTTCTCAGCACACTTATGACCTTTAGTGTATTTGCTATCACAACTGTAGCAAAGCCCTTTTGGTCTTTTTTCTTCCAATTGTTGTGGTGTCAACCTTGTAGGTTGTGGAAATCTAGGCGTAGCAACACTTCCTTCTTTATAGAATTGAGTGGTAGGCTTCCTTGTCGCCATAATTTTACATTCCACTTTTCTTGCCAACCTGAATGCCTTCTCCAATGAATCAGGTTCCAAAACGCGAACTTCATGTTGGATGTTATCCTTTAAAGTGCATATGAAGAGATCAATCCTGTGTTCCTCTGGAATATCAGTTACCCTTATATTCAATTTTTGGAAGTCCTCAATGTGCTGCCCCACTAAACCCTTTTGTTTGAGATTTATCAATTGGCTAAAGGTGTTGCTCTTTGTATCCTCATAATGTGCTATCATTTCCTCCGTAAAAATTGACCAAGTGACAATTTTTTTACGGGAGCAAAGCCATCGATACCATACAAATGTATTTTGTTCTAAATGTGAAGTTGCAATGCGTACCTTTTGTGTGTTTTGCACGTTATGGAGATCAAAATATTGCTCCATCTGTAGTATCCATGTTACAGGATCCTTTCCATCAAACTTCCTCATATCCATTTTTGGAATATGGTGGTTATTCCCGCCAACATTAGAGTTTATGAAATCACGATTAACATTTATTTTGTTCTCATCATGAGGTTCTTCTACTATCTTTTCACCATTAGGAAACATTTCTTGTATCAACTTTGTCAAACCTTTGATGTCTATTTTTAGATCATCCATATTAGCTTCCATACCACGGCTTCCATGCCATCATCTTAGCTTCCTTGTTCTTCAAACCGTCCATCTTCACTTCCGCCATTTCTCTGCTTCCATGCCTTTCTTCAAACCGTCCATCTTCACTTCCACGCCTTTCTTCAAAACTTCCATTTCATTTTTTGTTGCTCTTTGCGAGAGTTAAATTTGTTGCACTTGCTCTTGTAATTTTGATAGATCATGTTGCAATTCTTCATCTTCATGAGTCATAGTAGAGCCTTCTGAAGGCTTAATGGGTGTTGAATTATTTTTAGCGCCATTTTAGAATCCATATTGATACCTGTTCATAAATATTCCATGAATCAGACATTCTGATTCTTCAAACAAGACTTATGCAATTCGGAAAAAAAAAATACTCACATTTTACTTGCTTTGAGGAGCTTGATATTGAAATTGAATTATCTCTGTAATTGAAAATATTTAATATCTGAAATTCAGCCCTGTAGTAGCTCTCTGAAGCTTCTTTCAAATTCCATAGGTCTGATCTAATTTGGATTCCCCAAGACAAAGTTGTGTCCAATCTCCCACAATGACCTAATTTTGGACTAGTTCAGTAGAGAAAACTTGTAGGACTTGCCACGTGTCACTGTTTCGTCCTTTGTCTCTGAAATTGATAGCCAGGAAACTACAGTCTGTGTACTTGCGACCAATTTTTACGACACTCAAATCCAATGCCCAGAGAGAGAGTTATTGAACTTTTCCCACGATCACCTCTTTGAGATGAAATTCAGGAGCCTGAAAAAGCACTACCTTCCACAGATCATATCTCCAAAAATATGGCGAACCAAGTTCTGAAATTTTTTGACGAATTTCCTCAGGATTTCATCTTCGCACCATACGAATTTCAGATTCTGAACCTTCGTAGAAAAAAATTTATAGCGAAAATGCCACGATGACCTGTTTAGGAGCTTGAAATAAGACCTAACTTCCACAGATGATATCTCCGAAAATATTGCGAACCAAGCTCTGAAAGTTTTAGAAAATCTTCCTCAGGATTTCAGCTTCGGACCCTAAAAGTTTCAGCTTCTGAAACTTCGTAGAAAAAAAGTTATAACGAAAATGCCACGATGACCTGTTTGGAGCAGCGAAACCCTAGAATCCAAAGCTTTGATACCAAATGTTGTGTAACCAGCTCCAAAAATAGAAGAAAAAAGATATCAACGCCTTAAAAATAAGCCACTTCGAGGTGGAAACCTCCAATACATTACATAAATGAACAATTCTTGGATGATACAATTTACAAACCTCCTTTCTATATATAGGAGTCCATGGGGCCATAATGTAATCCTAGTGGGCTACAATGTAATCCTAGCCGACCTAACAATAATAATTTAAGGGCACAATAATAACAAAATGGGGGTTACAAGGGTACAATAATAACAATAAGAGAGTTACACTAACAATAATAAGGGACTATACTAGTAATATAGGGACCTAACATTCCTTGAGTCCAAAATGATGATCCCTACCTTTGAAAACCTCACAAGTTTTTTCTCTCAGTTCTCACATGAAGGTTATAAGAAGTTTTTAAAGAGAACAAGTTTTTTAAAGACATACAAAGTGTTGGGAAATCCAAGGAGGTGGTAGTTAAGCGATTTCCCTTATTATGACATTAACTTGTGATGTTTTATCTATTAGTATTAGATCTCTTAATTATCTTTTATTATCATCAAGATTATTGTCAAGCAACAAATATAACAGAACATAGGATATAGGCATGCTACTGAGGCAAAACCCCCCTCGAGGGGAAAACCAAGTCACAAATTCTTCCTTCAGTAGATTCAAAAGATGAGACAACCATGACCCTTACAATCTAGACTAGAGACTACCTCCATCAAGTCACCCTTCTTCCTTTCATTGTGTTAGCATCAAATACTTTCCATTGAGTTTTCACTTAGATATCATCACTGCAATATCCCTAAGACCTTATCATTGTAATATCAACGAGAGACTTCATTCCTGTGGTGGCATCGAGGCCTTCCCACTGTGATAACACTGATCCCTTCTCACTATAGTGGCAGAGAACCATACATACTTAGGTTTGTTAGTGTCAGTTTTTGCATCCTGCCACCAGTGATCAAAATATCTCTTTTCACATCATATTAGGGTTCCATTCTAAAATTTTTTATCATTTCATTAGGTCATGGAAAAATTTGGTCATTGATTAGGATATTGAGATCATTACTAATCCTTTCACCTCCATGGTCAATGGACATCATCATGGTCAGGTCATTCATTGTTGAAAGAGTCCCATATTCATCATGGTCATCATTCAGCTCATTCTTCCATGTTGTGTCATCATTAGGTCATATGGTCAAAATTATGAAAATTGGTCATTTCACCATCAAATTCATCTTTTGAAGGAGTAGTAATAGTCAAAGGTCTTCAACAATTTCAGGCCCCAAACTATCATTTCCAAATAAGTAGCTTTGTGTTTACAATAGTTGTCTCTCAGTTGCGCTTGGAAAGCTCATTTCCCTCTCCTAGGGTTTTGAGGGCATTTTTCTTGGTTTTGTGACTTCCATGGTTAAATCATCAAAAAAACTTGTATCTTGATGCTCTTACCTCTTCCCCTCACCCAATCCTTGAAATTCCACTTTCCCCTACTTCCTAACATCCCTCCCTACCTCCAAAAATTTTCCTAAGAATTTAGAAGCCCCGTATCCCATTTATTTCCCTTCATTCTTATAAATTTCCCAAATCCCTTTTTTTGCCTACACTAAACCCTAATTTTATCTCCCATTGAGTTAGGGTTTTCTATGGAATCAGAGAAATATAAGTAGAGGAGGCATAAGGGAGGTCATATCAGCAAGTATGAGGCCTTTCCAGCTCATAAATGTCATGTCTCCATAATTTTTCAGGAAGTCATTCCAAGGGACAAATCATTTGCTACACATAGGGGTAGTTTTTCTTCAAAGTATGTTTTTGACCAAATCGAGATGAATTTCACAAATGAAAGAGGTTTTTGTTAATCATAGACCAAGGAAGAAAAAATCCTTCAGTTTTTACACAGGTGTTATGGTTTTGGAGGAATGTTAAAAATATAGTTGCTACAAGAGAGTTGCTGCACTTCTGGAGTAGTCTTGGTAAAATCAACTTTTCTCCGTGATGGAATGTCCAAATTACTTTCTTGATGAGTCAAATGATAACTAGACATCCAAATATTTCCAATGGGCTATCATGAGCTCAACGTGGAGTTTAGGAAGGCCTCCAAAGTGGTCTGCAAGAGCACGTTGCGCTTTTTGCACCCCCATTCTGCACTTTTTTTACTAGTACCGGGAGAATTGATTTTTGAGGGGCTATACTTGATCATTTTCAGTTCTTGATAGGTCCATTTTGTAGCAAACAGAGATATTTTTCCAACGAGATATCATGAGTGCAATTTGGAGTTCAGGAGGTCATCCAAAAGTGGCCTTGAATTTGGCGTTGTGTTTCTAGAGGGTGGTGCTGCATTTTTTGAACAGGCGTTGCACTTTTGGACAACAGTGCTATGTTTTTTGCTGAAGGGCATTGCACTTCTGGGTAAGACACTGCGCTTATGCCCAGTTTTCCCACTAAGCACCAAAAATCTTCCAAACTGCCTCTAATCCTCCAGAAAATGCACTTATCATCTTTTATCAAGTAAGATGCAATTGCCTCCTCCTTGCATTCTTCAAAAGTATTTTCATGGTGTTTGAGTTTTCATGAAAAATTGGTAGTCTGTTTAGTTGAAAACCCTAATCCCATTTCCTCATTCCTAATTTGATGACCATAAATGCTGCATTCCCTTCGTACATCACTGAAAACCCTATCCCTACCCCTAAAACACTATATCCCTTTCGCTAAATCCCTTTTCCCCTAAACCCTAAGTCTTATGTATTTCAAACTTCCTAGGCACCCATACCCAAAACCTATAATAAAATTATCATTTCTAATTCCCTGAGAATTTTAACCCTCTATCACCTCCCAAGTTCAATAACTCATTCCCCCATCTCCCTAATTTTTCCTAGACCTATCCCCACTCCCATTTCCTCATCCCTAGGGTTTCTAGATCAAAAAAACCATGGAAGAAGACAAAGGTTATATGGAGGAAGAGGAGGATAGACAAGAGAGAAGGCCACATAAAGGAGGAAGAATCCTAAGGTTTGAGCCTACCCACACTAGAGAATCAATGGCCTCACCCATGGCAGTCACTTGCTTCAAATATGTGGGTTGCTTTGATTTATGTGAATTTGTCCAGAACTACAAACCCTAATCGAGCATAAAGAGAACGATAAGTTGGATTTGCTCATTTATGCATCAATGATAGCATAACATACCATACCAGGTCTCCGTGAAGCAAGTCTGAAGCAATTTTGAGGAAATTTGAAGAAAATTTGGGAAATTTTGAAAAACTCTTCGAAGGCACATTTTCCAGAAATGTCATGTTTGGTCACCTTTTTGCAGAACATATTGTGGCAAAAAAAAAAAGAAATTTGGGAAACTTGAGGAGGTTTTTGTTCCTAAGATATCAATGTACAAAAACCTATCTCACTTTTTACACAGGTATTACAGAATGAGAGATCCATTCACATCTTCACCGCCTATTTTTCTGCATGTGCAAAATTTTGTTTGAGACACCTTCTTGTAGAGAATATTCTGGAAAAAAAAAATTAATTTGAGAAACGGGAGGAGGCTTTTGTTAAAAACATGCCAAAGAACAAAAAAATCTCTCAGTTGTGCAAATAACCTCATGGTTAGTGATATATCGCTTCATCTTAGAGGAAAATGTTTCCAAAAAATTCAAAATTTTTACACAGTTGCACTGTCAAAAGCGCAATGCCCTAGGCGTTTTGATTTTTCTAGGGACCTCCAATGACAAAACTAAAGGCGCCATTGGATTCAGAAGGCCAAATACGGTCACCCTAGCAACTTTGCTAAGATTTTTTGGGCCAACTGGTCAGTCAAAAAGTCAACAAAACACCTCAAAAAACATATTTCTACCCTGTTTTTGAGGTTGGCACTACGATTTTGACTAGTCTTGGGAGATTGACCTTTTGGAGGGTCAAATCAAATCGTTTTTGAAAATAAATGACAATTTTGGAAACTAAACAGGATAGGCTTTCCAATGAGATATATTGTGCTGAATTTGGCCACTTGGAATCCCTTCAAAAGTGGAGCTGAAGTTGGCACTGCACATTTTACACTAGCGATGTGCTTTTTACCAATTTTTTGTGTTTCCTAAAATTTGCAAATTTTCTTAGTTTTCTCATTTTCACCTTGGAAAATGATGTTTTTACCAATGTAATTCAAGGATGTAAATGTAATAATCATGTTTTTAAGTTACCTAGGGGTAAATACATTAGGTAAAAACTCTTGATGAGATGTAATGAATCGGTTTCCAAAAAGTGAGGGATGATTCAATTTGACCTCCCTACACTCTAGGTACGTAGTTCAGTTTTTGGTGGAACAGCTCCTCAACTTAGGCATTCAACCCCTATGTTTGGGATAAGTTGTTTGATGGCTATATCTTTTACTTATTAACTCATTTCAGAGGTTGGATGTTGTTGCATTGATCAGAGACTCTAGTGTATTCAATATTTGGCAGGAATTTAATGAAAGAGTTGCAACTATTTCTTTGGGATACCTGTGGTATGGAAATTTAACATTATTTCTTCTTCTGTTGCATATGTATGAATGTTTTGTAATATCCACGATCCATTTCATTTCTATTATATGTTTATTTTCAAGTTGATAAGCAGAATACATCTTTTATACTCTTTTTTGGCTTCATAGTTTGTCTCATTTCTTTAGTTTAGAAAGAATACATGCATTGTATTGTTCTTTCTAGCACCTCATCCATTTGATCCATCCAGCTCAAAACCCCTAAAGTGTTAGCCTTCCTACCTACCTTGCCCCATTGAATGGATTGCACTCCTAATCTTGTTTTCCTTGACCTAGCCTCTTTGACCTATTTCACCCATCCAACAAACCAATTCAAATAAAAAAACCCCTGTACTCATGCCTAGCCTAAAACCCGAATTCGTCCAATCCTCTTGGCTGTGATTTTGTGGAGAGAGCCCTCATCAGTTTATAGGGCTAGCTACCAAGCTAAATGATTGGTCTGTGGTTACCTTTGTTTGGAATCTTTCTCATCCTTAGAGATCCGGTGGAGTGATAATAGGTTACACCATGATAGTATTTGCACCGAGACTATAGTGTAGTAGAAGCAACAAGACATGGGAGCATTGAATTTTGATAGTTGTGAGATCATAATGGCACTAGAATTGTATTATCTTGAAATGTGATCATTGTAATTTCTGCTTCTGTCCTTAACAAAATTATCTTTGTGATTTAACCTTACACTGGTATTTATAGTATTTTTTTTGTCATGTATGAGTCGACATGATCATATTGAATAGTTGTGTCATTGTGTAAGGTTGACTTGTTGATGTATTATTTTGAGGCCGACTTGACAAGAATTCTTTCAATAGCAAGGAGACTTAAACTTGATGGAGGAGTCTTCACAAATTGAATTTGACAATAACCTAAAGCCTACAATGGAGGATTGACCTATACATTTGACCCAAGCATGAAACTCGTGCTTTAATAAGTGAATAATAAAAATTCTTTTTTCTTTTTTTTACAAATAAATAATATTTAGACTCAAGTACAATAATGAAGACAAAACCTAGTTACATTTTCCAACACTCCCTCTTAACTAGGGAGGTATTCATATTTACATATAATCATAGAGGTACATGGAATATCTCAACACATCATCTATGAAGAAGTTCAGGCACAACAATTCCATGGACTAGATTCTTGACCATGGCAATTTATCCATTGGTCTCCCAACAATTGAGGCATCACAATACCACTTACTAGATTCTTGACCAGGGCAATCTATCCAGGTGGGACTAAGATAGACTCAAGCTTTCAGCCTCTCTAGGAACCATAAGGCTTACTTGCTAACCACCAACCCAAATATTCAGGTGTGTATCCAAAAATAGAGCTATATAATCTAGACCACCTTTTCCTCTAGATGTCCTCCCAGGAAATGCTTCACTCACAAAGCCTCAACACTCCTTGAACCAACAAATCAAGGATAACCAATCTCTCCCAATCAAACTTATTGATAATCATCATGCTATCAAATCCTTCGAGAGATTCACTTGTATAAACACAACCCCAATCAATAATATACTTTCACATTTACATAATCAAATACAAACCTAAGGGGTCCTCCAGACAACTCAATATTGCTTCTCAACTTCTCATTGTAGGACTAAGAATTGAATCTTTGAAAGAATATTCCTCAATCATACACTTTCCTTTCTTACTTCATATGCAGCAACATATTCTTCAATCAAATCATGCTTTCCTTCTTTCAGCAGCAACTCAAAATGCATTCTCCAATTTCATTCTCCTACTCATGGCCTTCATTAAAATTTACGATTGTTAGTCCCAATCTAGTGCATGACACATGAAGTAGAGAATTATATTTTCCACCCCCTCTTAAATAGAGAGGAACTAATCATTTATGTACAAAGAATATTTTTAACATCCTCTTATCCTAGGGAGATTTCATCTAGGGTCCCTCTTAACTTAGGGAGTTCTACTTCTTATTTACGACATCGAAGAATCTTTCATGACTTCCATCCTTCTTATTAGAGTCATTCATATATCATGCTTATCACATCAACTTTACTTACGATCATCTTCGCCATCTTGAAGATGATGTACCTGTACAACTTCGATAGCAAGTACAACCAAAATTATAGAAGCATGAAGTTAGCCATATCAAAAACTTATAATAGCGGAAGCATTAGCCTTTACAAACATAATCAACAAGAGACCATATTTTTCCTTCATATATCAAACCCTAGAAATAAATCAAATCAATGAATCTAACAACTTTCAGAATTCATATTTTAGATTCCTCACCTAGATTTCATGAGCTTCAACAATCAAAACCAATCACAACTTAATCAATGTCATGACTAACATCTACTAGAGTTAAATATTCGCCCTAGATTTTCAATTTCAAATTCTCAACAATCACTATATAGATTCATAGATTCCAGATTGTCATATCACATATGCTAGATAATTTTAACTACTACTAGGGTTTAGCTGCAAAACCCTAGATTTACAAAACATCATCCTAGACCATCAAAATCTAACTAGGGCTTGTTTCCAAACCTTAGGACTCATGACCATTAATATTTAGGTCAACTCATATCTTAGGAATTCATCAGCATATCATAAATGCTTCATATGTCAGGAAATATTAAAAAGTTTAGACATATACCAACCTAGACCAAGCTAGGGTTTCAACCAATGGATACACGCCTAGGGTTTCATTCCTAGGACTCTAAATACATAACAAGGGTTTTTCTTCTAGACCCAACCAAAACCTAAAGATCTAGGGTTTCATAACATAGCAAAGTAAACCCTTATATTCCAAAAATTTCAAAGGATTGGGATTTTAGACAAACATCATTCAGCCCTAACAAGTTAGTTTTCATGATCATACCGAAATCCCAAACATGAAATCATCAACAAAAACTTCAAATAGAATTTCACAATAACCCTAAGCAGACTAGGATTTCACACATTGTCATCATACCCTTAGGTTAGGGTTTTCTAGAGAACTTGTCTAGGGTTCTATAAATCAATTAAAAATGTAGAGAGGGGTAGATTTATCGAGAGATGAATCTCTCTAAACAATAATCTCTATGAATCAAGTAACAATGTTAGTAATTTAATGAAAACTTCAAAAATAAGATAAATAGAATTTCATAAGATATACAGACATACCTAGAGATGGAGATGTTTCTTGATAAACCTGGTAAGGATTCCTAGAAGTGTTTTCTTTGTATTGGGCCAAGATCCTGTAATACATACTTACAAGAAAAAACATGTGATACCAATAACATTAATTTAATTTCTCAAGTTAGATTTCTTCTATAAACATGGAGGATGGAATCCTATGATATTGAGGATCAAGTTATTAATTGACAATAGGATATTTACTTGACATCCTAGATTACTTGTAAATCCTAGAGGACAAGGATTAAGGTTCTAACATGTATGATATCTAAGGATCACAATTTTATCCCGGACTATATATAAACAAGGATTATACGAACCATGTAAGATTTGATACTTTGAAGTCTTATTGACATACGTACCATGAGTTTATATTTGTTACAAGAGAACTTTATTAAGTAAAAATACTTACCATGAACTTAGACTGATACCTTGAGTTGATACCTTGTATTTGAACCATGAATTCAGATCTTCAAGGCTTGAGTTCATTTCTCCATAGGATAGGCTTCAAGTTCCTACCAAACTGAATACTTCTAGCAATTGTAGATACCTTAGATCTTTGGTAGATTTACATAGGTAGTTATTCCAAGATCCCTTTTCTCAATGAATGTATTATATTCATGTCACTGCTTTGATCTTATTATTTTCTTCAGCACTTAGTGCTTCAACTGTAAACATATCATTGAGAATCATTCTTGAAGTTATGATCGAGCTTATATTTTTGATACTATTTTTTCTGAGATTGATCCAATTTTGTTTTGTGGTACACCAAAATCTGAATTTCCTTGTGAGATTATGCATCAAACATACACTCACTATGATATAATTGAACTGTAATAGTATCATTATTCAGAACCTGATCTGAAACTTGCTCATTGTAATTGCATCAAGACCTTATTACTATAATAACATTGAGCCTTTATTGTGATTTTGTATCACTGAGATACACTTAGACTGAGTCTTATTTATGTGACTAATACCAAACTTCATATTCTGGATTTTTTCATCTTGAGATATAGCGAAAGCCTTCATTTTCTTCAAGGTGTTTTAAGACTGCACTAGCTCACTGTAGTATTTGATCCATTAGCCCAAAAGTTCCCTTCTTCAAACTGCCTTTTGACCATGACAATAGCTCTGATACCATGTTGGGAAATCTAAGGAGGTGGCAGTCAAAAAATTTCCCCTATTATGACATTAACTTGTGATGTTTCCATTATTAGCATTATATCTCTTAAGTATCTTTTCTTATCATCAAGATTAATTCCAAACAACAAATAGAAGAGAACACAAGATATAGGCACCCTGTCAGGAAAAAACCCCCCTCGAGGGGAAAATCCAGTCACAAATTCTTCCTTCAGTAGATTTCAAAAGACAAGACGACGATGACCCTTACAATCTAGACTCGAGACTACCTCCATCAAGTCACCTTCTTCCTTTCACTATGTTAGCATCGAATACTTTCCATTGAGTTTTCACTAAGACATCATAAATGCAATATCTTTGAGACCTTATCATTGTAATAGCAACAAGAGACTTCATTTATGTGGTGGCATCGAGGTCTTCCCATTGTGATAACACTGGTCCCTTCTCACTGTGGTGGCATGAAATCTTCCATATTGTGGTTGCACCGAACCTTCCATACTATGGTTACACCAAGACAGTATTTGCACCGAGATTGTAGTACAGTAGAAGCATCAATATGTGGGAGCACCGAACTGTGATAGTAGTGAGATCATAATGGCACTGACACTGTGATTTCCCGAAACTGTGATCACTGTAATTTATGCATCTGTCCTTATCGAAATTATCTCTATGATTTAACTTGATCTTCTGAGGTGATCCGAACTACAGAGGTAATCCGAACCTGCTTTACTATAATGAAGTCCTTACACTAGTATTTATAGTAGTTTTTCCATCATGTATGAGCTGACATGATCATATTGAATATTTGTGTCATTGTATAAGGCTGACTTGAAGATAATTCTTTCAATTGCAAGGAGACTTAGACTTGATGGAGGATTCTTCACAAATTGACTTTGACAATAACTTAAAGCCTGCAATGGAGTCTTGACCTATACATTTGACCCAATCATGAAACCCATGCTTTAATAAGTCAATAATAAAATTTCTTTTTGTTTTTCTTTTGACAAATAAATTATATTTTGACTCAAGTACAATAACGAAGACCGAACCTAGTTACATTTTCCAACACAAAGTGTAGTGTAGATTCATGCTTGTATGAAAAGGAGTGTATTATTGCATACAACTATAATGCTCCATGGAAGGCTCATGTGATTAATCAATTTTAAATTCATAAATAATAAATGCAAAAGAAATAAATTAGTGTGCATGTATTGATGATATGCTAGAAATGTTTACAATGGTAATCTTCTTAGACTATGGCAATCTAATGTCGATGAAATTCATATAGTTGTTTCTCCACATGTAATTGTGAAATAAATTGCAAAGTGTTTTTCAAAAAGTAAAAAAGAGGAGTTCTTTATTTTAAACTTTGTTAAGATTTGATGAAACTAATTGAAAACATAAAAGAAATTGGATACCCATCTTTGCACGCTCATAAAAAAGGTTCCTTGTAGAAAGATATAGTTTTTTGAATCCTCTTATCCCTCGTTCCCTACTTGATTGTTTTGCTAAAATTTCCATGTACATTGTCATAAAAAAACACTCAAATCATTTGTGCCCCTCTTCACCACAAATGATAACAATGCACATTAATTATTGATAGGACCTTGAAGCATCTTCCTTGTTTCTCCACATGTAATTGTGAAATAAATTGCAAAGTGTTTTTCAAAAAGTAAAAAAGAGGAGTTCTTTATTTTAAACTTTGTTAAGATTTGATGAAACTAATTGAAAACATAAAAGAAATTGGATACCCATCTTTGCACGCTCATAAAAAAGGTTCCTTGTAGAAAGATATAGTTTTTTGAATCCTCTTATCCCTCCTTGTTCCCTACTTGATTGTTTTGCTAAAATTTCCATGTACATTGTCATAAAAAAACACTCAAATCATTTGTGCCCCTCTTCACCACAAATGATAACAATGCACATTAATTATTGATAGGACCTTGAAGCATCTTCCTTGTTCTCTAAATCCATTAAAACCTCGATATCTTGATTTTTTTTGTATCCTTATCAACAATTTCATTGGCCTTCTCATCCCACATTTCTTCCACTTTTTATTTGGAATTGTGAAATTCTCTATAGTTATGATAAGTTTTTCCTTTAAGAAAGTTCTTCTTACTATTGTTTTATGGTGATTTTTGTTACACATTTTGAAACGATAAATGATATGGTGCTTCTAACAAAGAAAATATTTTCCAACTAATTTGATCTTGTATAGTAGGTTTTCAAATATTAACGTACTTAAAAACTAGTTTAATAGGTTCTTTATTGCATCATGGAGTGTGTTTTTCTGTACTGTATGGTTTTTTAGTCACAAATTATCTTATAGTTAATTAAATTCGTATAAATTTATAGATATAGATTTTGTTTTCTCTCATGAAATAAATTTGGCCCTTCAATTTGTAACCACTAGCTTTATTTTTCAAGAATCTCACATTCTCTCAAATTCAAAATTGTAGAAATTTGATAGAAATTGTAACTACTCAAGAATTCGAATTGAAATCAAGAGACACAAATTCTACTCTACTAATATGTGAAATGGAAATCACAATTTAGAACACCATGCATAGACATGCAACAATAAAAACCACAAGTACACAATGGTTTCTAAGGGAACCTAATTGTGAAAAACCCCTCAATATTATTTCCATTAATCATCTGAATAGATAAACTATTACAATTGCTTGCTCCAACACTGGGAAGAACTTGCAAAAGAATAATTGTTCTCTCTAATGATTGAGGACCTCTGTCCAACATGTAGCCATTTTATGCCTCCATCAATCTCATATTTCCTTGCACAATCCTTGAGGAAACTAGCTCCTAAAATATAGTAATTTCCTCCTATTTGTTTGTGTAATCCCCAAGGATGGATCTCCTAACTCTATGCAAGAACGATACACTCAACTAGTATATAACTCAGGTTACACTACCTTGTCATCTCCACTTCAGCTGAGGAATTCTAATTCCATGCATGCATTAGCTATTCCTGGTTAATTGATTAGTTAACTAAGAGATCTATGAGTTAGACTGTTGTCTCACTGCACAACTGACCTTCAATTGATTCTATCAATAGTTAGAAGTCAATTAATAGAATACAACTGAAAAGAACTGAACTAGATTGTTAAAATTTATAAATCACACATGCATAATTGAAATCCAAGCCTTCTAAATTGAATTTGTTGATCTAACTGAGTGACAAGAGTCATGTCACACTAGTTAGTTGCCTCCAAGTTGTCTTGTTGATGTGGAAATTCTATTTACTCAATTTGACTAAGGCTAAAGTCAAATTGAGTCTTTCTCGCTACATTTTCTAGCAAAAAGAGTCATCATATCATTAAGTTCTAAGTAATAATTCCCTCTAAAATATGTATTTAGACTTCCTATATAATAATTTAAACTTAATTTCTATTAGTCTTTAGTCCAACAACCTTGCAAATTATTATACAATATCTCTTCATCAACTTAGTTAGATGTTCATCTTCTTCTCATTTTTGAGCTACTCTCTTTGGATTCTTTAGTAAAATATGCAAATCATCCCATTTTATTCCTAACACCTACTGTTTTTTAATCACTTAAATCTATTTCATTATCTTCTCACAATCCTTTTTACTTGACATTGGATTTAAACAATTAAAATGTTTGGTAAATGAGATATATGCACATAAATATAATACCATCCTTGCTACAGTAGGGATCACTGTTAGTTAGGGATTTATATAGTCTTTTGAAGAAGTGGAAAATTTTTGTTAAGAATAACTAATTTTGAAAAAACCCTTGAAACATTTCACTTGGTAAATGTGACTTGTTGTGAAACCAAACAAAGCTTCAAATTTAGATTCACTAGTAAAATTTTGGTGTCATATCTTGTTAGTGTCAGTTTTTGCATCTTGTCACCAGTGATCAAATGAACTCTTATCATATTCTAATAGGTTCCTTAAGTAAAAAAATTTCATTTGTCATTTCATTAGATTATCATGCAAAAATTTGGTCACTGGATGTAGATCTAGGTATGTTTTTACTCCTTCCAAAGTTTTACTAATTGCTGGTTCATTTCACCTCTCAGCTGAGTGTATCATCATTCAAAGTTGTCATCATCATTACAGTCATATTTATCATGGTTTCATTCATTCTGGAGTATCCATTAGGTCTTTAGGGTTCTAAGGTCATCAAATCATCGTTCCATGCATAAAGTCTAGCAAGTGGAGGAGTGACAATAAAGTAATTTCATCAATAAATTTGATTTCAAAGAAAAAATGTAATTTTGTGTTCTTAATTTGTAATAAGTACTTCAGAGTAACAAGTAGTTACAAATGCTCAAGTTCCACTAGCAAATGTTCAAGGTTCCAAAGCCACCAAAAGTTCAAAGTTCAAATAATCAAGTTTCAAGGTTCCAACAAAAAGAAAATGAAAGGTTAATTTTGAAAAGGAAAATGTGGGTCCATGATCATTTAATGATTTTAATCCAAGTTTAAAATTCCCTAAAGGACCAAAATACATTCATTATTACTCTTTAACATCGATCTCCCAACTTTCCAAATTCAAAAAAACAAATTTTACTTCAAGAAATTGAATTTCTGGTGCCACGCTGCGCTTTTTTGGAAGCACGATGTGCTTTTCTAGAGAACGTTGTGCTTTTTTCAGTGAAGCTGTGTTTTGTGAATTGGAGGGCAAGATTGATTTCAAAGGATTTCTTCAACTCTGCTACAATCTTCACATGGTTGCAAACAAGTAAGTAAAGCCCTTTCATCCCACCTTTCATCACTTCCTTCATGATTATGGTCAAGAAATAATTCATCCCTCCATCACTGTGCTTTTCTCAAAAGCATTTCACTTTGTGGTATACATTATTTTACTAGACTACAAACCGTAGGCTCCTTACCCTAGCTACTTTACATCTAAACTAATTGTTAAGACCATAATTCCCATCCCAATTTCATCTCCTAATCCTATTCCCTAAAACCTTACCCTTACATTGTGCTTTTCTAGGCAGCTAAAATTTACCCCTGTAATTAAATTCCCTAGCCTGTTTCCCTTGTTATCTTAACTCCCCTCCACCTCCCTAAGGTCTTGAACTCCCCTACACCCTCCCCTAAATTTTCCCACACCTATCCCAACTCCCTAACCCCATCATCCCATTCCCTTTTCCTTTCCCCTCTCCCCTAGGGTTTCTAGCAAAGTAAACACCATGGAGGAAGAGAGAAAGACTTGCAACAAAGGGGGGGGGGGGATATCAAGGTTTGAGACATCAAACACCAGGGAGTTGAACTCATCACCCCTAGCAGTCAATTTCTTCTAACATGTGGGTTGTTATGAGTTTTGTGAAATGGTCCAAAGAGTGCAAATTCATCCAGATTTGAATAGAATCTTCATCACAAACCTCCAGAAAGACCAAGTCACCATTGCAAGGGTGACATTAACCATTTCAATAGATATTATTGCAGCAACAATAGAGATACCTAATGTTGGTTAAAAGATGTTCAAAACTTAGGAATTGGATGTCCAGTGGTATCAACCCTACCTTAAAGCACCATACAAAGATAACATCAAGAAAATATTCCCTTTTGGTCAGCTACTTAATAGGTTTTATCCCATGATGAAAATCATAATGAATTATTTCACTTGCAGGGGAAGATTCTCTAGGATATACAGCTACCACATCAGATTACTCATGCATTTCACTAGGGTAAATTTTCTCAACATTCCCTATTATTTGCACAGGGGCATTGAAAAGATGGCCTACAAGGTACAACACAGAGAAAATGAGCTCCAAATGAACAGTCTTTTCCATCACTCACTTATGAAAATTGTTTTTCTTCACCATACCAAACAGCTGAACATTGCATGGGAAACTTTTATTGAGGCAGAGGTCTTCACATCTCCATAAAACCAACCTGCTAGACCTATTCCACACTAGAACATTTGGCCCAATTTCCGATGGCCAAAATGTCGCTCTTGCAATACAACGACACTTTGAGGTGGGGAAAAAAGTCGTTACCGCCCACGTCACAATTCCAACACTTGAGTTAGCTGTTGGTAGAGCGACACTAATTTCAATGTTTTTTGATAGTGTCGCAATTTCGACGTTTCAAAGTGGTCGTTGCTCTTCCAACATTTTACACTCTACCGCTCTTCTGACGTTATAAAATTCTTCACTATTCCGACGTTTCAACATTCATCTCTCTAGCGACGATTTAAACTTCGTCGCAAGTCTGAAGATTAACAACACCGCAACCAAAGTTTATAAGCGTCACAATTCCAATGCTAACTAACACTCCAACCGACGCTTACGTTCATCGCTATTCCGATGCTTAGATTCATCGCTAGTCCAACGCTTATGTTCGTCTCTACAACACCACAACTGATGTTTATAAGTGTCGTAATTCTGATGCTAACTAACACCCCAACCGACGCTTACGTTTGTCTCTAGTCTGATGCTTACGTTTGTCGCTAGTTCGACATTTCAAATAGATTGACAAAATAAATCGCATTGCTATTCTGACACTCAAGGTTGTCGTTATCCCGACGCTTAAGATTATAGATCAAAAAGAAAAAAAACGTCGGGAACCTTGCTTGGAATACCATCTAGCGATGGTTGGATAGGTTGTATTAGGTGTTAAATGGAAAGGTCTGCATATAAAATATAAGTTGTAATAAGCCATGCCACTCTTTTCTTCTGCGTATGAGGTGTCGGGTGTATAGTCTACAGTTTGAAGATAATATATTTTGTAATTTCCTGTTGCAACTATGGATGTGGATGTTTCTTATTTCCGCATTAATTTATTGATTTCTTGAAAATTTTAAGCTAAAAATTTGCAACGTTGAAAATTGCATGCATTTCGGAACAAATTCTGGCTTTAAGATAATATGTCTGCAGGAATATACGATGCGATAGGGGCTTATGGGATAGGGCTTTAAATTTCTCTCCAATATTTTGTTCACATCATCGATATCCTCTACCTTTTTTTTCAACTTTCCAACCTGCTTCTCCACAAGGGGATCAACAAGGGCTTTTTTCCCTGACTCGAAGCTCCTTCGCATTAGATTATGCAAATTATTTAATCCACTTAACACCCATAGGAAATAAAAACCCAAATCCAATCATTTTCTTTTCATTTCTTTAGTGATTTAATCCAATTCAAAACCTGCAAAATTGAAAACCTAAATCTATAACGCAAGATTAAAACCCCAAATGCCATTTATTTTGTTTTCTTCTTACATAGGCAAAGAAGCCAGATGGAGTTTTCCACTTACCAAACATGTTAAGGAAACCGCTAGATTCCCGAAGCATGTGATTGCCACATCAGGAAGACCTGGAAAACTAGCTGAAGCAGTGACTGCTTCACTTACACCAAATTGTGCCAAAGAAATATTACAGAGAAATTCCAACCCAAAAACAAAATTCAGAAAGACCAACTGCATTAGGCATCGATGCCCCTGGAAAAAACCCATTCCAGTATACAATGAAATATGCAAAAGGTATTTTTATTTTGCGCAACCTAAGTGGAGGATAATTTCCCTTGTATCGTTCTATCTAGAGCTTTTGTTGATCATTCTCATATGTTTATTTAAAGATGTTGTTGAGGGTTCTTAATGAAAACCCATTCCCAGATTTTCATACAGATTCTACTGTCCCTCGGGGGTGTACAAGACAAATCAAAATTAAAAAGAAATTGAAAGAATTTTTACAATGAATAGAATTCTACTTTAGAATAACCAGAATCTATTCAATACCACAGAGTTCATATTGACTGAACCTATTCAACACCTGATATTGATCTATTGGTCAATCCATTGCCACTGTCACAAAGGGGGGAAGAGTCAATTTATGCAAAATTCAACACCATGCAGTCATATCACCTGCAGACTGTAGACAATATTGATCCTGTTGTCGCAGGTAACGTTCCCTGTAAATAAAATTAAAAAGAAAGTGACACCATATTACAATACATGAATTTCTACTTATGAATTATCAAAAGAAAAACACGCTTCAAGCTAACTTGAGAGTATGGATAATTTTTCAGAATTTTGGCTGCCACGGTAATAGGCCCTCACACAACCGGTTTCCAAACTCCAACAACACATCTTCCCCGAAACAAAAGAAGACAGAGTGGACTTTCCTGAGGATTGACTTGTTTCTGAAGGGCAGAAGTTAGATCCTTAAAGAAACTACATGGATTTGGCTAAAGGCTTCCACTACATGATTGCAATGGATCGACTTGAATTACTAGTTAGATGGGAAAAACTGCCCAACAATTCGACACATTTTATCAGATGGAAGGCAATAATTCCCAAATCCTCAAATAGTTGACTGGTCTTACTAGGTTAATACTTTCAGACGAGTGGTAAGGCCCCAAAGAAAAGGTCTTATTGTTCCAGTGATAAGAGGAACATATCTTTAGCTGATCAACTTACTGTGCTCTCTCAGATTTTAGTAGTTGATCATGTTTATCATTTCATTTAGCACAACTTTTCGCCCAGCTATTGTAGTCTGTCCAACACTCTGAAATCTTATTCCACTAGTCTCACGTAGATATGGCAATATCCCCAGTTGAGAGATCTTCTTCTTGATCCGTGTGTCGTGTGAAAATAATAGCCTAATTCTATATGTTAACTGTGCTATGGACTACTGTTGTATCGTTCAAGCTTGCCGACAATAACTGGGGGTACATTTAGTTCCATGGAAACAAGACTTAAGAGAGAGTCTCCATTGGAGTTAATATCATTAGCTATAGAGCTCCCTATTGGACTGGACTAGCTGAAGTTTCCTATTGGACTTGGACGAGTACCCCGTCCTCCCCCTCCCAACCCAATGTGGATAAGCCAACCCCAGTAGGGCCAGATATGTTGAGATTGCAACAAGATGATGAGCTTAGTGAAAAGAGTCGCCTTCACTAAGTGGGCTCGCAGGCTATTTTTGGCGCAAGTCTATTTTTAGACTATGTCTATTTTTTAGACATGTCGATCATATTCTATGAGTTGCAAGATGTTATTTGTGGATGGTTGGTCAAGTTGGAAAAATAGATGGACTTCTATTTTTAGACATATTGGGCGGAATCTATTTTTAGATTGCCAATCTAAAAATAGAAATGTCGAATATTATTAGCTCTTAATAATATTTGGACTCTAAACATTATCTTATTCTCTTGTTGCACTTCAGTTAAGTGCACAGATGTGGCACAGGAGTTGACAGAAGGAATTACGTTATTCCTGAGGGTTAAGTGGAGCTATTTCATGGAGACTTCAGTTAGAACTCATGTGATAGAGTTTGGTGGAGTTATTGAGGTAGTTGGTGGAGTTGTGTTCAGTTTAACTCAGTTAGACATAGTTGAGCTAGTTGTATCTAGTCTAACTGATTGATACACTAGTGAGAGTGGTGTGAATTAATTAATACTTAATTCACTAATTATTAACTAATTAATCAATTGAAGAATACATCAGTTAACTACAGTGCATGGACAGTTTCAATGGAGACCAGTGGAGAGGTAGGTGAAAGAGCAGGTTGACTATCAATTGTGACTATAGTGTTGCATGAGTTTGCACCACACATTGATGGAGATGCCAATGAGGATTGCGTGAGAAAGGCTGGACCGATTTGGGTTCATTCAAAGCCAATATTCAGCAGGGATTGCGCAGTAGAGGCAGGCTAGCAGGTGGCCAAGATCGGTGCATGGATTTGCTAGATCGGGCCTGATTAGTGTGTAGCGATTGTATTGTACTGAGAGCTTGTGAGAAGCTTTGTATGAGGATTGTTACATGATCTCTATGACATATATTATATACATATAGTTGGGGTTTTTAGCTTCAGGCTTTCCCGTTAAAACACTGTGTTCACATGTGTGAATTTTTATGGTTTCAATGTGTGCATGCAATTTATTTAATTTCCGCATATAATGATCAATAGTAGAAGAGATTATGTATTGTGCATGAAGTCAAATAGTGTGTGCTCAAGAGAATATTGGATGCATAACGCATTAGTTATATAATTTGTACATGGTATTAGAGCAATATTGGTCATTGGAGCAATCTTAAATCATTGAAGCGGTTGAGTTTTGTGCTGGTGGAATTCGAATTTGTAGCAGTGTTTTCTTGGTGTCAAAGTTGAGATGTCTTTCAACGGATTGAGATTGGAGTATGCCCTTGAGGGAAGCTCGAATTATATCGCATGGAAGGACAGGATGGAGGTGGTGCTGGAGGATAATGGGTTGAAGGAGTTCATAGATGCAGAAATTCCAAAACTTGCTTCTAGCGATGCTGCCACACTTGATGCATGGCAAAAGAAGACAGCAAAATGTCAAAGGATTCTGTTGGAAGGTGTGAAGGATCACATAGTGTCCAGCCTTCATGGTAAAGCTTCTCCATTCTTGATGTGGAAAGTTTTGACAGACTTGTTCCAAAGCAAGAGCAACCAGAGGAAGTTGGCGCTTAAAGACAAACTCAGGAAAATAAAAATGGAGAAAGGCGAAAGTATACCCAAGTACCTCACAAAGTTTGTCCAGTGCAGGGATGAGCTAGGAAGTGTGGGGGTTACTGTATATGAAGAGGACTTGGTGAGCTTGGCTCTCCTTGGGCTTCCGAAGATTTGGCATTCCTATGAGGACTCTGTCAATGGTCGGGAGAAACTGCTAGGATGGGAGCGAATTTGGTCAAATCTTGTGCAAGAGGAGATAAGGCAGAGTACCAGGGATGGATCTTCATCGAAGAATGAAGATGAAGAAAATTGCGCTTTGGCTGCCAAAGCAAGGAAGGGGAAGGGAAAGAAAAATCCTTCTCAATCTGGTGCGAAAGGCAAGAAGCAGGACATGTCTAAGGTGAAGTGCTTTCATTATCACCAACATGGACATTATGCCACTAATTGTCCACAGAAGAAGAAAAATAAGCAGGCTGCTAGAACTGTAGCTGGAGAGGCCTTAGCCTCGCAGTTTGAGCTAGATTTTTCGCTAATTACATGCTTGGTCTCAAGTGTGATGGGATCAGTGTGGTTTCTTAACAATGGTGCGTATTTCCATATGATCGAAGACAAATATTGGTTTACTGATCTGGATGAGAAGGATATTGGAGTGCACATCGAGATGGCAGATGATGGTAGATACAGTGCGACTAGTATCAGGACCATTTCCTTTGAGAGGGATTCTGGCAAATCTTTCATCTTGAAGGATGTCATGCATGTTCCAGGATTGAAGAAGAATCTTATCTCTGTGGCGATGTTGGAAGACAAGGGATATGATGTTGTCTTTAGTGAGGGAAAGGCTTTCCTGTTCAGTAAGGCAACTGGCGAAACCCGGAGGATAGGGGTTTGAGTTAAGAAACTTTATCAATTTTAGGTAGATGGCTGCGCAACAATGGCAGGCAAAGCAGAAGGAGTGGTGAGCCGGGATGAGGACGAACTATGGCACAAGAGATTGAGCCATCTTCACCATGGCACTTTGAAAATTTTCCAGCAGATTTCTACCGGGCTTCCCAAAGGTACACTTGCGCAGTCAGATTAGTGCAAGGGATGTATTTTGGGAAAATTTGTGAAATCCACCTTTCATGAGAAGGATAGTCGCGCCACGACGATCCTTGAGAGAATTCACACATATGTGTTTGGACCTTTCTCAGTAGCTTCGACAGCAAAGCACATGTATTATGTGATATTTTTTGATGACTTTTCTCGTAAGTGCTGGATCTTCTTCATGCAAAAAAAGAGCGAGACATTCTCAAAGTTCTGTAAGTTCAAGGCATTGGTGGAGAAAGAGTCGAGGAAGCAGGTGAAGGCTCTTATGAGCGATAATGGTGGTGAATTCATCTTTGGAGAATTCAAAGACTTTTGCAGCGTAGAAGGAATTCGAAGAGAGCTCATAGTGCCTCATAACCCACAACAGAATGGGGTCGCGGAGCGAAAGAATAGAACGATCGTGGGTGCTACACGGGCGATGTTGCATGATCAGGGCCTTTCCATACACTTGTGGGCCGAAGCTTGTAACAATGCGGTTTATGTGAAAAATAGCTGTCCTCATAGAGTACTTGGCATGAGTACACTCGAAGAGGCGTTTTCTGGTAAGAAGCCTGATATTTCTCATTTGAAGATTTTTGGCTCACCTGTTTACATTCATGTGACGAAGGATGCCAGGAAGAAGCTGGAGCCGACCACAGAGGTTGGGATATTTGTGGGGTACACTGATACACCCCACAACTATCGTGTGTATTTTCCGGATAGTCGCAAGACTGTTGTGCGACGGGATATCAAATTTCAGGAGGAGAAAGCCATGAAGTGTTCGCTTGAGAGGGAGCCACACTTGCATGCAGATGAGGAGCTATTAGTTCCTAAGGATGAGCTTCAGGATGTGGATCAGCCACAAGAGGAGTTCATGGAGTGGAAGAGACCACTCATGCAGCGCCAACCATCAGAGGGTGGAAGCGCACTACAGAAGCTGAGAAGCGGCCCAAATCTTGATCTTTGAGAAGATTGTAGGAGCACCTGCATCACGTACGGAGGGCAGTAGTCACTGTGGAAATATACTAGATACATGGATGCGATGAGCAAGTGTATAATTACGAAGTCATCCTCACCGAGGAGAAGGCATGGAGGACCCTGCATGGGTAGATGCCATGGTGGAAGAGTATGATTCGATTGTCAGAAACAGTGCATGGGAGATTGTCCCAAGGCCGGAAGGGAAATCAGTGGTAGGTTCGAGATAGATCTACAAAGTGAAGCAAGCAGCTGACAGGAGCGTAGAGAAGTACAAGGCAAGATTTTTTGCCTGGGGCTTCTCATAGATTGAGGGGATCGACTATGAGGAAACCTTTGCACCTATCGCAAGGTATTATTCCATACGGAGTATCCTAGCTCTCTCAGCGCAGATGGGATGGAACATTCATCAGATGGGTGTGAATACTATGTTCCTCAACGAAGTCATTGAGGAGGAGGTGTACATAGAGCAGCTCGAAGGTTTCGAGATCTTCAGCAATGAGTCGCATGTGTGCAGGCTCAAAAGAGCATTGTATGGGTTGAAACAAGCACCTCATGCTTGGTACACATGGATAGACAATTATTTCACCGGTCTTGGATTCACCAAGGGTGAGGCGGATCCGAACCTATACTAGATTGTGGTGGAGGGTAAGTTGCTGATCATTGTACTTTATGTAGATGATTTGATTTTGATGGGTGATGAACAATTGATACTCTCATGCAAGGCTGATATTGCAAAGGAGTTTGAGATGAAGGACTTGGGCCTCCATTATTTCCTAGGATTGGAAATTTGGCAGCGCAGTGATGGATTGTTTGTGTCTCAAGGCAAGTATGCTCGGGAGATACTGGGGAAGTTCAACATGTATGGCTGCAAGCCTATCGACGCTCCTCTTCTTGGTGGTTGGAGGAAAGAGGATGCTACATTAGCAGAGGTAGTGGATGCCATTTTTTACCGACAGTTGGTTGGTTCGCTCATGTATCTAGTCAATACACGACCGGACATATGCTATGTTGTTAACTAGCTTTCACAAGCTATGGTCAAGCCTACCAAGCTCTTTTGGAAGGTGGGGAAGTATGTATTGAGATATCTCAGAGGCACATCAGGATATGGATTATGGTACAGATAGTCAGATGAGGTGAAGCTGCATGGCTTCACGGATGCAGATTGGGCAAGGATCCCAACAGACAGAAAGAGCACATCTGGAGGGATTTTCAGTATCAGGTTGACAACAGTTTCTTGGTACAACAAGAAATAGATATCTGTGGCACTCAGTTCATCGGAGGCTAAGTGCATGGCAGTAAGTTTGGCTGCATGCGAGGCTATATGGATGAGGAAGATCCCGGTTGAGTTGTTCGGTTCACACTTAGATCCTACTATGATATATTGTGATAATCAGAGTTACATTAAACTCTCAGTTAATCTAGTATTTCATGATAGATCTAAACACATTGACATCCGGTATCATCATATCAGAGATTGTGTGCAGCGGAAGATCATGTTACTTTCTTACATTCCTACGGAGGATCAGGATGCTGATATCTTGACGAAGGCGCTCACCAGGAGAAAATTTGAATACCATAAAGGCAGGATCGGGGTGGTAGATAATCCATATCTTGTTGAGAGGGAGTGTTGAGATTGAAACAAGATGATGAGCTTAGTGGGCCCGCAAGCTATTTTTGTCACAAGTCTATTTTTAGACTATGTATATTTTTTAGACATGTCAATAATATTCTATGAGCTGCAGGATGCTATTTGTGGATGGTTGGTCAAGTTGGAAAAATAGATGGACTTCTATTTTTAGACATATTGGGTGGAATCTATTTTTAGATTGCCAGTTTAAAAATAGATATGTCGAATATTATTAGCTCTTAATAATATTTGGACTATAAGCATTATCTTATTCTCTTGGAGCACTTCAGTTAAGTGCATAGATGTGGCACATGAGCTGAAAAAAGGAATTACGCTATTCCTGAGGGTTAATTGGAGCTATTGCATGGATACTTCAGTTAGAACTCATGTGACGGAGTTTGGTGGAGTTATTGAAGTAGTTGATGGAGTTGTGTTCAGTTTAACTGAGTTAAACATAGTTGAGCTAGTTGTATCTAGTCTAACTGATTGATACACTAGTGAGAGTGGCGTGAGTTAATTAATAATTAATTCAATAATTATTAACTCATTAATCAGCGAAGAATACATCGATTAATTCGGTGCATGGACGAGTTTCGGTGGAGACCGGTGGAGAGGTAGGTGAAGAAGCCGGAGTTGACTATCAGTTGTGACTATAGTGTTGCATGAGTTTGCACCACACATTGATGGAGATGCCAATGAGGATTGCGTGAGCAAGGCTGGACCAATTCGAGTTCATTCAGAGCCAATATTCAGTAGGGATTGCGCAGTAGAGGCAGGCTAGCAGGTGGCCAAGATCGGTGCATGGATTTGCTAGATCGGGCCTGATTAGTGTGTAGCGATTGTATTGTACTGAGACCTTATGAGAAGCTTTGTATGAGGATTTTTACATGATCTCTATGACATATATTATATACAGATAGTTGGGGTTTTCAGCTTCAGGATTTCCCGTTAAAACATTGTGTTCATATGTGTGAATTTTTATGGTTTCAATGTGTGCATGCAATTTATTTAATTTCCGCATATGATGATCAATAGTAGAAGAGATTTTGTGTTGTGCATGAAGTCAAATAGTGTGTGATTAGGAGAATCTTGAATGTATAACGCATTAGTTATATAATTTCTACAAGATAAACTAGCCCAAATAACAAAGATTTAGTACTTTTTTAGTTCTGCCTAAAGCCCCCATATTGGACACTTGCTTTAGTCTTGTTTTAGTCCATCCAGGAGAGAAACAAGTTGCCTATAGAGACTAGCTCATTAGTCTATACCTATAAGCCGCCCTATGCTAGACTAGCTAAAGTCTTAGTTGTCTAGGCACTTTCTTTCTCTCTTACTTGCCGTAATAGACGCCTTAGTCTTAACTATTAGCAGAGTTTTATTTAAGAAATTCCATGTCATTAGGAAAATTTTGAGGTCTAAAATGGGCCTCGTAAGTAAATTATAAAATAATAGTGGAAATAATAAAATAATATTTGATTACATCATCAAATTTTAGAGGGAAAAAATGAAAAACAACTTTTTCAACTCATATTTTCAACTTATGTCCCGAGGTTTTTACTCAAATTTCAAGCGGGAGTACTCGTTGGATGCAAAATTTAATTCCTCATCAAAGGAGTACCCATGTTGCATACTTTCGATGGACCCTACTACACAAAAAATGATAAATACATGAAAAATGTGATTGCAATCTGTTTTTTAATGTATTTCTCATTTTCCGTGTAGTAGGGTCCATCGAAAGTATGCAACATGGATACTCTTTGGATGAGGAATTAAATTTTGCCTCCAACGATTACTCACGCTCGAAATTTGAGTAAAAACTTTGGGAGATAAGTTGAAAATACGAGTTGTAAAAGTAGTTTTACTATTTTATTATTTTTTAATATTTTTACCCTTTTACATAAAAAATGGTGAATCATCCCCCATGGTTGACATCATCATCTTGAATCCTATTGGTTCTTATAAATTTTAATTTGGTTGTACATTTTTCTTAGGAGGCCCATTTTAAACCTCAAAATTCCCCTAATGGAAGTTGTAGTTTACCTGCACAAAGAGCTCTTTTTGGTCCAAGTAGAAGAGAAACTAGCCTTATGAGAGATAAAAGAGCCCTAGTTTGTATCAAATCATCTTACTTCCCTTGGTCCCCCCAGAAACAAACCTTAATAGAGTAGTCTCCATTAGAGTGGAATATCATCAGCCATAGTAATGCCTAATAAGAAGAGATCTTTGGGAAACAAGCCTTGAGAGACAAGATTTTTGAGTTCATTCCATACTTGCACTAGAGCTCAAGTCGGACCTGGCTTACTAAGACTTCATATCTTATTGGCTAATCTAAGAAGAGAAAGATTCAAATTCAGAGAGTAATATTATAATGAAAAAACTTATTGGAGAGGAAGATTCATCACATTGGTCCTTCAATGGTTCAACGTTTTACAACTTGGAAAAGATCCTCTGTTGTTATGTATGGGAAAACTGAGAAGTAACAGATTATTCCATGTGGTGGTGTACTCTGGAGAGAAAAATAGGTGGTCTAGAGCTGGTAGATATTAGATATAAGTCTTAGTATTGGAAGTTAAATGGATCGTTAGGGCCATCAATGTTGATGGTGTTTGGAAGGTTTAATTAGACTTGACACGACAACATAGAATATTTGGTATTGAATGCACCTTTTTTTGGTTAGAAAAATGCTTCTGACATCAAAATTTCAATGAAGTTTAATCATTGATACTAACTATAGGAGTGACCTAGGCTACTACGAAAGCATAAAATAAAATAAATGAATGAAATAAGTAGAAAATAATGAAATAAATGGAAAGAACGAGTGTAATAAAAATCTGCTAGATGTCTGTGAGGTGAGATGGGAAGGTAGAGAGTGAAGAAGAATAAGTATCTACCTCTGCATCCACCACTGAATGGAACCAATATACTATATGGAGATGTTGTATGGTAGATTCCTAGGGCTAAGAGGGCCCGGGTGAAGAAAAAGAGAGGAATAAAATAAAAATGTACTAGGAAAAAACATGAAGTTACCCTGAAATATATGCAATAGTTATCCTATAATTCTAAATTTAGAGTTTCCATGCGAATACATAAAAGTTTTGATGGATATGTTCCTCATAAAAGCACTAAAGGATTGTTCTTTAGAAGAAAAACCAACCTGATATTTACTTGCCTCCAGATCATATAATACTTGTTTTGTCAGCTCAGCAAGAAAACGACCTGAAGAGACAACTCAAATTATTATTATATAAAATTTTAAGTTTATTATTGTCTGCATGAAATTTCATCTTTAAAGATCAAGATAAATCTCGGTTTAGTCTAGCCACAACTTGCTATGTACAAAAATTATGCATGATCTCTTTTAGATCTCATAAATTGTTTTCATCATGGAAAATGATAAACTGCACTAGCACATGTATTGAGTCCACCAGTTTTTGAACCTGTTCATCATTGTTGCCATGTTCACACTTTCCACTAGAACATGCTTGGATGGAATTTTTTTATGAGTCCTGGATCATGCAGGGCTTCATTTTGCTTCAGTTGTACTCCACAACTAGGCTACAACGCAAAATTATCCCAACTTCAGTGTAATGCTATAGAGGAAATATAATGTTGTGTATGATGTCAATATCTAGTATTATGAAAGTATATCATATTACAATTTTAATCATATGTCTTCATTGTTTCTTAATAACCTTTTTTTGTTGATTCAGAATCTTACCTCTCAGCACTAACACTTGTTTAAGGGGCAGCTCAAACCTAAAGCTACAGTGACCACCATTTCAATATATAAATATCGAATTTTGATGATGTTTCATATGAAAAAGAACATGTGCATCATCAGAGAAAAATGTGATGGTCTAACTCATCTCATTCTGCATTGTTTCATGGGAAGTGCCTTCCTCACATTCAGGTGGCTATTCCACGCATAATTTACCCAATATTTTTCATACCTAAACTCAATTGTTTCCATCAAGTCAATTTCTAATGCATGAAAGATATTGCCTAGTAAAGATATAAGATCAACTCCCTTGCCACATTTCTTAACTAAATTAAAGCATATGTTAGTAATATATTTTCCAAATATGAGGCAAATAGTGTCATGAAAGAAAAATAAACCAACAATGTTATGAAAGAATAGTAATTTGGCACTCACTAGACTAACAAGGAATTAAGGACAAAATATCATCTTCATCGAGAAAAATGAATGAAAGTGTTACAAGAACACAAAAACAGAGGAACAAAGCACACCAATTTTTAGCATTTCTATTTTGTAGGCACAGATATTTATAAAAGAAATTCATTTGGTTCCAAACAAGTTAAAATGAAATAAACATTCAATAACCTACAATTAGTAAATAAAAATGGGAGAGGAAGTTACTGTGACAACTCCTGCCATGGCTGGCAACCAAGTGGATAGCGTAGGTAGTAAAAGATAAAAATTAAAACTATTCTTCTGAAATTTTACCATTTGTTGGGAAATAAAGGCATCTACATGCAGATAATTCAAATGAGATAAGCCCTCAATAAACATGAAATCATTGAAGGATTTGAAAACCTCGTGGAAATTGAAAGACATGGATCCCAATAACATACTAAAAATAACAAAATGTGCTTTGTGAGATCTACGTAAGAGAACAATTTATAGTATAAGCTAGACAAAAATAGTTGTTTAGGTGCTCCTTATTGCAGTTTGGGCATCTTGCCAAAGTAAATGGGAAGTTAATGGTGATTCAGTTCCACTTCCAGAAACACCTATATTCAATTCTTCTTGAGATGCACTTTAAGTCAGTGAGGCAAATTCCAAAGTTAATGGAACGTGAAGTCTTCACCAATGATTCTGGTTTGGTATTTTGGTGTCAAGCATCTTGACAAGTACACTGACCTAGGCTATCTACATACGACCTCCATTTGATTCTAGTGTTTATAATATGATAAGACAAATTTTCCTTCAGAAATTAAAGGTTCCAAAATCATGTCAAGATGAAAGAGAATTTAGTCCCAAAAAGGTTGGGCTTACTTAAAGATTATTATTACTCGACATTAAATTCTTTTTTAGTATGAGATATAAATTCAAAACAAAGGACACATATAGTGAGGAAGAGAGGGAAGTCAAAGTGAAGAATATATCTCACTCTCCCCTTTTTTTTTTTTAAATTTGTATTTATTTTGTTCACATCAACATGGTTCAGACCACATTTCTTAGACATATTATTTATACATGTCTTTCATGGGTTTTAATATAGATCTCCAAGAGTATCCATGAGTTTAACGGTTCACCACACTGCACCCATGTTCACAATAAAAATTACACATTCTTTCTCCTCTTCATGAAGATTGTCATAGCTAATTTTTACCATGATTTACACGTGGGTGGGAAGTATTGTGTATTTTGTAGCAATTGGTTTTTTCAGTAGCCCAAATAAATCAATAGATAAAATGATGCTTCAAGTACATGGAGATATTAGGGTAAATCCATTAATAGCATGAAAATGTGTAGCTACTTCTTCAAATCACTACAAAAAGAGGTTGGTATTAGGTGTGCAACCAATAAAGTTCTTGAGAATGTTATGTGTTTATACCAGTCAACTCATAAATGGAAGGTTATGATTCCTAATATGGTAAACATATCTTTATTGCGATATTTAACTAAAATAAGATACCAGAACTAAGGATATCCCTCACTTTGAAATTAATGGATGAAACAACTCACCATGATCCACATATTCTAAAGTTCTAAAAGGCTAACAACATTGGATGACCTTTGAACATCATTATATCTAGTCTAACCCATGCACTAATTACTGCACAATGTGCACACCCTAGCCAGGATAGTTGCATTCACTATTGGAGTATAATTCACATATCCCTAACATTCCAATATTATTTCTAGATGATTGGAAAAGGGATGCATATAAGTTCCAACACATTAAATAATATTATGTTATGTATGGTAAAAGTACTAAGCTCTACAGAGCTTAAACGTCATTCCTAAGGAATTTCAAGCTAAATCCTATTGTTTGAGAAGTTATAAACTGAAATCTAGATTATCAATTTCTTCAATATGTGTTGTTATGAATCCGCTCTTTTGATATCAATTTCATATTCCAATAGGATTTTCCAGTCTATGACCTAAAAAAACTCTTAAAGTTTCAATGCAAAATATTGACAACTTCACTAGGAGAGGCATGAACCATCTAATTCCGTGCACCCAAACTATCATTTAGAAATTGCTATAATCAAGGTTGACATATTTGCGGTTTTTAAGAATATACGAATTGAAAGACAATTCTAAATAAATTACTGAACACAAGATAATGTTTAGAGATTTATGCATATACAAGAATGGTGGAATACATATCTAGAAGTTTTTATTTTGGTGACAAAAATGGTGCCAAGTTTTTTATGTGACACCTAGATCTGTGCAAAAAATTCCATGAATACAAATCCCATGCCACCAAAAGAGATCGTGTACCATCTATATGTCACATGCTGAATCACAAGCAAATAACAATACCATTCAATTTTTCTTTTTAAATTTTTTCAATGATGTTTATCAACTGTTTGTAATGAATGTTTTGATTCAGGATTCAGTGGAATGCATGAGTCTTTTAGATCTCATAAACTGTTTTCATCATGGAAAATGAGAATTGCACTAGCACATTGTTACACAACATTTTGTCACTGTCCCTGCAAACCCCATCCCGAACATTGGAGGCTCATTTATGTGACCAAAATAAAGTGTCATGCCTTGCAAAGACCATCATTGAATCCCTTGCCATGAGTACAACAATCCTTCTGTTGAAAATTTCCTCAGCAGACCATCAGAAACACATGTTTTTGCCTTTGCGCTGGTAGCCTGTTATACCGTTGTGCCAATGAGGAAGATTAACACTAAACCCCGCGCCAACTGGCGCTATGTCTCAGTTAGCTACCCATGCCAGTCTGTTTATGGAATTTTTTTTTAAAATAGAGTTGAAGTTTCCATCATAACAACCTCGTGGGCGAGTCATAGGGAGTGGTTCGACTGAATAACCATGACCTTCCTCCTTTAGCCTCTTGTTTCCACCTTTTGGGGAAACCTCCCAAGGGATAAGGCCTCCCTTCCACCATAGTAGGGATCCTAACCTCCTCCTCTCCCTCTATAAATATAGCCATCTTCCATTGATGTGCTAGCTCAAAGGTTAGCTGAACTGAACATTTTGTTGCATAAACGCTGAAGAGCTTTCTATTCGCTTTGCTAGAAAAATATAGAATGGAAGAGACCCTTATTGAAAGACCTTAGGCTTATGTCTTCATCTCGTCCGAATTCCTTGACATTCATCAAGACACACTTCGATTGAACCCCGCTGAAGGAGGTTGCGACGTCAAGGCTTGGTTGTAACTCTTTCTTCTATTAATACATATGCATGACTATTGTCTGGTTCCCATCTTGCGTTGATGTATTTTATTTAATGCAATATGCTTAACCCTCCTTGACTGGTTAGTAGTTATGAATGAGATTGTTGTTTTGTATGCTGCTCTTGTTTGTTGACCTTCGTGCAGGTATCCAAGAATCGTTGCGAAAGTATCGTGACCCGCCAAGACAGGAATCGAGAGGCTACCACTACAACAACCATGACAACAACGTTGGACTCTTGGTAGGTGGATCTACCTCATCTATTTCATTCATTAATTAGGAACCTAAACTCTAGCTTGTCTCTTTGTTACTAGAAACACTCTAGGGCTAGAGGGATCGTCTCTGTCCGTAGAGAGGATTTACCTTCATAACAAACTGGCGACTCCACTAGGGATCAGTGTGAGTTTGTCGTTTTGCCCTTGTCAAGTCAATTTCTATTGTTTGCTTGATTGTCTGTCTTTTCTGGCCTGTTTGATTGTTTAGATTCCTCTTCTTCAGTTCCAGGGTGTCAAGATTGACCTCTTTTCATTGGTTTGCCCATTCTCCCATAGATATCTAGTTTGGCGCACTTTTTGATTGAACATTTGCACCGATTGGCGCATGTTTCTTTTTTTGCAGTAGCACCAACCCCTGTTTGGCACGGATTACCGCCTTACAGTCGCGCCGAATCCTGTAGGGTTTGGTTTAACCTCCCTTTTGAGTTTTTTATCAGTTGTGCTTGGCTTTGGGTTGGTTTTATGATTTCAATTGCTTTCTTGGGATTGTTTTTACTGTCATAGGCTTGCTCTTCTCAATTGTTCGTCCATTTTCTTATCAGTGTAGTTTATGGCCTTAGGGTTTCTGAGTGTCTTAGCTCACTAAGCCTTTTGATTGGAGGTCAAGTTGTTTGATTCTTGTCAATCTCATCCTTTGATCAACTGCTTTGAAGACTTTCTTGATCCTTTGAACATTTTTTTGGTTGAATGATCATTTTGAGTTTCGTTTGATTCTTCTTCTCACCATTCCAAGAATAGATCACATTGCTCATTTGGATAGTTTCGAAAGATTTATTGTTGTTTGGAAGAGTGCATCATTGGTTTTGAGTGCAATTTTGTGTTTCTATTGCTTTTATCGAATCATTCGGTTTAGCTCTTTACATTCGCAATCCTTGAAATAGTGTTTGTTTTGTTTTTTCATGTAACTAGTGCATTGTGTGCTTCATTTCATTGAAAAATCAAAAAATTGTGCTCTTTCGTTTGCATGAAAAAGGAAAAGTTCTTTTGCATAACTAGTTCCTGATAACTAGGAAAGAGTTTTTCATTTTTCTCTTGATTGTATTAGATGCATTGGCGGATTTCTTCATGTGATGTCATTTATTGCTATAGCTTGAAAGATATCTATCCTTCTCTTAATTAGCGTTCATTGAATGGAAAATGGTGTTCATTTTCATATAGTTTGCATTTAGGAAATTTGAGATCGAAATTTGGTAAGGCCTTGAAATTCAAACACTAGTTCAAGATCAACTACAAAATCAATTTAATTAACCTAAAGGAGCATTGGAATCTAACGCGAATATTTTAGTGGTCTATGCTAGAGACGTGTTCCGGTGTCTTAAAATCTAGTAGTTGTCGTTCGCCTTCTGGATTTAGACAGCACTAGTACGGACTTGTGCTCCCCATATCGTCGAGTATGTAAAGGGAGACCCCATTAGGTTCAAATCCTTTACCCATAGGAAGCCGAGTCTGCTGCCCTGTAACCGTGATACACTGAACACATCATTCAGGGAAACTACCTACACGTACGTTAAGTCCTTGGTCATTTCTCTTTCATTTGATCAGCAAGGAGTATATGGAAGTTCACGGAAACTTGGTACACCCTCTTTCTTAGATTACCTGAGTAGTCATTTCGATCTTTTCATGACTCCTTAAAATAAGAAGAGATCATCGAGCAATTGTCCTTTCACGCTCGTTTAAAATTGAAAGTGACTAGAGTAATCTTTTGTCTGTTTCTCGACTCTTAAAACATGAAACAATAAAGTCCAGTTTCAATGTCATAAAATTAATTACCCACGATCACATGCCCATTAAAAGTTTGTTACTTGGCTTGTTTTTGTTTTTCCTTAGGCTTTGATCTTGAAGCCTTCGTTTGGCTATCTCTTTTTCCTTTCTATTTTGAAATACGATCGCAGTGGAGGAACCACCAGTTTCGTCGTCTTCTTCACTACCTCCTAGTGGTAGCTCCTTTCTTGACGTTCCTTATGAGACCCCTCAGTCCACTAGGTCTACCGATTTTTCGTAGCCTATTCTCCCGACTGTTTTACCTCTCGCTACTTGATCTTCCCCTAAAGAGTTAGTTGAGTTAAATTGGCCTCCTCTAGGTGCTTGGTCTGGTTTACTTCAGGATCACCATTTATAGCTGCTGCTATACCTCCTAGTCCTCAACGTCTCTTTGACGATCTTACGGCTTCATCAAATATGGATTCTTCGAGTCCTGTTGGCAGTGAAGAAATGATTGTTTCTACAGGGGAATATCAACTTTTCCCAGAAGATCTCCCGCATGTTTTTGTTCAATCTTCTCTGCAATCAGTGTCACTTCTACTCGGTTATCGGACTTTGAGTCAGATTATGTATGGTCTTGCGTCCATATCACAATCCAGTACATCAACTCCCCCAAGGAGTTCAGTCATCCCTTTGTTGGGACTGTCACCTTTGACACTGAGTTCAGCAGTCACTGTTACGTCTATCCCAATCCAACCTATCGTTTGTGTGGCTTCATCTACATTGGTTGAGTCGTTAGGATATTTTCACACTCGCAGGTCAATCTTTCTTAATCCCACGTGGCCTGTCAATCAGGTTTCGAGCAGATCACAAGCTTGCGCTCTGGAGATTGCACCTGCTGGTGCGGCTATGACTACCCCTATGGTTTCTACCTATACTTTTGATGAACACATGTTGGACATTCACCGATGATATGCTCTTTATCCGGATGCTCATTCTCTTGAGGCTACATCTATTTCTAGTATGACTTCGATTGTCCCTATGATTCCTCGCGGTCTTAATTTTGAAGGGTATTTTTTGGCTATTCAGCAACAAAAATCTCAGGGTTCTCAGCAGCCCCAAGCTCCTGTTAATCCTCCCCATCATTATAATGTTGTTGGAAACCCCGTTTATTTGCTTCCTGTTGATCCCAAGCAGGCTGTCTATTTGCCTTCGGCAAATCGTTATCGGACCATTACTCATCAAGGAACTTTGTTACAAGGACAACCCTCAGGCTTACAAGGACAACCCTTACAGGGACAACCTTCAGCCCAGCAAGGAAAACCCTTTGGTCCTCAGGGACAACCTTATGGTCCGCAAGGTCAATCTTCAATCCCACAAGGACAATCCTACGGTCCTTCAAGTCAGCCTCAACCGGGAACATCTTATCTTGCTAGGGGGAAATGTATCCACCACAGGGACAACCTCTTGTACAACAGTAGTAGACGTACATTTCATATGGCCAAAACTTTGTGCAACAAGGACAACCTTAAGGTCCTGCTCCGGGTCAACCTGGTCCATCTCCACCATCGGGCCAACCTCTTCCACAAGGGAAACTCAGTGGCCCTTAGTATCTAGGCCGACCTGCTCCAGAGGGGTAGCCTGCTCAACTAGCTCAACAGCTGGTTCATCCTGTTCAACCTGATCAACAACCAGTTCAACCTATTTATCTGACTCAGTAGGGTCCTCCTGCTCAGTAGGGACCACTTGTTCAGCAACCTGCTCAACCTGCTCAATAGGGTCCACCTGCTCAACCCCAAGGCGCTTATTACCCCAAAGATCAATATCAGCCAATATATAGTACGCCCCAAGGTTTCACTTATTACCCTCAAAGTCAATCCCAGTTGGTGTATAATCAACCTCAAGGCCATGCTTACATTCTGCAACAAAATCCATACGTTTCTCAGAAAGGACCTCAATGGTATGCTCAGAATCAGTATCTTGTTCCTCAACCCTAGTATCAGCAGAATTATCAGGCTTATAACCGCTATGGTCAGAATCCTCCGGGACAAAACATATGGGGGCGGAATTTCTTGCAAACTAGGTGGAATTTTAACACAAGTTCTTATCAGAGACCTCCAATGCCTTTTAATCCTCAATTACCATTTCTCGCTACGTTGGAACTGCCAGATGTGTCAAAGCTTACGAATGATCCGATTCTTCATAACCCATATTGGCCTCCAGTTCCAACTAAGATTCCTAGTGATTGTCCTAAGTTTGAGGGCAAGTCTGGAGAAGACCCCCAAGCGCATGTTATGACTTACCACTTGTGGTGTTCTTCTAACTCTTGGGTTGAAGATTCCATATGACTCCGTCTTTTCCAACGGACTCTTACTGGTGCCGTTGCAAAGTGGTACATTGAGATTTATCATGGAGTTTTTCAAGACTTCAACTCTTTAGCCATGGTGTTTCTTACCCATTTTCAATTACTGGTTCGCTATGAGACCAGGACACACCTCCTCACATCCTTGAAACAGGACCGAGCTACTCATATCTCGGATCATATTCATGAATGGAGGTGTCGTCGTCGCTTGATCAAGTTTGATATTCCTGATCAACTTCTAACTGATTGGTTCACTACCTCCTTTGTCAATCAAATCACGAAAGACATAGCTATGGGAGCATGTGTAACCGAGGAACAAGCCATTGCTCATGCCCAGTACCTTGATCTTGTGTACTCTTAGTCTGGCATGCTGTATGATATCTTGCCTGATGCCCCTCGACTTGGAACTTCTAAAGCACTAGTGACCCCATTCGTTGATGGTATTATTGGTTCCGTGTCTCAAAATTCTCGGAAGTCTTCTCCTTCAAATCCTGGGAAGAAAAATTCTAATTCTTCCACTGATGCTGCTTCTCAACCCACTTCGAATCTTGGTAAAACCTCGGAAGTCAATGCCATTCAGGCCAATCCGGCGGATAAAAATTCCAAAGGGAAAAATAAGGGTAAAGGTAAGGCCAAAGCCGATACCCCGAAACCAGATTCTTCAAAACCTCATGTTGATGATGGTTCACAGTGCAAGCCAAAGTACTCTTGTTTGATATGTGACGAAGAGCACTACGCCAAGGACTGTCCTCGATGGGATGAAGTAAGTGGATTGCTCAAAGGCACCCAGGAAACTACAAATATTCTTAAAGAACCTTTTCCATCTCAGCAGACCCATATGGTAGAGAAACCTCAGTTCTCTACCCCATTTGGATCTCAGGTGTTCATGATGAACAGTTCTGCGTGCATTTATATTGCTACTCGATCGAAATATTATACCAAATCACATCAAGCAGCAGGGTAAGAGATCGCTGATGGTCCTCCTCCTCCGCTTGCTTCTGGCCCTCTTTAGATTGAAAGGCCCAGTATTGAGCCTGTTATACGACCACCTTCCAAAGGTGTTTTCCGCAAGTCTTTTTACAATCAAAATGCCTGTGCTGCTCAACATTACAGTATTGTTGAGGATTTGGCTCAGGCACCATCTGCAATGTCTGCACTAGAAGCACTTTAGAGTTGTCTGTCTCAACGAAAGGCTTTGTTATCTACGATTGGCGGGGTTGATCTTGCTGATACTAGCCTTCTCGCTTTCGATTTAGAGAATTTCGTTCCACGACTCTCGCATCAAATTGCACTCATTATATAGGTTGTCATTAATGGCCTCGATATCCATTGAGCGGTTGTGGACGAAGGTGTGTCTACATGCATCATGTCATCTTCTTGCTGGAAAGCCATTGGTTCTCCAACCTTGAACTCCTCACCAAATTCCCTTGGAGCATTTGATGGAAGGGAATCAAAACCTTTGGGTGTTCTCGCTAGTTTATCGATTACCTTGAAAGGGAAGACATTCAATGTTGAGGTAGAATTAGTTGATGCCAAGCTCAATTACAATCTTCTCCTCGGTCGTAGTTGGACTCACACTATGTTGTGTGTTCCGTCCACTCCCTTTCATGTCCTGAAATTCCTGTACGAAAGAAAGATTGTTACTGTTGATCAATTGTCATTCTTCACCTATTCTTCCGAGAACAACGTTCCATATGTGGATCATATTCCTACTCTGATCTAGGTGGATATTGGTGGTCACCCACCTATTCCACTTGGGGCCCCACCATTGTCTCTTTCAGTTTTTTCAGTTTCGGCACAACTTACTATTTTTAGTAGTTTTTCGGGTGCTGAACTTCTGGAGCTGTTTTGAGGCCTTAAACGATGTTTTTTGGGAAAACGGGGAGCAACATGGGTCCTCGGATAGATATTTCTAACGAGGTATGGTACGCATCAAATGAAGATCGTATGCCAAAGTTACGTCCCCGGGAAGTTGAAACACCAATTTACCCAAATGGGGCCCATAGTTTTGGCGCTTCATCTCCTAGGGTTAGGGTTTTGGATGTTTAGGATTTCCCATTGTTTCTAAATAATAAATAGGCCCTCGAGCCTCATTGTAACTCATTTCAGAGGCCTGTAGCCACCACATCTCTTCTCAAAGATAGCTACCAGCGCCCTAGCTAGTTTTATTTCCATTTTGTCTGTAAGCAAATTTCAGTTCTTCGATATTAATGAAATGAAGTGTTATTTCCACTGCATATTTGTATTTATGGTTATATGTTTATTCTGTTGCGTTCCTGCATAAATCCAGATAAGTGGTATCAGAGTGGTCTACTTTTTCTCGATCTTTCTTTGCATGTCTCCAACAAGGTCGAGGTATAAGGAGTTAGGGCTCGATCTGGTGGAACCTTTGCAAGATTAGCCTCGCAAACCCCGACGGACGCCCATGGGGGACAAAAAGAAAGATGAGGGAGCAGGAGATCCTATCAAAATATTGCTCGAGGAGGCCCTCACAAAACAAAGGAATGAGATGATGGATAAATTTTTCCAGATCCTTCAACAGCTGCCCACTGGCGGCGCATCTGCATCTAGTAGCCACTCTGGAGGTGCGACTCCTTTTAAGGTACAAGTAAATTTTGACATTCCCATATTTGAGGGTAAAATAGATGCAGATGCTGTAGATATATGGTTGAGTCTATTAGAAGGATATTTCTTGGTTCATGACTTTTCCAACAGGGAGAAGATTATTTTTGCACTCCTCAAAGCTGCCCCCCATGTCAAGGACTGGTGGGAAACCCACTGTGAGAAAAAGGACGAGACAGAACCCTCGCTGTTCTCGATCGTACCCACTTGGAATTCTTTCCGAGATGCCATCCGGGAACAATACTATCCCGTGCGGAGCTATGAGGACAAGTACATACAATGGACCATGCTACGACAACAAAGGGATCAAGATGTGCATGAGGTGATGAATTTTTTCCATACCCTGCGCACCAAGTTGGGTATCAAAGATTCAGAGAAAAATCTGGTGCTAAAGTATCACAGTTGTCTGCACAGATACATTTAGGAGGAAATGGAGTTCCTTGAAATCTCCTCGCTTGGTACGACATACCGGTATGCTACCAAGATTGAGCAGAAATTCAAACAGAAGAAGCAAGATTTTGGATCTGTGAATCAAAAGCAAGGGAAAGGTGCTCCCAAACCGCAGAACAAAGGACAGAGCCAAGGAATGGTGACTCAAGACAACCTGTCAAAGCCACAAGAAAATAACAACACCGCAAAGCCAAAGAAGGACATGGGAAAGTGGTGTGAGTTCCATAAGAGCTCCACTCACAGCACAAGTGAGTGTCGAGCCAAGCAGTCGCTGGTGGCCGAGATGAGGGCTTCTGAGTCAGATGCATGCTCCAACTCTGAATTAGAACCTGATAAGGGGAATGAAAAAGGGAAACAGATTATTGATGCAGAGCCCAACGCCACTGTTACCACTTTGAATATCCAAAAGGAAGAATCGGAAGATTCAGAGGAGGAGGAACGTCTCTTCCACTCCCAGATGTGGGTAAAGGGCTCCCCGGTACAGTTCATTATTGACAATGGGAGCCAAAAGAACCTAATTTCAGCAGATGCCGTGAAGCGGTTGGGCTTGTCGACCATAGCTCACCCACATCCATACACTATTGGGTGGCTTCACCAAGGACGAGATCTCTGCGTCATCCAGCAATGCCACCTTCCCTATAGCATCAAGCCCTTCACGGATGAGGTATTATGTGACGTTTCTCCTATTGATGTTTCTGATGTATTATTAGGACAACCATACTTGTGGAAGCGTCATGTTGTGTATGAGTCTCAGCCTCGAGCTATTATTGTTACTTTTGGAAATAAGTTGTACAGGATACCAGAGGTACCACCTCCCACCGCTATCTCTTTGGTTACTGCAAAACAATGTAGTAAGCTCATTTCCCAAACCAGGAAATTCGTTTTCCTGATGATCCACCCCCAGGGCAAGAAGAAGACTGTGGCCATGACCTCCAGACAGGGCTCCTATGCACGACAACAACAAATGGATAAGGTTGTGGAGGAGTACGGGGATATCTTCACCTCACCCACAGGGGTTCCTCTGCACTGTCAGGTCAAGCACCCGATTGATCTGACCCCAGGTGCGCCGCTACCCAATGGACTGATCTATCGGCGCTCTATTTTGGAGAACGATGAGATCAAGAGGCAGATTCAGGAGCTGCTGTAGAAAGGTCACATCCGACCAAGTTCATCGCCCTGTGGGAGCCCGATCGTGTTGGTACAGAAGAAGGATGGGAATGGAAACTCTGTATTGACTATCGGGTGCTGAACAAGATCACTGTCCGGAATAGGTACCCGATCCCATGGATTTATGACCTTCTGGACCAACTCAAAGGTGAAAAATATTTTAGCAAGATCGACTTGAATTTTGGGTATCACCAGGTACCAATTGAACCCTCCGATGTGTGGAAGACTGCCTTCAAAGCCAAGGAAGGCATTTTCGAAAGGCTGGTCATGCCTTTCGGGTTGACGAATGCTCCTGCAACCTTCATGAGGATGATGGATGACATCTTGCGACCATTCACCAACTCATTTGTAGTGGTGTACTTGGATGACATTCTGATCTTCAGCCAGACTTGGGAAGAGCACCTTCACCACATCTGACAAGTCCTCCAAACACTGTGACAACATAAGTTATGTGCCAATTTGGAGAAGTGCACTTTTTGCATGACCGAGGTTCAATATCTGGGATACATTATTGATGAAAGGGGGGTGCATGTGGATCCAACCAAGATCCAATTCATTCGGGATTGGCCAGCCCCAACCACTATAACAGAGCTTCACAACATTTTGGGTCTTACTAATTTCCACCGTAGGTTCGTGTTGGGATTCTCTCATATCACTTGGCCCTTGAGTCAAGTCACCAAGGGAGGAGCGAGAGAAAAATTATTTTGGTCGGAACCTCAACAGAAGGTGTTCACAGAATTGAAAAATCGCCTCTGTTCTACCCTAGTGCTTACAATACCAAACTTGCAATATCCATTTGAGATCGAGACATATGCCTCTGACTATGCTATTGGGGTAGTTCTTACTCAATAGGGACATCCAGTGGCATATCACAGTGAAACATTGTCTGACACAGTTCACAAGTATCCCACTTATGACAAAGATATGTATTCCATTGTGAAAGCTTGTCGATAATGGAAGCATTACATTTTGGGGAAGGAAACAATCATCCACACAGACCACCGCCCTGCAGTTCATACAGACATAAGGGAAGTTGCAGAATGATCGCCATCAGAAGTGGTCCACATATTTGCAACAGTTTCATTTGAACATTAAGTACAATAATGGTAGCACCAATAATGTTGCAGACTGCCTCAGCCGACCACCGATCATGGCGCTCACCACCGTTCTCAACTCTTGTGGGCACGAGACTTTTGATTGGCCGCTTCTCTACAAGAGCAACCCAGAATTCAGCCACACTTACAAGACACTCTTGGGGGGTACGCAAGTTCCAAATTTTCACCTCCAAGATGCACTTTTATGTCACCTGGGACACCTTTGTGTTCCTTCAAGCGAGCGTGCCAAGATGATATGGGAAACACACTACAGTCGAGTCGTTCGACATTTCGGGGTCGAGAAAACAGTAGCAGTACTGCAGAAGTATTTCTATTGGCCAAACCTTCGAAAGGATGTCGGGAAGCACATCAGATCATGTACTGCCTATGCCATTGCCAAACTGACCACTGCTAAACTCTTCTTTGAACGAGTGTGGGTGCACTTTGGGATCCCACAATCTATCATATCAGATCGGGATAGCAGATTCCTCAGCACATTTTGGTCCAGCCTCTGGTCAATTCTGGACACCAGGCTCACCAAGTCCACAACTTTCCATCCCCAAACAGATGGTCAGACATAGGTCATCAACATAATGATTGTACACATTCTGTGCATGTACAATTCAAAGCATCCACGCACATGGGATGAGAGCCTCCCCTATGTACAACATAGTTATAATCAGGCTCTCCACGGTTCAATCGGCCATAGCCCCTTTCAGGTGGGCTTGGGATTCCAACCACTATGTCCCATTGACATAGCCATGCCATTTGCGGCTACGCAGGCCGATTTGGCTCATGTCCAGTCTGAAGTTGACAAAGAAAATAGCTTCATTGAGTGCATTCAACACATCCGTCAATAGGTTCATGACATATTGGACAGAGCCAATGCTAAGTACAAGCAACGCCATGATCAACATCGGGTGCCACATAACTTCCAGGTGGGCGACAAAGTATGGCTACATTTGCAGAAGGAGCGCCTCACTGGACCCCACCGCAAGCTTTTCCCACTCCGATACAGGTCGTACACCATCACCAAGGTTGTAGGGAACAATGCCTTCGAGCTCAGTATTCCATCATTCCTTGGTCTGCACCCAATATTCAATGTGGACCACCTTCGTTCTTACTTCCCACCTCTACTAGACACCTCTGACATTGCAGAACAACTCACACCAACAGAGTTAAACCCAGACTGCATGGAATAGGCCACCATAGATTGTATCATGGACATGCAAATCAAGAACACTTGCCAACAGAAGATCCAACTGTATCGGGTTGTTAAATCTGGCCAACTCCTGCACCAAGGAAAGTGGTTCACTAGGGACCAAGTTTAGCAGAAATTTCCTCATCTCATGGAGGAACTTAACGAAATGGGGACCATTGCTTCCTAAGGGGGGAGGAATGATCTAGGTGGATATTGGTGGTCACCTGCCTATTCCACTTGGGGCCCCACCATTGTCTCTTTCAGTTTTTTCAGTTTCGGCACAACTTACTATTTTTAGCATTTTTTCAGGTCCTGAACTTCCAGGGCCGTTTTGAGGCCCTAAATGATGTTTTTTGGGAAAATAGGGAGCAACATCAATTTCACTCAAAATTTGTAGTCCTTGGATAGATTTTTATAACGAGGTATGGTACGCATCAAACGAAGATCGTATGCCAAAGTTATGTCCTCGAAAAGTTGAAACACCAATTTACCCAGACGGGGCCCATAGTTTTGGCGCTTCATCTCCTAGGGTTAGGGTTTTGGATATTTAGGATTTCCCATTGTTTATAAATAATAAATAGGCCCTCGAGCCTCATTGTAACTCAGTTTAGAGGCCTGTAGCCGCCACATCTCTTCTAAGAGATAGCTACCAGTGCCCTAGCTAGTTTTATTTCCATTCTGTCTGTAAGCAAATTTTAGTTCTTCGATATTAATGAAATGAAGTGTTATTTCCACTACATTTTTGTATTTATGGTTATATGTTTATTCTATTGCGTTCCTGCATAAACCTGGATCATAATCCCTAAGAGAGCGTGGGGCCAGGTATTTTTAAATATCCTGCCCTCATGGGTATTTTTCCTCTTCCTCCACCCAAAACCATTCAAATAAACATGATCTCTCAGACTGACGACCCATGGATCATCCCTTCGCCTGAACATATTATTTCTTTCAGAGATTTGATGGCGTTGAGTCCGATTGAGATTGACTATTGTGAACTCATTGCGGCTTCGGATCCTCTGCCTTCTGATCATGCTCCTTTGAGCATGTCTCTCGATGCTTATTCTCAATCCCCTTGGCTTATCGATTCAGATTCTTCCGATCCCTTGAAAGAGATATTTCCTTCCGATGAAGCTATCATGCAAACTATGTCTCTCGAGGATTTACCGTGGGACGATGGTCATCATCGTTCCTCGTTCATGCCCGGCCTCGGGGCCATGTCTACGTGTCTTGAGAGGTTTGCATCTCAGTTTCCTTCTCCTCTGCTTCTAATGCCTATTCTGACACATGAATTTTTTACTCAAGGTAACTTGAGTAACATTACACAAACGATGCCTATTGACATTTCCGTCAAACCGGGAATTTTCTAGAACATCCATCTCAGGGTCACCTGTTCTTCCGATGAACTTCAGGTTTATAGTCGCCTTTTCTGTGAGTTCTGCGACGTCTTTTCATGGTCCTACAAATAAATGCTGGCATCCCGGTATAGTGGTGCATCAAATTCCTACCTACCCCGATTCAAAGCATGTTCGTCAACGTCTTCGTCCTGTGCACCCTCGGAAAGCTGCCGCCATTAAAAGTGAAGTTGAAAAACTTCTCAACGCTGGTTTCATCTACTTGATTCCCTTGACAGAATGGGTGTCTAACATTGTCCCTGTAGATAATAAACAGGGTACCATTCGAGTTTGTGTTGATTATCATGACATCAATCGGTCCAGTCCCAAGGATAATTATCCTACTCCCTTTATTGATCATATCATTGATGACTGCGCTGGGAGTGAGATATTTTCCCTCAAGAAGGCTTTTCTGGCTATAACCAAATTAAAATTCTCTCGACTGATCAGCATAAGACCACTTTCATCTGTCCTTGGGGTACTTTCCTGTATAAGAAGCTTCCTTTCGGCTTGAAGAATGTTGGGGCCACATTTCAACAAGCGATGTCATACGCTTTTCACGATATTAAGCACATTGTTTAGACTTATCTGGATGACCTTTTGGCTCATTCAGCTAAGCATAAGAACCATCCTGACCATCTTCTTCAAATTTTTCTTCGTTGTCGATGCTACAATATCTGGCTAAATCCGCACAAATGTGTCTTCTGCATTGATTCTGGTAGACTCTTAGGGTTTATCGTGTCCAAAGATGGGATTTTCCTTGATCTACTCAAATTCAAGGCTATTATTAATCTCCCCTCTCCATCTTCATTACATCAGTTGTAGATTCTGCAGGGGAAGGCTAATTTTTTATGTCGTTTTATCCCTAACTATGCCGAAGTAGCTAAAGGATACACGCGATTACTAAAGGAGGGTGTCCCTTTCCTTTGGGATGAGATCGCCCAAAAGTATTTTGACGCTTTGAAGACGTTGCTTGTCAACGCTCCTTTGTTGCATCCTCTGAACTATCATCGTGATTTTTCCCTCTATTTAGCTACCGCTTTCATCACGATTCCCATGGTTCTGGTTCAAGATGATGATGACGGTGACGAGCATGTTATTTACTACCTCTCTCGTAACCTTCTCGATACCGAAACACACTATGCCCATGTCGAGAAGCTAGTGTTAGCTATGGTTCAAGCGGTTCAACATTTTCATCATTATATTCTTTTGTGTATTGTGACTGTGATTTCTGAATGCAACCCCATGACTTACATATTGTCTCAGAAATTGTTGGGGGGAAAATACTCAAAGTAGATTGTTATCCTCCAAGAGTTAGATTTGGAATTTACTACTGCCAAATCAAATAATTCATTAGTATTTGTTGATTTGATCTGCTCCATTCCCTCTGACTCTGCTCTGTCTAGTTCTGAAGAATGCATTCCAGATGATACACTTTTTTTTATTAGCACCCTCGATCCTTGGTACGGTGATATCATCGTATATCTTTAGACTTCCACTTTTATATCCGAGTTGACGAAGGATGCTCGTCGACCCATCCGTTCATATAACGTATCCTTATCATATTGTTGGAGATACACTCTACCGCATCAGAGTCAATTCCATTCTCTGCCAGTGTTTGACTCTCGAGAAGGCTGAGAAAGTTCTAAATGATTTTCATAGTGGCGCTTATGGTGGTCACATGTCTGATTATGCTACTTTAAAAAATATTCTTCGTGTTCTGGCCCTCTATCTTCAAGGACTGCATTATTGTTGCCCGTAAATGTCATGATTTCCATATCTATCAGCGCAATATGTGTGCGTTGCCTACACATCTCCACCTTGTCATTACTGTTGGTCCCTTTGCAAAGTGGGGCATCAATTTTATGATGTGTAACCCTCACTTGGCCGGGGGGGATGCTTATATTATCTTAGCCATTGACTACTTCACCAAATGGGCCAAAGCAATGCCTACAATTTCCGCCAACGGTAAGATAGTAGCTCAGTTCATATTCAATCGCATCATCTCTAGGTTTGGTGTCCCTCAAGCCATCATTACTGGTCATGGTTCCCATTTTTGGCATTATATGGTGGCAGAGTTGACTTCCAGGTTGGGCTTGCGTCACGATAGCTCAACGTCGTACTATCCTCAGGCCAATGGCCAGGTGAAGCTGTGAACAAAGTTCTTGTCACCATACTTCAACGTACGATTGGGATACACAAATTCAATTGGCATCTCATGTTATTTTCGGCTCTCTGGGCATACCGAACCTCAGTCAAGGATGTGACCGAATTCACTCCATTCCAACTTTTTTACGGTCTAGCATCTACCCTTCCGATTGAGTGTGAAATACCTTCACTCAAGTTGGCTATTGAATTACTTCCCAACACTTCACATGAAGAAGAGCGTCTTCTCTACTTAGAAAGGCTAGATTAAACTCGCCGCTTTGTTGCTTTGGTTATCGAGGCATAGAAGAAGCGAGTCAAAGCTCATTTTGACCAATCAGTTTCCCCTCGCTCCTTTGTATAAGGATACCTCGTCCTCCTATATGACCAAGTTCATGATACCCATGTGGCATGGGCCTTACATTGTTAAACGCGTTTTGAAGAATGGGGCCTATGAGCTCATTGATTACGAAGGTCATCCTTTAGATCAAGCCAGAAATGGGTTGTATCTCAAAAAGTACTATGCATGAGCCATTCGTGCATGTTTTGTGTACATAGGTGTTTTTGTTTTCATTTTTGTACATTTTTTTGGTTTGGTGTGTTTTGCGAGCATTTTCTTGCTTTTTGGGTCGTTGCTTATTGTGCAGATGTCTATTACCCCTTATGTCGGTTTCATGGATGGTGCTTCCTGTAGTACCCAAAACTTGTCTTCGGAAACCTAGGTGATTTATGATCCTATTGGTGAGTTGATAGACCTGCAATGTATTTGTCTAGGACGAACTACAAACAATGTCGCTGAATATAGTGTTGTTATTGAAGTGTTAACCAAGGCAATTACCCTCGGCATTAGTACATTGGTTGTAAATATAGACTCACAACTTGTTGTTCTTCAACTTAATGGGCATTATTCATTTAGAAACTCTCACATTTTAAGATTGTATTTATGTGTTCGTTTGTTGGAAAGAAAATTTGATTATATCACATATCAACATATTCCTAGACAAATGAATCCATTAACTGATACAGTGGCTAACATTGTATTGGATAGACATTTGCGTAATCTATAAAATCATCATCACATGAGAGATTCATATCAAATGGGAATATATATATATATATATATATATATATATATATATATATATATATATCGAATGTTTGCATCAATGTGCACCATAAGTTTCAAAAAAATATGTGTGTTTCTGTTACATCCTGAGACATCATGTCTCTAAAAAATATGCAGAAATAAAGCCTAGGTGTCTAATCGGCATGATGATCATGATAACATGTCACTTCTCGGACAAGCCATCTCAGCAAGCGGTGAACTCGGTTTGAAAACCCTATAGTGTGTCTCTGATACACAGGAGGAACATCGTCGAATCGCGCATAGTCTGGGACCCCATGGGCGATTCCCTCCAAGTTGTGCATGATCTCCTCCTCCTCACCCTGATGGAAAACATCAAAATTGCGAGGTATTCGCCTTGCTATCGGAGACATCCCTGCAGGTCTCTCTAGCCCTACATTTTCAAATGCATGGATTAATTGTCAGGACATACATACCAAAAAAAACATAATAATCATGAAAATTGAAAATGAGTCTTACCAAGTTCTTCATCCCAATCCTCTCCTTCCGAGAGTGGGAGGTCTAGATCACCAGTGAAATCTGTACGAGAGTAGGGCTAGTCCTCCACAACAATCAACTATTGGTAGAGCCAATCAAAGAATTCCGGTCTCCAGGAAATCTGCTGACTGCCCCCTAATCTTGGCATCAGAGCTGCCCATCGGGCCATCCGTGGTTCCAGTGCTGGTGGTGTTGGGACTATCACCTCCTGATGCTGAAATATTGGTAGTTATTCCAGGAAGAACGATACCAGGATAGAACCATAACCAAACTGATTCAATTTGGTCTTCTTGCACTTTGTTAGCTGTCGTTTTATATTGATTGTTACTGCCTCTGCCCAGTTGTAGATGGTTGGTGTCAAGCAGTCTACAACAAGAAGTATTTGTGTTTTTTTTATTCGTGTGGTGCTTGTGATCCTGTAGCTCGTATGATCGTGTGTAGCAATACCTTGAATGCTAAATCCGGGATAGTTTGGATGTCCACCTTCCCGCTTTTTGATCCTTTCCGTGCCCCTGGACATGCCCTGTCTATTACCATGCTCATGTTCTCCATGGTAGGCCGGGTACTGGTCAAGATTGGTGATGCTCCCCTCCATGACAGTCCTGTTATGAAATAGATGTCTGAAACATCAATCTCGAGTTCTTGATCTTGAAGAATGAATTTTTCCTGATCCTCGTCCCAGATACTGATCAAGTATTGCAACAACTCCGGTTGAGCTCTAAGGCATGGTGTCATTAAGAATTTTTTCAATCCACAATCTCTGAGAGCTTCCATGCATCTCTCATTATCCATGGCAAGCTCGTCTTCTTCACTATGTTCCCTTTCCTTTCACTAGATCACCATTTTTCTACTTTTTCACTTGCAAACATGTTCATATGGACATTATTAGCCAAATCAAAAGCTAAAATTTGTTAAATTTATGCTCATAAAGCTTGCATTGTGGGTTTAAAAGCATTGCGCAGTTGGCATGACTGTTTGGGAAGCAGTCGCGTCAATGGGCGTGCCTTTGTTCAGGAAATCGGGCGGTTGGCGTGAGTCTGTGCCCAAAACCTTCGATGACTGTCATGCCATATTTTTCACAATTTCCCCCTCATAAATTAAAAATGAAGGTTGCAGGTAATAAAAGAATATTTAAAATGTGGGGAAGGATGTTGACTCTTACTTGGACCTGACGGATTCGAGATTGGTATGCCGGATTGCCTGCTATCATCACCGCAAAATCGCAATATAAAATGGGTAACTATTGCTCCACAAGAGGTAAAAGTGAAAAGTAATTTTTTTTACCATTTTGGAATTTTATAACTTTTCAAAACCCTAATTAGGTTTTAATTATTACATTATGTTATTTCAAGAAATGGGTTTTATGCTTGTTTCTTGTGCAATGACAGGTCTTTAATGAGATAGTGATGAAGTAATGAGTTTTATTTTATACTTTTTTCAGGCTCGGTAAAAACATGAAAAAGTCACTACTGGAGTCATATTTCCGCTCTTTTTTTACTCTCTAAAACTAAAAATATTTCCGAGACTCTTGTCGTTTTGAACTCATTAAATGGCTGCGAAACGATATCTACCTAGTATATGTTTACCGCTTTTTCAGGCTGGGATAGATTATTTACGAAAAATGAATACCTTAGTCTATCACGACTAAGAGTTTCTTTCAGATATTGTTTTCTACCTTTTAGGATCTGAGAGACTATTTACGAAAAGGGGCATGATGGAGTTTTGTTTTCTGCTTCTTTTCAAACTCTCTAAACATGAAAAGATGTCGAGTTATCCCTTTGTCAGACTCGTTAAACCTTGATGACATCGGACATTATCACCATGACGTTCATTGAGATCCTCCTTCCTAGGTCTCGTAAAATGTACTAGGATGGATTTTTCCGAAGGACAAACTTACAGTGCAAGCATATGCTATCCCCTTCAAGCTTGTTTTAAAAAATAATTGGGGTACTCGCCAGAAATGGTGGGGGAAAATTGAACCAGATTTTAGTTGTGTCGGCAGTATGTCGTTCTTGAACATGACACTCGTCTGCATTTGTGTTGGGTTGGGGACATCTCATTTCTTCATTTTTGCCTTCATGGGTTTGGTTAATCTATTTTTACCTCTCAAATGATATTTGCCACGTAATCATGACCTCAGATCCCTTGATGTCAAATACTTCCAAATCCAGAGTCGTGTTGTTGATATGTTCAAGAGAAGTTTACCTTTGCAGTTTTCAACCTCCCTCTGATTCTCTGTTGGTCTTGATTCACTTTCTTCATGTTCCTCTGTCTCATGTCGATGATGTGGGAAAAATTATGGCCCTCCTTCGACCAGGTCACTTCCTGTCGACTTCATCTCATTATCTAGGAAGTTGGTCTAGAGACTCCCTACCGGTACCTTGGAGCCTTCATGCCTCAATGGCAGGTTCTTTGCATTTGACGACAAGTCCACATCATTGGCCTTCAGTTGAGTGATTCTGCATCTGTTCAAAGCCAGATCACTATTCACATTCCATGGATTGTACCTGTTATACCTTGAGAGCCATTGTCATCATTGGTGGTTTCTCTCGTGCCTGTTAACAAATTTCATCATTGGCTGGTAATCAGGTGATTTTATTGCATGTTCGACTTCAGTTTACATATTTGCATGCTTGAATTTGTACTTGTTCAGATTGAGATGGAGTGAAAGACCCTTGGTTTTGTCTGATAAGATCCAGGCTATGGGATATTATGGTTTATCATGACTTGTTGCATGACTCTTTTGATTGGATAGTTGCCTCCATACCTCGGATCTTAGTTCATATATATACTCTATTATGGATGGCTGCGCCCATGCCACATGTTCATGTATCAGAGATATCAGTTGTATTTGTAATTGCAGGTATTTCGACATCGGTGTTTGGTTCAAACGCGTTCTCGTAAATCATTTCATCCCTTCCTCTCTCTCGGACCTCATGCTTTATGGGGCATTTGTTACACAACATTTTGTCATTGTCTCTACAAACCCCATCCCAGACATTGGAGGCTCATTTCTGTGACCAAAATAAAGTATCACACATTGCAAAGACCATCATTTCATCCCTTTCCATGAGTACAACAATCCTTCTGTTGACAATTTCCTGAGCAGACCATTAGAAACACCTGTTTTTGCCTTGGCGCTGGTAGCCCGTTATACCCTCATGCCAATGAGGAACATTAACACTGAACCCCATGCCAGTTGGTTCTCTGTCTCAGTTAGCTACCCATGCCAATCTTTTTATGGAATTTTTTTTTACAATAGAGGCGAAGTTTCCATCATAACGACTTCATGGGCGAGTCATAGGGAGTGGTTCGACTGAATAACCACAGCCTTCCTCCTTTGGCCTCTTGTTTCCACCTTTTGGGGAAACCTCCTAAGGGATAAGGCCTCCCTTCCACCATAGTAGGGATCCTAACCTCCTCCTCTCCCTCTATAAATATAGCCATCTTCCATTGATGTGCTAGCTGAAAGGATAGCTGAACTGAACATATTGTTGCAGAAACACTGAAGAGATTTCTATTCTCTTTGCTAGAAAAAGATAGAACGGAAGAGACCCTTATTGAGAGAGCTTAGGCTTGTGTCTTAATCCCATCCGAATTCCTTCACATTCAGTGAGACACGCTTCGATTGAACCCCACTGAACGAGTCTACGACGTCAAGGCTTGGTTGTATATATTTCTTCTATTAATACATATGCATGGCTATTGTTTGGTTCCCATCTTGCGTTGATGTATTTTATTTAATAAAATATGCTTAACCCTCCTTGACTGGTTAGTAGTTATGAATGAGATTGTTGTTTCATATGCTGCTCTTCTTTGTTGATCTTCGTGCAAGTATCCAAGCATCATCGCAGAAGGATCGTGACCTGCCAAGATAGGAATCAAGAGGCTACCACTACAACAACCACAACAATAGCGTTTGACTCCAGGTAGGTGGATCTACCTCGTCTATTTCATTCATTAATTATGAACCTACACTCTATCTTGTCTCTATGTTACTAGACCCACTCCAGGGCTAGAGAGATCGTCTCTGTCCACAGAGAGGATTTACCTTCATAACACACATGTATTGAGTCCACCAATTTTTGAACTTGTTCATCATTGTTTCCATGTTCACACTTGCCTCTAGAACATGCTTGGATGGACTTTTTTTATGAGTCCTGGATCATGTAGGGCTTCATTGTGCTTCAGTTTTACTCCACAACTAGGCTACAATGCAAAATTATCCCAACTTCAGTGTAATACTGTAGAGAATAGATAATGTTGTGGATGATGTCAATATCTAGTATTATGCTAGTATATCATATTAAAATTGTAATAATTTGTCTTAATTGTTTCTTAATAACCTTTTTCTGTTGATTCAGAATCTTACCTCTAAGCAGTAACACTTGTTTAAGGGGCAACTCAAACCTAAAGCTGCAGCGACCACTATTTCAATATAGAAACATCGAATTGTGATGATGTTTCACATGAAAAAGAGCATGTGCATCATCAAAGGAAAATGTGATGATCTGACTCATCTCATTATGCATTGTTTCATTGGAAGTTCCTTCCTCCTATTTAGGTGGCTATTCCACTCATAATGTACCCAATATTTTTCATACCTAAGCTCAAAATCCCATATTGTGTAAATTCTAAGAAACTCGCAACATTTACACAATATAATAGTTAAAAACACCAAACCATAACTATATAATAGGAAACCAATACTATATGCACCAACTACTCCATATTTTATGAAAGAACCTATATTTTGAGACTGTTTATGGAATTTTTTGGTGAGTTTAGAGTTTATAGTGGATTACTTTTCCATCCCCTGATTCTACTTAATAGAAATGTGGTGCTTTTGTGACTTGAATATCAGCCTTATTTACCATGTCTCCTGATATTAAATTGTGGGCATATCCTAGGCCCAATAAGAATCACGCTTCAAGACCATTAACTGTGCAAAATTGTTCCTCCTCGGAATTTCCTGTGCAAGAGGTCAAGCATATGTGACAGAACCGAAGTAATCCAAAGTTCTCATGATGAAATTCAAGGTTTGCACAAATACTCTATCCAAAATTGTAGAAAATACTCTGCACGAATATCTCCATGAGTGATGGTTCATTCTTAAACCAATGAGTGGGAGGGCTAGGGTTGGTGGAAGGAGGGGATCCTGCCCCTATTTTTATCTATGTTATGGGAACCAGCTGTAGTGGAGGATAGGACGATGCACTAAATCCAACCCTACCCCTTTTGAACCTCCTCCTAAACCCAAAACCAAGCAATGAGGATCATGTGACATGGAGTTAGTTGTGATTCCACCACCACCCCATTAAGATAGAAGATGTAGCAAGTAGGTGGAACTGTTCCCACTTCATGATACTCAGTTGATAGGAAGAGGGCTTGACCTTTGAATTAGGGTGGAGAGGGAAAGTGAATTTCTTATATGCAGAATTCTTATATCGACAGCACAGCATAAAAACAAGTATCGCGAAATTTTCTTTGATCAATCAGGAATCCTAAATAAATCCACATTTCACACTACCCATACAACTTATAAATGATGCAGTGATCGATCACACTAACAGATCATACTATCACTTGATTACTAATCAACCAATCTTACCAGAGAATAAGCAATGTGTAGGTCTGTAATAAGCCCTAGTTCTTTTGTTATATATCTTGGATACAACAAGAGATGATTCATAAGTAGCTCTGCTCCAGAAGGAAAAATACAAAATATTTGCGACAAATTTTCCAGTTGAAATCTTCAAAGAAGACAATATTAGGTTTTGGCTTCAGAACTTCAACAAGATCTCTGCCATGGTTCTCTGATCAAATTGAATAAAATCTCACTGTATAAATGCAAATTCATATTATGGATTACCTTAGATGGCCTTTCCATAGGGGCTGAATACTGAACAATTTACTTCAGTCATACTGAATACACAAAATCATCAAAATCTTCGGTCATGCAGAGCTCTTCACATCAATCCAACGCCTAAAACTCCCTCCGATTTGAATCTTGGATCAACGGATTCAAGCAACAATGGGGCAGAACTAAAGAAACAACAAGGTGTGCCAGGGAATGGTCATTTAGCATTCAACGTTCAGGGCGAGTTAGGTTCCGCAGGGCGTCGAGCAGTTCGATAGAGTGGAGTCAGGTTCTACCTATGCATAATAGTGACAACGCTTGGAAGGGTGTATTTTTTGCAGGCGGGAATAGGGGGGCTAGGTGAAGGGTGAAAGTTTTTTTAGGCAGGAAATGGAATTAAAAAATAATAATAATAGTAATAATAATAATTTAATGTAAATAATAATATTTAATATATATATATATATATATATATATATAAATAAAGTAAAAATTGAATATAAATAAGTAAGATATTAAAGTGTATATAAATTATTTAATATGTAAAACTTACAACTTTCCACACACACAACCCGACTGACCCAAACCCGACCCCAACACGTTTCCTTGGGTGCCCTCAAACGGTACGACTCGACCCGCCCGAACTAAGGCACAAGGGTGCAAATGGAAAATGGGTCGCACGAACGTGCACATTAAGGGACACAGACGGTCACCACTTAGAATTTTTTATACGACCTCCCTCACACTACCTGACACGACCTGACCCGAATGCATTTCCTTGAGCACCCTCACACGACACGACCCGACCCATCTGAACGAAGGCACAAAGGAGCGCCAAATGGAAAACGGGTCGCACGAACGTTTACAAGGCACACAAGTTGTCTTAACTTAGCATTTTTTATATGGCCACCCTCACACGACCCAACCCAACCCTACCCGAATGCGTTTCCTTGGGCGCCCTCACACGACCCAACTATACTTGCTCGAATCAAGGCACAAGGGGGAAAATGATAAATGGGTCACACGAACATGCACAAGACACACGGGCGGTCACAACTTAGAATTTTTGATACAACCTCCCTCACACGACCCGACCTGAATGCGTTTCCTTGGGTGCCTCACACAACACGACTCGACCCGACTCGACCCAAACACATTTCCTTGGGCAACCTCACACGACCCGACCCGACCCACCTTGAACGCATTTCCTTGGGCGCCCTCACACTACCCGACTCGACCCGAACGTGTTTCCTTGGGTGCCCTCACACAACCGTACCCGAACCGCCTAAACAAAGGCACAAGGGAGCAAAAGACAAATGGGTCACATGAACGTGCGCCACAAGGCAGACAGGTTGTTACAACTTAGCATTTTTTATACATCCTCCCTCACACGACCTGATGCGACTTGAGTACCCGACCCGAATGCATTTCCTTGGGCGCCCTCACACAACCCATCCTAACCCAACCCTCCCTGAACGTATTTCCTTAGGCACCCTCACACGACCTGACCCTACCTAAATGCGTTTCCTTGGGCGCCCTCACACGACCCTACCCAAACCGCCTGAATGAAGGCACAAGGAAGAAAAAGGCAAACAGGTCACACGAACGTGTGCCACCAGGCACACGAGCTGTCACAACTTAACATTTTTGATATGGACTCCCTCACATGACACAACCCAACCTGAACCAACTCGAACATGTTTCCTTGGGCACCCTCACATGACTTGACCCGACCTGCCCAAACAAGGAAACAAGGGGAAAATGACAAATGGGTCACATGAACGTGCACAAGACACACGGGTGGTCACAAATTAACATTTTTTATACGACCTCCCTCACACGACTTGACCCGAACACATTTCCTTGGGTGCCATCACATAAAAAAAACTGAACTGAGCTGACCCGAATGCGTTTCCTTGGGTGCCATCACATGACCCGACCTGACCCAACCCGCCCTGTATACGTTTCCTTGGGCACCCTCACACGACCCAACCCAACCCAATCGCATTTCCTTGGGCACCCTCACAGGACCCTACCCGACCTGCCCGAACGAAGGCACAAGGGAGAAAAAGGCAAACAGGTCACACGAACATGCACCATAAGCCACACGATCTGTCACAACTTAACATTTTTGATACGGACTCCCTCACATGACCCGATGCGATCTGAGTACCTGACCTAAGCGCATTTCATCAGGTGCCCTCAGACAACCTGACCAGACCCAACCCGCCTTGAACATGTTTCCTTGGGTGCCCTCACACGACCCGAACTGACTTGAATGCATTTCCTTGGGCGTCGTCACACGACCCTACCCAATCGGCCCGAACGAAGGTACAAGGGAGAAAAAGGAAAACGTGTCACACGAACATGCGCCACAAGGCACACGAGCTGTCACAACTTAGAATTTTTAGTACGACCTCCCTCACATGGCCTGATGTGACCCAAGTACTCGACCCGAACACGTTTCCTTGGGGACCCTCACACGTCATGACCTGACTCCCCCAAATGAAGGCACAAGGGAGAAAAAAGAAAACAAGTCACACAAACATGCACAAGGCACACAGGCGGTCATAACTTAGCATTTTTTATATGGTCACCCTCACACGGCCCAAACTTGTGACCTGCTCGAACGTGTTTTTTTAGGCGCCCTCGTACAACCCGACTCGAGCTACTCGAACATGTTTCTTGGGTGCCCTCACACAACCCAACTCGACTCGACCCAACCCAACCCGCCCGAATGCGTTTCCTTGGGCACCTTCACACAACCCGACTCAACCTGAATTGAATGACAAGGTTGTGGTTGGTATAGAAGCTTGGAAATTATATTGGTTGGTCTCAGTGAAACATTGGCAGGGTCAAGACATTGCTCAGGGTTGAAGCTTCATAATAAGACATGGCAAGTTGGGAAGAAAGACCTTGTACAGGTTGAGGCATATGAAAGAAGAGTACCCATGGATTCATGTTGAACTTGAATTCTTGGAGGAGAATTTTGATGTAGAGCTTCTTCAACTTGGTTGGGCAATGGAGCAAGATGAAGCTGCAGATTGTGAGGAAGAAGAAGAAGTTGAGACATGTGAAGAAGAGGATGTTGCAAATGTGTCAATGATAAAGGAATAACTTGATGAACACGTTGGACTGGGATCGTGCACTTTGCAGACATTGATGATGGAGGACACTTATAGGGTTACGGGTTAATGGGTTTAGGGTTTAGGGGCTTAAATGGATTAGGGTTTTATGGGTTTAGGGGGTTAAATGTGTTAGGGGTCGGGAATTAGGGTTTTAGGGGTTAGGGGTTAAGGATTTAGAGGTTTAAGGTTTAGGGGGTTAAATAGGTTAGGGGTTTAGTGGGTTAGATGGGTTAGGGGTTAAGGGTTTAGGGTTTAGAGGTTAAATGAGTTAGGAGTTAAATGGGTTAGGGTCATGTGAGGGAGGTCAGATCAAAAATGCTAAGTTGTGATCGTTTGTGTGCTTTGTGCACGTTTGTGCGACCCATTTTCCATTTTCTTCCTTGTGCCTTTGAGGGGTTATGGGTTAGGGGTTAATGGGGTTAGGTTTTAGGGGTTAAATGGGTTAGGGTTTTAGGGGTTTAGGGGGTTAATGGGTTAGGGGTCAGGAATTAGGGTTTAAGGGGTTATGGGTTAAGGATTTATAGGTTTAGAGTTTAGGGGATTAAATGGGTTAGGGGTTTAGGGGTTTAGGGGGTTAAATGGGTTAGGGGTTAAGGGTTTAGGGGTTAGGGGTTAAGGGTTTAGAGGTTAAATGGGTTAGGGGTTAAATGGGTTAGGGTCGTGTGAGGGAGGTCCTATCAAAAATTCCAAGTTGTGACAGTCTAAGTGCTTTGTGCACGTTCGTGCGACCCGTTTGCCATTTTCTCACTTGTGCCTTCGAGGGGTTAGGGGTTAGGGTTTAAGGGGTTAAATGGGTTATGGGTCAGGAATTAGGATTTAAGGGGTCAGGGGTTAAGGGTTTAGAGGTTTATGGTTTAGGGGGTTAAATGGGTTAGGGGTTTAGGGGTTTAGGGGGTTAAATGGGTTAGGGTTAAGGGTTTAGGGGTTAGGGGTTAAAGGTTTAGAGGTTTAGTGTTTAGGGGTTAAATGGGTTAGGGATTTAGAGGTTTAGGGGGGCCTCACATGGCACGACCTGACCAGACTTGACCCGACCCACCTGAACGTGTTTCCTTAAGCGCCCTCACACGACTAGACCTGGACGCATTCCTTGGGCGCCCTCATAAGACCCGACCCAACTCGACCCGCCCGAATGTGTTTCCTTGGGTGCCCTCAAGTATGTCATGACTCGAATCGACCCGACCCGAACGCGTTTCCTTGGGAGCCATCAAACGACCTGATCCGACCTGACCCATCCGAACATCAATTAAGGCATGAGGGAGAAAACGAAAAATGAGTCGCACGAACGTGCATAGGTCACACAGGTGGTCACAAATTAGCATTTTTGATACGACTACCCTCACATGATCTGACACAAACATGTTTCTTGTGGTGCCCTCACATGACCCGACCAGAACCGACCCAGCCCGCTTGAACGCATTTCCTTGGGCGCCCTCACATGTCCTAACCTGACCCGACCCAACCCACCCGAATGCATTTCCTCGGGTGCCCTCACATGGCACGACCCGACTCGACCCACCCGAACGCGATTTCCTGGGCACCCTCACACGACACAACCTGACCCACCCGAACACGTTTCGTTGGGCACCCTCACACGACACGACCCTACCCGACCTGCTCAAATGCATTTCATTGGGTGCCCTCACACGACACGAACCGACCCAACCCGCCATAATGCATTTCCTTGGGAGGCCTCACATGACACGACCCGACCTGACCCAACCCGCCCGAACGTGTTTCCTTGGGCACCCTCACACGACCTGACATGACCCAACCCAGACACGTCCCTTGGGCGCCCTCATAAGACCCAACCTGACCTGACCCACCCAAATGTGTTTCCTTGGGCACCCTCATAGTACGGCATGACCTGACCCGACCCGACTCACCCGAACGTCGATCAAGGCACGAGGGAGCAAATGGAAAATGGGTCGCACAAACATGCACAAAGCACATGGGCAATCACAACTTAGCATTTTTGGTATGACCTCCCTCACACGATCCGACTTGAACGTGTTTCATGAGGCACCCTCACACAGTAGGATCTGACCCGCCCGAATGAAGGCATAAGAGAGAAAATGGAAAACAGATCGTACAAACATGCACAAGGCACATGGTCGGTCACAACTTAGCATTTTTTATATGGCCACCATCACACGACCCGACCTGACCTAACCCAACCCGACCTGCTCGAGCACTTTTCCCTAGGTTCCCTCACATGACCTGACATAACCTAACCCGCGTGAACACATTTCCCTGGGCACCCTCACATGAACCGACTTGACACGACCCAATTTTTGGATCTCTAGTGGTTCAATGTCATTAAGCATGTGGGATAAAAGATCCTGTTGATCCTATGCATCCACTTCTGATTGATTTATTTGATTCTCCATTGTCTCTTCTTCTTCCTCCTCCGAGAGGTGGGGATCAAAAGCATACCATCCTTTCGGTTTATGGGCCAGCCTCTTTTTCCTTTTTGGTATCTTTTTTGTTTGTGGGCATGTTCTCTGCAGATTACTAGTTTGAAAGCATGTTCGACATCATAATTTCATGTTTTCGTACTCTAATACTTGGGTCCACTGAAATGCTTTTTGTTTCAGTTGAATGTGATCAGGTATACCTTTGTTTATGTTTATCTCAACACAAATTCCAACGAAAGTGAAAATACATTTCTTTGTTCTTTCTAGGTCCCCAAGGTGTTTCCAATTTCCTCTAACATTGTGTGGTGCTAGAAGGGGAGGGGGAGATTTGGTAGTCTCACCGAAATTGGCATAGTTGAAACCATAATGTTTGTAGCATAAAAATCTAGGGACCATGGGGTGATGAAGATCCAATAGATACACAATTGGCATATCATATTTATGTTATATTGTTGATTTTTCAATTTTATATATAAATTAATTGGAAAAATACATTATTTTCTCAATTAAATATATTTTTATTAATTTAATAATTTTTAATAATCATAATTTTTTTTAGTTTTACACACAAATATTTAATATTTGCATCTCATTATTTACATAATACTTCATAGCACGATTTTTGCCAATTGAAATACTCGATAAACTAATAATCATAATAAATATTAAAAAAAAACACTCTTTGCGGATAAATAATGCAATTCCATCCCTAAACCATACTAAATAATGATTAAATTTGATAGCGCAATTCCACCCATAAATCATTATATTTATTCATATTTTTTCGTATTATCACATATTTGAATTAACTCTAATATATCACACTTCAAGAAATAAAAATTATGAAAAATGGCTATATATTTTTATTTTAAACTGCAATTTTTATATTAATGTTAATATTAATATTAAGTTGGACAAATAAAATTAAAGTCCCGTAACATTCCAAAAATAACCTTTTTAAAAATGAAAATTCCGTAACATCTTCTATAGCCATTTCAACGAGTAGTCTTTAGTGCGACTTTTTGAAGACTTTTAGGGTGGCTTTTTCTAGTTTAATTTCTCTAAAATCAGGCAAGAATTCATTGAAAACACAAGTTTGATGGGTAACCTTGCACAATCAAAGTGCCCTAGAAGTTTTTTAGGGTGTTGAATCCCTATATACAATAAAAAAACCAATTTAAATAATAGAAATCAAGATTTTCCTCCAAAATTTTTACTTGATTCCGACACCTGAAACTCCAGAAAGTTGCACTAAAAACAACTCCTTTCAACGAAAATTTCTTATGAGAAGCAACCTCCCATGCGTAGAGAGAAGAGATTTTGGTAGGAGATTTGGACACATGGAGACCTAAAACTGTATAGGAGCAAAGAAACCCAATGAAAAAGTGTTATGAGCCAGGGATGACGTCAAAGTTGTAAACATTTTCACTCAAAAAATAGTCATGACTCATTCTCCCGACTCTTAATTGATTATGGTGCTTAAAGCTTTCGATACATTTCCAGTCACGTGACGGAAATTTCACTGTCACACTTTCCATTGCAACAAGTCTGTGCTTTCCACTGGAAATGTACCAACAACTCCCATGGCCCAAAGTAGAACCACTATAGTGTTTTTTTTTGTATTTAGCAATCACATTCCAGATCGTAGTGTGGCATGGAAAATGGAGGACATGGATATGTACGTTCTGTAGACTCATTCGGTAGCTCAGCGGTGTGGACATGCCCTCTAACAAAGGACTTTCAAGAAAGAACCGTGTAGTTTCGACAAATTTTTAAGGTTATGAAGTTGAGGTTTTCAAGGACTTTGAAGAATAAATGATTAATTTCGACAAAATTTCAAAGGTATGGGGTTTCCATTTTCAAATTTCGCTTTTTGTTTAAAAATCCATCCACTTGAGGCATAGTAAATGAAAATTTTATCATTTATGTGTTGGAAGAGTCATAAATGATACACGGAAAGGATGAGAACCCGTGCAGTTCTTGGTCTTTGTTAAATAAAACCCGATATTTTGATTTAGTTTCGCGTGGACTAGAAATTTGGAATAATATAGGTGTCTGCTTGATGAAAGCATGAAATATTTTAAAGCAAGTCTGACAGTTTGGATTCTTTCATCACAAGACCGACAGTTTGGAGACGTGTGTTGCAAGACCAATGGTTTGGATACCTTCGTTGCAAATCTGAAATTTCGTCGCAAGTCTGACGGTTTGGAAGGTTTCGTCGCAAGTCCGATGGTTGGGAGTGTTTTGTCGCAAGTTTGACAGTTGGAGCATTTCATCTCTATTCCAATGTTAGGAGTGTTTTCGTCGCATGTCTGAGTTTTTTCACAAGTTTGATGGTTGAGAGCATTTCGTCGCAAGTTCGACGGTTGGAGCGTTTCGTTGCTATTCCAAAGTTAAGAGCTTTTTGGTTGCAAGTCTGATGTTTAGAGAGGTTTGTCGCAATTTCAACGTGTTCTCCGACGCTTTTTGGCGGGATTAAAAAAATTGAGAAAAAGTTGGGAACTTTCTGACAATAGGTCAAGACTTCGGAACTAAAGTGTCGGAAAATTGACCATATGTAATAGTGCCACCATTAGCACTAGTTACACGAACAGAGGTTGGGTCATCTAGCAGGGCTGCAGTTAAGAAGAGAAAATAGGACAAAGTGGTCATAACTTTTCAAATAGGAAATAGGAAAGTGTTTTCTCCACAAATTGTGGAAGGGGCCTTGCTTTCTACATCAGAAAAGCAAGGATATTATAAGTAGCAGGAGACAGTTGTCTAAGAGAAGGAAACCCTTCACCATGACATTTAGATGCTGGACTTGGAGTCCTAAGATGAACAGGAAACCTTAAACCTAGTCGTCAAAGAAAAATATGCCAAAATCAGAGAGCTACACGACAATTTGGAAAGGTCCAAGTTTGTTATCTCCTTCCTTGAGCAAGAGAATAAACAGTTAAAGGAAAATAAAATACTCCTGGAAAAGGACCTGTTTAAGGCTACTAGGAAAGATTTCAAAGGAAAAGGAGTAGTTATCAGTGAGGATGAGGCCCAGACCATAAGGAAAATGCCAAGAACAAGGGGCCTAAAAAGAGCATTGGATCTAGAAAAACAACTAGAGGCACTTCTTGTAGAGGAACTCGATTTTGAGGAAATGATTGCCATGGAAATCAATGAAGATAGGTAAGTCTGGATTGATAGAGTAAACATACAAAAGCTCCTTCAAAAATCTAACAGGGATAATAAGATGATGAGGCACATGGTGTTAGAAATATGATGCAGAGTGTTGTCCTTGCTGGCAACCCACTTGATGAAGATGATGGCAACCTACTTGATGAAGTTGTCCTTAATGCTTGATGAGTTTATTTATGATGTAAATCTGATGTTCTACAAGTAGCTCAGAAGTACCAGAGAAATAAATATCAGTAAGGGCCAGAACAATGATGAAAAGTGTGTGTCACAAAGCATACACGGGTTTGTTTAGGAAAAGTAGCGTATGCAAGCAGAAAAGTACGTGCCAAGTCGCGTATGCCCTTTTGCGCTCCAATTTTAGAATACCAAGGGGTGTTACCATGGTATTGACCCATTGTATTGAGCGCTTGATTATCTATTTGGTCCCGTCCAGGAATACCATCGGAAGTGGTGTGGTTTTGACTCATGGTATTGATAAAGGCTAAACCTATATAAGGAGAAGAAGATCATTGTGTAAAGGTGTGCATGTGTCTGGGCTTTAAATGAATACTTCACTCTGAAGTTTATTTGTATGGTTGAACTCTGTTCTTAATCGATAGATCTGAATCTATGATGCACCTATGAATTTGATGAAGGCTCAAAATCTCTATATCTGGAAATGATGAATCTCTAGGATGATCTGAAAAGAAGTATTGAAGACCTAGCGCAAATCTGTTGAAGAAATTGAAGAAATCTGGGTAAGTTCATAGATCTGGTTTGCTCTGCAAAGTTTATCTTTTATAGATCTATACGTGGGTTCGTTTCGTGAAAAGCGCATGTATACGCGGATCTGTTTAAACAAAGGCACGTATGGGCAGTTAGGGTTGTTCTGAAAAATGCACAGATGTATACGCGGGTTCGTTTCGTGAAAAGCGCGTGTATACGCGGATGTGTTTAAACAAAGACGCGTATGGTATCTGAACTTATAATTTGCTCAAGGTTGAATGTGATTCTGCATATCTATTCTGAAGTCTGGGTTATCTCTGATATTCTGGTTACAGTGGTCTCACTGTTCTGTTGGAAGCAATGGGAAAAGTATGATTGTTGATAAGTGAAGGGTTGTATTGAAGCTGTTTGATCTAGTTTGAAAATTGATGAAACGTGGTTTGCAGTGGTGCTGAGGGTCGAAGCCTTCAGTCAGGGGGTTGTAGCTCCCTTTCAGGAGAGGCTGGTAAATGAGAGCAGGGGGTCGTAACTCCCTTCCAGGAGAGGCTGGTAAACAAGTACAGGGGGTTGTAGCTCCCTTCCAGGAGAGGCTGGTAAACGAGAGAAGGTTGTAGCCTTCTACAGGTGGGTGCCTGCATGCTGGTATGAGTCTGCACTAGTACATGGTTGTAAGAAGTTTTCTTTATAATAAATATTGAAGACAGAGACGACGACAGCGGTGGTTTTCTCCCGAATTGGGTTTCCACCTAAAATCCTGGTGTTCATGTGTGTTGCTTATGTGTGATGATTATTCTGTTCTTTGTGCACCTGTTTACTTTTTTCTAATACATCTGATGAATGAATAATGCAATGATCTAAGTTAAGAATTAAATGCATAATTAGATCTCTGGACATACGCTATTTTTGTAAAGGATATCCGCGTATATACGCGAGTTGGCTTCAGGAAAGTAGCGTATGGGTTTTTAGAAAGGAAAAAGTAAAAATTTTTATTTTCTGCACTAAATACTGATTCACCCCCCCCCCCCTCTCAGTATTTTTCCCAACAATTGGTATCAAAGCAGGTCCTTCTGAAAAAGCTTAGCCGCTAGAAGGAAGATCAAGCAAGATGAGCACTCAAGAGGGAACAGCATCTATCAAGCCTCTGCTCTTCAATGGAAGTAATTTAATCTTCTAGAAAATGAGGATGAGATCCTATCTTCAGTCTATGGGAGCATATGTATGGGCCATTTTTGAACAAGGATATCAATATCCAGCTGCTACACCAACAGATCCAACTGAAAGGAAGAATTATGAATCAAATGAAAAAGCGGTCAATGCTATAATAGGAAGTCTAACTGAATCAGAATTTGTCAAAGTCATGCAGTTGAATACAACAAAGGAAATATGGGACAAAATCATTTTAAGTTATGAAGGTGATACAAAGGTAAAAAGTGAAAAACTCCAAACTCTCAGAATTGAATATGAAAATTTAAAGATGCATAGTGATGAGAGTATTGCCAGTTTATTTTTACATCTTGATGATGTTGTAAATTGTATGAAAAATCTGGGAGAAAAAATAACCGAAGCCACTTTGGTTGAGAAAATTTTAAGATCACTAACGGCAAAATTTGAGTCAAAAGTTTCTGCTCTTGAAGAAAAACAGGATCTTCAAAATCTTACTGTGGTGCAACTTCATGGCATACTGACCGCATATGAAATGAGGAGAGGAGGACCATCTGAAGTCAAAGAAGTTGTTTTTAGAGCTTCTACAAAAGGGAAATAGGTACAAGAAGCAGAAGGGTCAGGATATATCTCAGAAGAAGATGAGGAAAACTTTGTAAAGAAACTACAACTTGGCACAGGACGATTTAGAGGTAAGCTTCCCTTCAAATGTTTTGTGTGTGGAAGAGTTGGTCATTATGCTACTAAGTGTCCTCATAAAGAAACACCTGCAAAAGGGAAGGAAGTAGCAAGAAGGAATAAGAATCAGTTTAACACTAGAAAAAGTTACTATACTCATGAAGACAGTGATGGGTTATCGGATAGTGAGGAAGAATGTGAACAAGATCTTAGACTTCTCATGGCATTTGAATCTAGAGATGAAAAGGATACTTTTGTGGATGCTCTAGAGGAAAATGATTTTCTTGAAGAGAAAAATCAACTCAAAATATGCTTAGAAGAAAGAAAAATTCTCTTAGAAGAATGTGAAATTCTCTTAGAAGAAAGGAAAATAACCATCGAGACTCTGGAAAAGTAGGTTGAAGAAGCAAATAAACTCAATGAGAAATTAGAATGTGAAGTGGTAAGTGTAAGAAAAGAGTTTGAGAAAGTAAAGACTCTGAATTTTAAATTTGCTAAAGGATCTGAAACCCTAGATGAGATTATCAAGGTAAAACGTTCTCCTCTTATAAAGACAGGTCTTGGATATACCGGAGAATCTTCTCAAGCTTCAACACCAAATTATCTAAAAGCAGCTACAGCTGGTTTACAAAATTCTGCCACTCAGCAAGGGAATAAAGAATCTTTACAGGTAAAGCATGATCATCTTAATTCAAGGAACACTAACAGGAATATCTCTCAAAGAAAAACCAATCAATAGGTAAATTCAAGTAGGATATTTCATGATCGCAGAAATTTCTTCTTCAATGGACAATGTTTCTCATGTCACAATTTTGGTCATAAGGTTGTTCAATGTGTTGCATATAAAACCATCATGACAAGAGAAGCAAGAAAGAAAAGGAATGATATTGAAGCAAAGAAGAATACCTATAAAAATACATATAACAATTTCTCTCCTCTTCTAAATGAAGTTGAATGTACTTATTGCAATAACTTTGGGCATGAAGAATCTGAATGCAGGAGCAAAGTTCAGCCAAAAGAGCATTTCTCTTCAAGTTCCAAAGTATGGAAAAAGAAGGAATTACAGGTTGAAAATTGCGGCATAGCGTTATTTGCAGAAGGTGAAGAAAATCAATGGTACATTGATAGCGGATGCTCAAGACACATGACAGGTGACAAAAACAAACTTCGTGCATATAGTGCTCTAGAAAAGGAAAATAAAGTTACTTTTGGAAATGATACTCCTGCTGTAATTAAAGGAAAAGGGTTTGTGTTTCTAAGAGAAAAGGTGAAGGCTAATGATGTCATGTATGTGGATGGACTAAGGCATAACCTGTTAAGTGTAAGTCAAATGTGTGATCAAGGAACTGAAGTTGTCTTTAGTTCAAAAGAATGTGTGGTTCGTGATCTTGATACAGGTAAAACAATTATAAAAGGAAAAAGAACTCCAAGCAACATGTATGTATTGAAGAACTGCAAAGAACAATGTTACTTGAGTAAATCTTCAGAAAACTGGCTATGGCATAGAAGGTTGGGGCATCTGAGCTTCTCTCAAATCAACAAATCAAACAGACTTAAAGTTGTTCGTGATCTTCCCAATATTACTCTACCTGAAAATATCATATGCAAATCTTGCCAATTCGGTAAGCAAACCAGAGTACAATTTAATGCCAAGGAAGGATCATCAAGTAAGCCTCTTGAACTCATTCATACTGACATATGTGGACCTATGAGAAAAAATTCACCACGTGGTGAAGAATACTATATCTTATTCATTGATGATTTCTCTAGAATGTGTTGGATTGGGTTGATTAAACACAAAGCTGAAGCATTTGAGAAATTTCAGATCTTCAAAGCACTGGTTGAAAATGAATTAGATCTAAAAATCAAGTGTCTTAGATCTGATCGAGAAGGAGAATATACATCAGATGAATTCCTTGAATTTTGTGAACAACATGGCATAAAAAGACAGTTTTTTGTAGCTGGCACTCCACAACAAAATGGCATAGCAGAAAGAATGAATAGAACAGTTCAACAAATGGCTAGAGCTATGCTTGATGATTCCGGAACACCTGACACTTTTTGGGGAGAAGCAGCACATACAGCGGTAAATATTCTTAACAAGGCACATGTTCGAGTAAATAGTGATAAAACTCCATATGAAATCTGGTATGGTAATCCTCCCACTGTGAAGCATTTTAGAGTTTTTGGAAGCAGATGTTTTATCAAAAATAATGATGAAAAACTTGGCAAGTTTGAACCCAGAGCAGATGAAGGAATATTTCTTGGATACTCCTCTAGGAGTAGAGCATATAAATGTTACAATAAAAGACTTCGAAAGATTGTTGAATGTATTGATGTTGTTATTGATGAGTCTCCTGCAGCTCCAAAAGAAGAAAAAAAAACAACAAATGAAGATGATGATGACATATCTCCTTCTACATCAAATAGTAATGACATAGACAGTGAACCCAATGAAGAACCTGAAGATGATTTATTTGAAAAAGCTCCATCCAGATATGTTCAAAAGAATCATCCAGAATCTCAAATTTTGGGAGATAAGGGATCAGGTGTACAAACAAGAAGGACTCTTGTGGGATCTTCTAGCTATCTGGCATTTCTATCCACTATTGAACCACACAATGTTAATCAAGCTAGCAAAGATGAATGTTGGATTCAAGCCATGAATGAAGAGCTTGATCAAATTGAAAAGAATCACACTTGGGAATTAGTACCAAGACCTCATGACAAAAATGTCATTGCAACTAAATGGATATTCAAAAACAAGTTAAATGAGAATGGGGATGTTATAAGAAATAAAGCTAGACTTGTTTGCAAGGGGTATGCTCAACAAGAAGGTATAGACTTTGAAGAAACTTTTGCTCCTGTAGATAGACTTGAAGCCATAAGAATGTTTCTTGCTTTTTCAAGCTTCCAACAAATCAAAGTTTATCAAATGGATGTTAAATCTGCTTTTCTCAATGGTGATCTAGAAGAAGAAGTTGATATAGAACAACCAGAAGGATTCATTTTGGGAAATGATGAAAAACTTGTTTGTAGACTTAAAAAGGCTCTATATGGTCTCAAACAAGCTCCAAGGGCATGGTATTATCGTCTTGACAAATATCTTCATCAACAAGGTTTTTCAAAGGGGTCTGCAGACAGTAACTTATACACAAAAGTTGAAAATGATAAACTATTGATTGTAGTTGTATATGTTGATGATATCATTTTTGGGAGTAACGAAGAATCTATGAGTCAAAAATTTGCTTCTGTCATGCAGCAAGAATTTGAAATGTCTTTACTTGGGGAACTAACATTCTTTCTTAGCTTACAAGTGCATCAAACTGCAGATGGTATATTCCTATCACAAGCGAAATATCTTAAGCAAATTCTGAAGAAGTATGGCATGGAAGAATGCAAACCTGTAAGTACACCAATGATAACCGAATGCAATCTCAGTTCTCATGATGATTCTCCCACGGTGAATCAACCAGAATACAGATCAATGATAGGAAGTCTACTTTATCTCACTCGGACTAGACCAGACATTATGCATGCAGTTGGGATTGTTGGACGATTCCAAGCTAATCCAAAAGAGTCTCACCTTCAGGCTGTTAAAAGAATATTCAAATATCTACAAGGAACTCAAGACTTTGGTCTATGGTATCCAAAGAATGCCGATCTTACTCTTCATGCTTACACTGATGCAGATTGGGCTGGAAGTGTTGATGATCGGAAAAGCACTAGTGGTGGTGCATTCTATATGGGACCCCGGTTAGTATCTTGGTTCAACAAGAAGCAAAATTCTATTGCTTCCACAAATGGGCTTAATATGTGGGTCGTCGACTACACCAACTCCTTTGATGATGCAAACCTTACAAGATTTTCAAATCAAATACACTCAGCCTCCATTATGTGGATGAAGCTATGCCATCAATATTCAAAGAATCCTCATGCATTCATATTCAAGCACATCTGTGACTGCTATCACTTCTACATGAAAAAGTGTCGAATCATTGGTAGTTGAGACACCCTCCATAGAGCAAGTCGTGGTCTTTATCAAACCTCTCGGCCTCAGTAGCTATCTAATATCTCAGACAGAAGCTGGGAGTAGTCTCTGCCATGCAGAAGATCAGATCTGCTTAAATTTAGAAGATTAAATTGGATACGCGGATTTAAAGACAGTCAGAGAGATGAATCATACACGTGAAACTGTATGAGTGGTCAGTCGACAATTTTCTGGTCAAGATTTCTTCAAGACAAGTCGTGGTGTTGTTCTATAGGTATGGGTTTGAGTTCTGGTGGTGATTCAGCTCTTATATTTCTGTTTCATTCTCTATTGGGTGAAGATGCCTTGAGGATTTGTTGTTGAAAGTGTTAAGGATGCACAAGCAAAGGGGGAGCTTTGGTCATATGGAAGGATGCATTGGATGCACATTTTCAGGGGGAGCATTAGCCTTGCTGAGCACAATGCATTGTTGGCATTTTAATGGTTCTGAAATATGATATTTCTTGAGGTCTTTTTGGTAGTGGTCATAAAAAGTCATATTTGTAATCTGATGAAAAGGTCATGATGAGACCTATGATGTAAAATTGTAATATTCAGTCTTGTTCAAATTTGTAAACCCACTTGGTTGGGTAGTTGAGTCTCATATGTAAATCCACTTGGTTGGATATTTGATGTAAGTATGATTCCTTGGTGGTAGGAAGGTCATAGAGTCATATACTTCCTTGAAAAATATGTTTGAATATTCAGCATGAACTATGGTTTTATGCCCAATTTTAGAATTACTATAAAAAGACACGCATACATTTATCCATTGTGTTTGAAGCTGATTGCTCATTTGGTCCCATCTGTATCAGTCAATTGGGTGGTGTGGTTTTAATTTATGGTATTGATAAAGGCTAAACCTATATAAGGAGAAGAAGATCATTGTGTAAAGGTGTGCATGTGTCTGGGCTTTAAATGAATACTTCACTCTGAAGTTTATCTGTATGGTTGAACTCTGTTCTTAATCGATAGATCTGAATCTATGATGCACCTATGAATTTGATGAAGGTTCAAAATCTTTAGATCTGGAAATGATGAATCTCTAGGATGATCTGAAAAGAAGTATTGAAGACCTGGCGCAAATCTGTTGAAGAAATTGAAGAAATCTGGGTAAGTTCATAGATCTGGTTCACTCTGCAAAGTTTATCTTTTATAGATCTATACGCGGGTTCGTTTCGTGAAAATCACGTGTATACGCGGATTTGTTTAAACAAAGGCACGTATGGGAAGTTAGGGTTGTTCTGAAAAATACACAGATGTATAGGTGGGTTCGTTTCGTGAAAAGCGCGTGTATACGCGGATCTGTTTAAACAAAGACACGTATGGTATCTGAACTTATAAGTTGCTCAAGGTTGAATGTGATTCTTCATATCTATTCTGAAGTCTGGGTTATCTCTGATATTCTGGTTACAGTGGTCTCACTGTTCTGTTGGAAGCAATGGGCAAAGTATGATTGTTGATAAGTGAAGGTCAGACAGTCGCTTGATCTAGCTTTGAAAATCAAGAACAAGTGTCCGCAAAGGGGTGCCAGGGTCGAAGCCTTCAAATAGGGGGTGTGCTCCTTCCGTGATAGGTCAAACGAGAGAACGAACTCCCTAGGAGAGGCCAAATGAGCATGTGGGGTTGCAGCTCTCCTGGTGATGGGGGTCAATGAGAGCAAGGGGTCGAACTCCCTTCCAGGACAAATGAGTACATGTGGGGTTGTAGGTTTCCTTCCAGAGAGGCCTGCAAATGAGAGAAGGTCAGAGGACTTCCTTGCTGTGGGTGCCTCGTCGGGTATTTAGTCCTGCACTATTACATGGTTGTAAGAAGTTTTCTTTATAATAAATATTAAGACAGATTCATGCTAGCCTATGGGTTTTCCCATCTGGGGCTTCCCACCTAAAATCATGTTCATGTGTGTTGCTTATGTGATGATTATTTTTGTATTTTCAGACTAATACCTGCTTGTCATGAGATAACGATTGGCTATGATCTGCTGTGAATTAAATGCATAATTAGATCTCTGAGCATACGCGAGTTTACTTAAAGATATCCACGTGTATACACGAGTTGTGTTCATTAAAGTAGCGTATGGGTTTAAAAGAAAGAAAAAGTTAAAAGTTTCAGTCAGCACTAAATACTGATTCACCCCCCCCCCTCTCAGTATTTTTCCCAACACATGGTCCACCAGTACTACACTAGAAACAAGGTTTTAAATATCAAATACAAGCAAATGCAATAAGCTAAAAGAAACCCTAATCACCAAGAAGAAGAGGGAAAACTGTCACTGATAGAAGGATGACCATCATTTGCCAGGAAACCTAATTATAGGCCTACACAGAAATTTTGAAAGTTTTTGAAGAATTTTTTGGCATTTTTTGAGTTTTGGCTAAATTGGCATAATAGTTTTGCAATAATTCACCGCAAAAGCAAAGATGGGCCATAAATGGGCTTTTCAGAGAGGCCTTCAGCCTGATGAAAATTGTGAAAAACTCCCAGTTGGGAGCCCTAAATGGGCTTCTACATCACATTTTTACTCCTGGAAATAAAAAATCTCAACTTTTGACAGGTGTAAAAGCTAAAAACATCATAAAAAACACCTTTTCTGCTAGTTTTTTTAGCCACATGCTGCGCTTTTTTACTAGTTTTGGAAAAAATGGTTTTTCAAGGGCTGAACTCCATCATTTTCACTACTTAAGGACATTTTAGACAATTAGACAGGAAAAAATTTCCAATGAGCTAGCTTGAGATCAATTTTGGCTTCAGAAAGGTAATCAAAAATTAGATTGAAGGTCACACTGCACTTTTCTCAGGGGCATGCTACGCTTTTTGTAATCACTTTGTGCTTTTTCTAGTTTGCCTGTTATCTTCAGAATTTCGAGTTTTTCTTAGCTGGTTGATAAATTTCATGAAATTTTATTGATGTAAATTTTTTAATCAAATGTAATGATGTCTATTATAGTTACTAAATGTAGATACATCAAGTAAATTTGTATTTTTGGGTCAAGTGAATCAGGTTCACCAAAAAAGGGAGAGTTTGTTGACCTCCCTAGTCATCAGGATTCTAGTTGAGGATTTTGGGGAACAACTCCACAAGTCATGGATTCAACCCCTGAGAGTGGGGAGAATTTTGTTTTGGTATAGGTCTTTCATTTTATTTGCCATTGCAAGGGTTGGATGTCGTGGTTTTACCTTGGAACACTAGTGTATTCAATGATTTGGGCAGGAACTAATAGACATAGTTTGCAGCTATTGTGGTGGGATTCATGTGGTATGTGTTTTAGTAATTTTTCTTCTTCTGTTTTCATGTTTTTGAAATTTTTTTTCTCTCCATATTTCATTTCCATGTCTTATGTGATTTATTTCAAAGTTTGATAAGCAGAATTCATTATTTAGATGCTATGTTTTGGATAAATTATCATAGTTATGTTCACTTTCTTCTGATATAAATGAATTCATAAGTCCTATGCTCATTTTGAAACCCTATTAGTCTACCATATTCACCAAGATACCTTAAAGTGCTAAAGTGTGCGCCTACCTTGCCCCATCACATCTCTACAAGTCTGATTTTCAGTGCCCTGACCTAGTTGTTTCCTAGACCTAATTTACCATCTAGCACCAAATCCAAATAAATCAAACCATAGAGCCTACTATACCTAGCCTAAAATATTCATTATCTAGTCAATTTGGATGTGATTGTATTGAGAGAGCCCTCTCAGCCAAGTAGGGCTAGCTACTAGGTCAAAGTGTTTGGTGGTTACCTTTGCTGGTCTTCTTCTCAGCCTTTGGAGATTCGGTGGAGTGATAACATCTTGGTGACCATACTGGGAATGAAGTGAAAAATCCTTCTTGGTTATACCATAATTTCATCAAATTTTAGGCTTGTGGGTGATAGTTCTTAGCCTTCGTGAAGGATGATCTGAAAGTTGCAAAGAACCGAGTTGTGGAAACATAGAAAATTCTAGCTTCAAGAAGATACATTAGATTGAATCCAGATCCTCATCTAGCTTATCCAGTTAAAGATCCAAAGAAAATTGTTCGGAAGCAAATATACTAGCACTCAGAGTTTCAGTTAAATTCTTCTCCATTGGTAATATCTTCCTCATTACCTGCAAAAGTTTTATCTCTTGAAGACATACCATTTTATTTAAAATTTGAATTGTCTCTATTTCGATCAAAGTCCAAAACTTCACTGTCTAAGATAAGTATTTGATCCATTGAGACTATCTGAAGTAAAATCATTTTTTGAAGTAGCTTTTTATTCCTTAAAACTTGAAGATATTTTACTTTCCGAAGAATCTAAATCCGAATCAGACTTTGACAGAAAAGCCTGGATTCAATTTGATAGGCTTGAAAAGTTAGCTAATAAACTTCAATACACATCCGAGAAAACCATCATCTAATACCATCAAGAGTCATTGTTCATTCCGACACAATCCCTTAGTTGTTGCCTCCTCATCTACACTTTCTAATTCATTACCTTCTCAGTCAACCCCTTTCGTTGTTACTCTTGCACTTCACTCGGCAGGATTCATGGCCAGATTTGCACCCCTGATTCTAGCTGCTCAACTCAATGCCTTACCACAAGGCTATGGCCAGAGACTCCCTCTCTTTGATGAGAATTCTGAAATTAGTGCCAAACAAAACTTAGTCAGAGTCATTGATTTCATTGACTTAGAAGAGATAGATGCTGACAATGCCAAGATGAGAATCATAGCCCAAAGATTTTTCGGAGATGTTAAAAATTGGTTTAGATCTTTGACTGCAAATTCTATAGGCACTCTAGACTAGTTGATTGATGCATTCCACTCCAGTTTGTCTGTTATCTTCAGAATTTCGTGTTTTTATCAGTTAGTTGATAAATTTCATGAAATTTAACCGATGTAAATTTGTTAATCAAATGTAATTATGTCTATTATAGTTACTAAAGGTAGATACATCAAGTAAATTTGCATTTTTGGGTCAAGTGAATCAATTTCACCGAAAAGGGAGAGTTTGTTGACCTCTCTAGTCATCAGGATTCTAGTTGAGGATTTTGGGGAAGAAGTCCACAAGTCATGGATTCGATTCCTAATATTGAGGAGAAGTTTGTTTTGTTCTATATCTTTCATTTTTGTTTCCATTGCAAGGGTTGAATGTTGTGGAATTTACCTTGGAACACTAGTGTATTTAGTGATTTTGGCAGGAACTAATAGACAAAGTTTGCAACTATTGCGGTGGGATTCATGTGGTATGTGTTTTAGCAGTGTTTCTTCTTCTGTTTTCATATGTTTGAAGGTATGTTTCTCTCCATCTCTTATGTGATTGATTTATAAGTTTTATACACATAATTCATTATTTAGATGTTATGTTTTGGAGAAATTATCATAGTTATGTTCACGTTATTCTGATATAAACAAATTCAGAATTCCTATGCTTGATTTGAAACCATATTAGTATACCATATTCACCAGGATACCTTAAAGTTCTAAAGTGTGTGCCTACCTTGCCCCATCACATCTCTGCAAGTCTAATTTTCAGTGCCTTGACCTAGTTTTTTCCTAGACCTAATTTACCAACCATCACGAAATCCAAATCAATCAAACCCTAGAGCCTACTATACCTAGCCTAAAATCTTCATTATCCAATCAATTTGGTTGTGATACTATTGAGAGATCTCTCTCAGCCTAGTAGGTCTAGATACTAGGTCAAAGTGGTTCGTGGTTACCTTTTATGGTCTCTGTCTTAGCCTTCGGAGATCCGATGGAGTGATAACATATCTAACAATAGATCACCTTTATCACACACCCTTCAATCTTATGCCCAAATGGTTTTAAGTGTTTCCATTTCTTAAACATGTGTTGGGGGGAGAGTGAAGAGACATTATTGCTTGTGGGACTAGATTACATAGGAAATAGGTATATATTGACAATTTACTCTCCAATTTCTCTAATTTTATTCTTAACATTTATCTTGTTTAAATCATTTTTATATTTCCTTCTATTCTCACAATCCCTTTTATTTGGCATTGTAATTTAATTCAAATGATTGGTGAATGAGACATATGAAAAACATATAAAACCATCCTTGTTTTAGAGATCACATTTAGTTCAGGATTTATATAGCCTCTTAAAGAAATGAAAAATTGTTTCTAAGAAGAACTAATTTTGAAAAAGGTCAAATGCTTCACTTGTTAAATGGAGAAATGGAGGTAGATATATAAAAAATATATATATTTATGAATTTTTTTATTTTTATTTTTTTTACATTTTTAAATTAATAAAGACATTTCAATTTTTTTTAGTAGTATGGTACATTTTCTTGAAATAATTGATTAAATGCAATAATATTATATAAAGAAGATTAAAATATAAATTAACAATTTTGAATTATGATATTGGAAATTCATTTAAAATAAATTAAAAAAAAAAAAATTATGCTAGGTCCCTATATTCCTAGTGTAGTCCCTTATTGTTGTTAGTGTAGCCCCCTTAGTGTTATTGTTATACCCCTGTAGCCCCCATATTGTTATTATTGTGCCCCATATAACCCACTATTGTTATTTTTGTGCCCTTACATTATTATTGTTAGGTCGGCTATGATTATATTGTGATCCCATGGACTCCTATATATAGAAAAGAGGGTTTTTCATTTGTATCATCAAATAATTGTTCATTTATGTAATGTAAATGAGGTTTCCCCCTCGAAGAGGTTGATCTCTAAGTCGTTGATCTATCGTTTCTTCTATTTTGTGAGATGGTTTCATAACATTTGGTATTAGAGCTTTGGATTCTAGGGTTTCGTTGCTTCAAATAGGTCACTATGGCATTTTCGCTATAAATTTTTTTCTACGAAGGTTCAAAAGCTAAAAAAAAAAACCCATTTGCTAAGAAATCCTAAGGAAATTCGTGTAAAAATTCCAGATCTTGGTTCGCAATATTTTCGGAGATATGATCTATGGAAGTTAGGGTTTTTGCAGGCTCCCAAATTTCATATCAAAGAGGTGACCTTGGGAAAATCATCATAAAACTCTCTCTGAGCATCAGATTGGAATTCTATAAAAAGTGGCCAAAATCACACAGACTGTAGTTTCCTATGTATCAATTTCATATTCGAAAGAGGAAATAGTGACACGTGGTACGGCGTACAAGTTAGCTCTATTGAACCAGACCATAATTAGGTCATTGTGGGAGATTGGGCATAACTTTGTCTTGAAGAATCAAAATTAGGTACCATCTATGGCATTGGAAAGAAGATTCATAGGGATACTAAAGGAATGAAGATAAAATCACAGGGATCTGAAATTATAGAGATACATCATTTTCAATATCGAACTCCTCAAAAGAAATAAAAATGTGTGTATTTTTTTTTCCAAATTGCATAAGTATCGTTTGAAAAATGAGTTTGAAGTGATTCCAAGGGCATATTGAAGCATAGATATCAGTATTGGTTTCTAAAATTCCCCCTAAAAATAATTCAACACCCATTAAGCCCTAAGAAGGCTCTACTATGACTCATGAAGAGGAAGAAGTGCAACATGATATATCAAAATTACAAGAGCAAGTGCAACAACTTTCGCTCTCGCAAAGAGGAACAAAAAATGAAATAGAAGTTTTGAAGAAAGGCATGGAAGCTATCATGGATGGTTTGAAGAAAGGCATGGAAGTTAAGTTGGATGGTTTGAAGAATGGAATGGAAGCTAAGATGGATGACATGGAAGAAAAAAATGAAAGATAACATGGAAGACATGAAGAATGATCTAAAAGAAGACATGGAAGGTTTGAGGGAAGGTTTGAAAAAGTTAATACAAGAAATGATTGCTAATGGTAAAAAGGTAGTAGATGAAACTCATAATGAGAACAAAATAAATGTTGATCTTGATTTCATAAACTCTAATTTTGGATTGAAGACCCGCCATATTCCAAAGATCGATATGAGGAAGTTTGATGGCAAGGATCCCATAACATGGATACTATATATGTAGCAATATTTTGATCTTAATAATGTGAAAAACACACAAAAGTTACGCATTACAACTTTATATTTAGAACAAAATGCATTTGTTTGGTATCGATGGCTTTGCTCCCGTAAATAAATTGTCACTTGGTTAATTATTACGGAGGAAATGATAGCACATTATGAGGATACAAAGAGAAACACCTTCTTTAGCCAATTGATAAATCTCAAACAAAAGGGTTTAATGGTCAAGAACATTAAGGACTTCCAAAAATTGAATATAAGGGTAAATGATATTCGAGAGGAACACAGGATTGATGTCTTCATAGGGACTTTAAAGGATAACATCCAACATGAGGTCGGCCTTTACGAACCTGATTCATTGGAGAAGGCATTCAGGTTGGCAAGAAAAAATGAATGTAAAATTATGGCGAAAAGGAAGCTTACCACTCACATCTATAAATATGGAAGTGTTTATTACTCCTATACTTCCACAACTTACCAAGTTGACACCACAAAAATTGGAAGAAAAAAGAGCAAAAGGGCTTTCCTACAGTTGTGATAGAAAATACACTAAATTTCATAAGTGTGTGGAGAAGAAATTATTTTACATAAATTTTGAAGAGGAGGAAGAAAATGAACAAGAAACTTCAAAAGAAGAGGATATACACTAGGAGCCAACCCTATAGAAAGAAGAAATGAGTCTGACCATATCCTATAATGCATTGCCAGGAATTACCACTCCACAAACTCTCAAGATAGAAGGACATATTAAGAAGAAAAAGGTAATAGTGTTGATTTATTTGGGTAGTACCCATAATTTTATTCATTGTAAGGTAGCCAAGGAATTGAATTTCTTCCTAAACCCAACACCAGTGTGTCAAGTGATGGTTGCAAATGGAGGAACTATAAATTTCTCTGGAAAATGCCATAATATCAAGCTAACCATGGGGGAATATGTATTGATTAGTCCAATGCTTTCCATTCCAATGGGAGGTTCTGATGTTGTATTAGGAGTACAAAGGTTACAATATTTGGGGATGATAAATTTTAATTTTCAAGAACTTTTCCTGAATTTTATTTTGTAAGGAAAGGAATTTGAATTATGGGGTATTGTAGGGAATTCGGTGTTACACCATTTTTTGGTCATCTAACCCACTATCATTAGATGGACCCAAGTACACCATGTAAGACCAATTTTACCCTAAGTAAAATTTCTTTCACTATGTAAAATAACTTAATAAACCACATTTATTAGGTTGTTTATGGTCTAAACAGAAAACCCCAAAAGGAAATATTAAACAAATCTATATTTGTTTGATTTTCCTCATGGAATAATTAATTAAACAATAATTTAATTATTATTCCTCATCATGTTTAACCCAAAACAAAGAAATTAATTAGATAAATCTCTATTTATCTTATTATTTTCTATGAATAATTATTTAAATCTTATTTAAATAATATTCCTTGTTAAATATGACTAAATCACCCATAAATAATTAAATAAATCATTATTTATTTGATTATCCTTCAACCACTTCCTTAAAATGATAAAAAAATCATTTATTTATTTATTATTCACAAATAAAGGGATTTGACCCAAGTCAAATACTTTTTCCCTCCAACAAATATAATAAAATATTCCATAAAAGGTGGATCTAGATTTGGTTAACATTATGTTAATCATGCACCAAGATCTAGAATGACCCAATATTTTGTTATAAATAGGAGGGTTTTTCCTACCATTCTTCACCTTTTGTTGCCTATTAGATCACTCTGGATCTAAACTCTTGGTATGACTTTGAGCCATTATCATTGTCATATTTTCCATTATTTGCTGTGTGAGCTCCCTTTGAGTTCTATCTTTGTCTGGGTTTTCTACACCAACAGGAGAGAGAAATGCTAGATCTGAAGTGCTGAGGACTTCCAAGAACCCATCCCGTTGAGGAGAATTGGAAACATCTTCTTGTTTTCCTCCCAGGTGCCCTTAATACAAAAAATTCTTTCAAAAATTGTTCTTGTCTTGTCTATTGGATATATGGAGCAAACCTTTCTTTTTACTGCTTAATATCTTTCTATGCATAGATCTGGTTTTTGCAGCTCTTGTCTTGATCAACTAACTACATATCTGAAGATATTGGCAACCATATTTGATGTTAGGGCTATTAGTTATGTGTAGCTAAAGTGGTATTTTTTCGTACACTTCGACAAAGGATTCATACTAACAATTGGCGACTCCACACGGGTTTTCAATTACGACCGCTGTCGTTTTTCATATTCCTGCATATCCAGCTACTTCAGACCCTAGGGTTTCTTTTCAGCTTTTTGTTTTTCCTATTTTCATGTTTTTTTTCACCTATAAAACCCTAAAACATTAAAATTTCTAACTTCCGCGTGTTTATGGCCCTATTGCGCAAGTGACAGACATCAGCCGCAACTGAGACGACAACTTTTCCGCAAATCTGCCGCTGGGAAAACCGGAGTTGGGGGTCGCAATTTTCAGCCCAAAAACTGTGAGATGGACTCCAGGTCGCACTTTTCAGCCCCTTTTCTACGACCTGAACAGGAAAACAGGTCAGAACCTGCGACCTGTACTTTTTTTCTGCTGTTTTTCTCCAATTTTTCTGGGTTTTTCTGAAGCTTCTGTCAAGGTTTTCCAGCCTCTGTCTCCGCCCGTTTGGACCTGTTTCTGATATGTTTTGCTCATCTAAGTGGGAACCTAGCCCCCTAGGGCTTCAATACCCTCCAATTTTTGTGGAAGAGTTTTACCTGGTTCAGGTGTCTGATTTTTCAGAGTTTCAGCCTTCCCTTTTCCAGATCTGATACCTCCTTTTCAGATCCCTTTTAATCAGCTCTCCTCCCTTTCAAATCACCTACTGAAGATTTTTTTGGATCTACCTTTAGGGCCTCCTCCTTGCCCCTTCTGCTTTTTGCTGATTTCCTCCCTTTTTCCAGCCACCTTGCCTCTGCCTCTTGGCTGTGATCTGCACCTATTTTCAGCAGCTTTCTCCTTTAGATCCCTGTCCCTCTTGACCCTAGATCTATTGGCCTCTTTTAGTGTGTTTTGACTAGATTTTTCCCTCTCTTAGATTCTTTTTGAAAGGCCCGCCTTCTTGGGTTGGATCGATGCCCTAGTAGCTGTTAATTTTCTGTTATTTCAGCATTATATATTTTTTTTGCAGCATTATTTTCAGTTACGCAGCACACTTTTTCTCTTGCTCTCAAAACGAAAAGGGTTTAAAAATTAAAATTAACGCACGCCACACACTCACCCTAAGCGAAGAAGAGCCGGGTTTACACTGCCAGGCAAAGACTTTAAATCAATTGACACTGCACCTTTTTGCCCTTGTTTCGACATTGTAATCACTTGATTCTGCACCTCCTTGCCTTTTTCCGTCGTTCTTCTTCCCCTCGTGCCGTGTTTGTGTTTTCACCATTGCGCCCCCAAGACGCGCCTCCTGGAGACTTCTTGGCCTCCACCCTCAGTTTCCGGTCAATCGACCTACTCCGTCCCGCCGTCGTCGAGCCAGTCCTCCTCCGAGTCCGCACTCCGACTCCTCTTCTAATTCATTGGGTTCTCCTTTTCCTTCTGGTTCTCCCCCTATCACCTTCACTATGTCTGGTCCAGGGCCTACCGCTAGCGGTAATCCCGGCCCTAATGTCGGGACTACTACCAGCGGAACCACCACAGGAACTACCTCGGCTGCACCTTTGCTCCCGTACATCGCAGGCCTTAGCCTCCCCGATTTCAATCAGTTGATCAATGACCCTATCCGCCACGATGTTGGTTGGCCTACTATGCCAACCAAGCTCCCCTCCGACATCCCTAAGTTCGAAGGCCTTGCTGGAGAAGATCTGACCAACCATGTCCGATCTTTCCACATGTGGTGTTCCTCCAATTCCATTACTGATGATTCCATCTGTCTTCGGTTGTTCCAACGCATGCTTACCGGCGGAGCTTCTAAATGGTATGTTGACCAAGCCACCTCTTCCCATACCACCTTTGCGACCATTGCCCAAGCCTTTTTATCTTATTTCCAGCTCCCTCTCCGATACGATACTGGTACGGAGCTTTTGACTTCTTTCAAGCAAACCTCTTCAACCCGCCTTTCCACTCATGTTCAGGAATGGCGAAGAAGACGAGGCTTATGTCAAGCTCCCCCCTTTGAATATCGGGTTTATATGGACTAGTTCCTTCGCACTCTCTTAGCTCCCATTGGCAAAGATGTTGCCTCCCACTTCCCTCAAACCGAAGAAGCCGCCCTCCAAATAGCCTTGAAATATGACCTGATCTACGCTCAGTCTGGTTATGTTTATACCGTCCTTCCTGACCTCCCCAGGCCCGATGGCGCTAACGCCCCAAGGGCATCTCATTCCGCTGACGGTATCGTTAGATCCCTTTCTCATCCGTACGCTCAACCTCCTATGGGCTATGGTCTCCCTTAGGGAGGGGCCAGCACCTCTAGCACTTTTCCCCCTCCAGGTAGCATGTATCCAGGATACGACATGCCTCATTCTTTTTCCCAACCTCCTGCTTACCTCAATGTTTCCCAACCTAACCATTACCCTTATCCGCAGCCTGGTGCGCTAGCTCCTCCAGCATATGCGCTTCCACCTCCCTTGCCTCCTCCAACCCCGCAACAGCACCTACAGCCCCCTCCAGGGCAAGTATTTGCACAGCAGGGTGCGAATAATCCCCCTTCTCAAAGAAGGTGGAGAGGCAATCCAACTCAATCCGCCCTTGACATGCGTGGACCCAATCCTCAAAGTACTAACCCTAACACCGCTAACCAACAACAAGGCACTCAGCCCAAGCCGGACAGGCCTCTCCGCACCAATAAGCCTTGTTCATGTTGCGGTGTTTACGGTCATTACACCCACGATTGTCCCCTCTTACCAAAGATGCGGCAGATGTGGGAGTCTCAAGCCACATTGCGAGGAAAACATTCCTCCCTTCATGCTCCCCCTAATGTGGCCACTACTCAACCAGCTGTGTTTACTGATCCTTTCCCTCGGCAAGGATTCGTGGCTACCCAACCGCCTGACGGCCAGATCGCCACTCAACCTTCCCCTTCTGGTTCCTTCGATTACCAGATCCTTATGATGAACTCTGATCCATCCCCAACCGTCGACCTTCACCTTCAAACTCAGTCTCGCCAGTACCCCAACCCTTCCGCTCAGTCTGCCCCCGAGTCCCCTTCTTCAGGTTCTACAGAGCCTCTTTCGACAGCTAATGGTCCCTTACATATCCCTCAACCCAAAGTTGAGGTTCATACCAAGATTCCTAAGGGTCCATTACGTCGCAATGCTGCTCCTAGTCGAGCTGCTCATGCCTATAGCATAGTAGATGATTTGGCGCAATCTCCTGCTGCCATTTCCACATTGGAACTCCTCCAGTCGTGCTCTTCCCAAAAGAAGGCTCTGATATCTGCCGTGGGCACTGTAGATCCTGCCGATGACCAAATGATTGTGTTCGATGCTCATCAATCAGACCATCCTCCTCTTCCTACTTCCGTCGCCTTCCAAATCCCAGTCAAAATCCGGAATGCCAACGTTTCTCGGTGCATAATTGATGAGGGGGCATCCACTTGTGTAATGTCTGCTTCGGTTTGGAAGCAACTCGGATCTCCTGAGTTGGCCCCTTCCATGATCACCCTTCGAGCGTGGGACGGCCACGCCTCCCAGCCCATTGGCATTTTCCGTAATTGTCCTATCACCCTTGCCGGTAAGACCATTTGCGTTGACGTCGAAGTCATTGACGCCCCTCTAGACTACAACATTCTATTGGGGCGAAGCTACAGCTATGCCATGTCTGCTGTCCCATCCGCGGTTTTTCGCAAGATGTCTTTTCCTCATAATGGAAAGATAGTCACCATCGACCAGTTGACTTACCATGAGCTGCCGTCTCAGACCTCCCCGGAGACGACCATCTCTTTTGTAGCCAATAAGCAAACCGTCGATTCCTTGACCAGTGTCTCCCCCAGCGTCTACAAAGATTCCTCCCTGCTTGGAACTTTTCCTGGTCCTCCCCCTCCTCATATCTCTGATCCCAGCTTATCGAATGTTTGCATGATGCAATCGTCTCGGGCTGCCCTTAAGTGACCCTATTTGGCTAGTCAGCAACCTCAGACTCAACCTCGCCCACCGCAACCTGCTCCTAGCCCTTCATCTCCGCCAGCTGGACCTCCTCCTTCTGACCCTTCTCCTACAGCTGGTATCCCTGAACCCCTTTATCCCCCTGGATCGGTTCCCCCAGGCCTTAACCATCTCGGAGCCATCCCTCCTTGTCATTATCCCGCTGGTCAGATACATTTCCTGGCTCCCCCTCCCGGAGTATATTCTGTCCCCGTTATGGCCACCCTCTCTCTCCCTAACTTGACCCTGGGTATACCCGTCTGGTACCTTGACCCTCTAGCCGCTACCCCTCCTGGTCACCCCAAACCCTATCTTGCTTTGACACCGGTTCAACTGGTCCCCCTCGCTTTCGCCGTTGCTACCATGCCCCTTGCACCTCCCCAGAACCCTACCCTTGTGGTGACAGCTCCAGGAAAGAGAGGCAAAGCTCGCAGGGGGGCATCCAAAGACAAGGTCACCCCGGCTGACCCGGTCCCTCCTCCGCCCACAAAGCCTTAAGCCTTGTGTGATGTCATCGGTCATGCCACCCATACCTGTCCTGAGTTGCCCCGCATTCAACCCATGGTTAAAGCCGCGTTCCCTGAGTCTACGGTCCCTGACCCCTCTCTCCCATCCTCGTCCGTAACCAAGAACCCAAAAAATATTCGCACCAGAAAACCCTGTGCTTTGTGCGGTTTCCATGGCCATTATTCCCACCATTGTCCTCACCTGACGCAATATCGCGCCTCTTTAGAAGTAGTTCGAGAGTATGAGGTTGAACAAAATCAGTCCGCCTCTCCCATACTTGCGCAGTATGCTTCAGGACAGCTTGAAGATCCCCCCGCTCCCATTGACATCCCCCCTCCTAATGTCCATATGACGGAGTCTACTACCACCATCCTCTACCTATCATCCTCTGTGAGACCCTTGGATAAAATTCCCCTTGAATCCTCCCCTATTGTTTCGCTCGATCCCCCTTCAGCGACCACCCTGGGCTCAACATCTTTTACCCATTTGTTTCCCTATTCTTCTGTCATTTCCCATGACGATCTGTATGCGAGCCTTTCTTCCCCTACGGATGATTTAGATAACTCCACTTGTGTCTCTGTTGACCTCCGCAGCCCGAGTCCCCGCTATACCTCCTATAGCCCTCATATACCACCCTCTAGTTTGTATATGAGTCATAGCCATCCTGCTCATCGCACTCCCTCCCGCAGTTGCCGCTCGATGTCTTCTGTACACTCACGCTGCTCTCATTGTCCCTCCTCCCCCCTTTTGTTGTCTTGTAACACTATTCCGCAGGACCTCCCGTCCCCACCCTATATTGGTTACGCCGATGGTGCAAGTCGTTACTCCCAGAATCTAGCCTCGGTAGGTTGGGCCATTTTCACCCCCTTGCATGCCCTTGTTCTCTCAAACGGGGTCTGCATTGGTACTGCCACCAAAAATCAGGCCGAATATGATGCAGTGCGTGGTCTCTTAGCCGATGCCCTCTTTCATCGCATCCTCCATCCACATGTTCGTTTGGATTCCCTACTTCTTGTCATGCAACTAAATGGTGTCTATCGTGTGCATAACCCTGTGCTTTTTAGACGATATTTACGAGTGAAACTCTTGATACGTGAATTTGAAACCATAACTTTCAACCATGTACCTCGAGAACAGAATCACTATGTAGATAGTATTGCAAACCATGTTCTAGATTGGCATTTATCACACGCATTTCATATAAGACAATAACATTCATAATCATTAAAAAGATGCATATCCATAATATGTGTCGCAAAACATGTGTTTAGAGTCCATCTACTCTGATACATATGACATGCCCAACGCATGTTACAAAAAACTCAAAACTGAGGGCACTACCTGCCCCTACATACACACTAGGGGGCACCACATACCCCACACCTAATCACTATCTGGCAGATCCCGAGCCAATGGCTCTGCTCCTGCAGCTCGTAGATCACGTATGCCTTGACTGGCCATCGCCATGCGCCGCATGACACCTCGCCATTCCGAGGGTAGACCAATACATGGCTCCACGTACTGGTTGTCTAAGTCTTGCCACCCGCGCTCTGAAACTCCGGTAAAAAACCTCTTGCATCTACGGCAGATGTCCTCTAGAAGGGCGGCCGCATCCTCATTACGCGCTGCTCTCGACCCACTTGGCCCTGCAGCTCCAGATGCTGTCGGTCATCCCATATATCCGGTCGGTTTTACCAGAGCTATATCTGCATACCAAAAGTACATGAATCAGTACCCTATCTACTATTCAATAACTTTAACATGCCCATACAAGAATAGTAATTTGTCACTTACCATCGGGCCCCCATACTCGACCAGGCGGAAGTGGCAGGTCCGAATCTCCACAATAACTCATCCCACTATAGGGATAGTCGTCTATGTATAGCGGCATCTGATCCCAATGGGCAAAAAACTCAGGACGAAACACCCGTCTGACCACCCCTCCTCCTCCTCTTCACAGTAGGCGCCCCCACCGGCACATCCTGGGCTCCCTCGGGCCCCCATCTGGGAGCTGTATACGAGGTCGTAGGGTCGGGATCTTCTCAAAAAAGAAGAAACACAATAAAGTCCCATACGAGAAATCCTGGTTCACTTGCCGCTTGCAAAGCGACAGCTGTCGTTTTAACGACACCAACATCATTTGGGCCCACCCATAGTAGGTCCCACTCAACACACTCTCTATGATCATCATCTGCCCCCCAGTGATGTGATGGAACGCCTGGCTGCCCAGGATCCGCAGCACCGCTGCAGCCACTCCCCGGGTCTCCAGTCTCTCTAGGTCCCCGATCGGTATCCGCGTCCCTTTGACTTGGAGACCCGGTCGACAATGCCGCTCCACATACTCCATGATGTTCCGCCCCCGCGGTAACACTGGCTGCGTATTTCCCACCATCCCAAGCGGCGGGAGACCTGTCAGGAAATACACATCCTAGACTGTCAGTTCGATCCTGTGCCCCTGCACTACAAAGACCTCATGATCTAGATCCCAATAACTGATGAGCCGGGCCAACAAGGGCTCTCCAGCTCTCATCAAAGGTATCTCCAAAAACTTCAGAATCCCAAACCTGGCCAACACACGACGGACACCCTGATCTGCCTGGATCTCTGCCCGTAATGTACCCAGGTCTCTCTCTCTCCAATTCACCCATATATCTGCCATATCTGCACAAAAAAATCATCTTTTTCAGCCTACAGATAGGGAATACTATAACCAAACACAAAAAACCCAACTCTCAGCCCTCAAACAGCACTAAAACCCCCTCATCTTCCAAGTCGCAATTTTCTGCCAATTCCTGAGACAGGTCGCACCTTTTTGCCCAAAACCTGCGTCCCAGGTCGCAGATTTTGGCCCAGAAAGTGCGACTTGGCCGAAAAGATGCAAGGGGGTCTATTCCTGAGATTTTGGGCCCTAATCTGAACTTTCAATCCATCAAAATGAAAGAGTAAGGTTAGGCCTCTTACCTGCAACTGACAAATCTCAATTCCAACGGTCGATTTGTCCGCTACGCTTGCCGCAAGATTTAGGGCCTTCTCTCCTCTCTACATTCACCACAGCAACACTAGAAAATGAGTGGATTTGGAGGGAAAACTGCCTTATTAAAAAAGAACCCTTGTTTCTTCTTTCGCCTGCCGCGACCATACCGTAGCTCCGTTTGACAAACTATCTGCACCGTTGGAAAGCTCTCACCGAGCCCTCAAATGGGTATCTGTTAGTTTTTTGTGATTTGATACTTCACCAGGACACATTTTTTCCAAGATGGGTCACTTCACCTCTCCTTAAAATCGCATTTCTTCACTTACAACACTTGTACTTGGGGCACCACTTTGCCTCCTTACTTGTCTTTGTTCGTGTTGATTTTCGTCGTGAATTACCATCTTGTACTCATGTTTTCATGGTCCCCCATTGGACCTTTACTATGTGGCAGCACCATTGAGTCGCCCTTGTTTAGAGCATCCAAGTGGAGTCATCATCGCATTCATGGAGTCTATCCCGAGTCCCTTTGTACCCCGCTATAGTCCTCCATCCCTCATTGCTTGGTTTCTCTCTTGTGTCGCGCATTATGGCCTTCAGTTCCACTGTCCCTTATCCCTGATGATCTGGTGTCAATCGCTGCCATGTCATTCATGCCCTTTATGCTCTAGCAATGGAAGTCGTCCATTCACTACTCAGTCCCCTCCATTCCACCATCATCATTGGTATTAGTCTGTTCGTCGTTCTACTATTTTCTCTCGTGCCTTAGTTGAGGATCTCTCATTGCCTCACCTATGGCGGACCTCCTTCTGTCGACATCAGCTCCTTCCTTCCAGAAGACAGGTCTAGAGGGCGGTGTACCTTGGTTCCATCTTCCACTCTTGTTCTATGCCTCGGATCAGGAAAAGGGATCTCTCATTTCCCTTTGACTTGATTGTTTCTCCACTCCAGCTCCTTTCAACATGATCGAGATTCGTATACTTGATGGTTCAGTGATGCAACAGCAGCTCTTGGTGATTCTCGGGTGTGTGTGAGATGTATTAGACCTCATGAGGGGGTGGCCCTGTAGGTAGCCCCCCACATGCCCGGATGACCTCTTCATTGAAGCCCTCGATGCAGCTCCATATATTTGATGATGTCAGCCTTAGCCGCTTGCAGCGCCTCTTTGATTTGCATGTATCAGTCAGATTTTGTGAGCCCTTTCCCCGCTTATAGGGGGCATTTGGGTTGTATTTGTATCTCATGTACTCAGATATTATTGTATCAGTCCTGGCTGTTATCCCAGGAACAACATGTATGTGGGATTCCTCATTGTATTTTTATCTGGCTCATGTTTATGCCGGCTGTACTCTATGGTTCGGTCCCTTCTTTACTGGACACACTATTCTTTTGTACTTTGTCTCGGCGGGCATAGGTATGCCTCCCCCGCTGCCTTTAGCACAGGTACCCTCTCATAAAAAGAGACTTTTTCCACCTGCAAGTCTCGTCTCCTCAGGGTCTAGTTCTTCAGCACATTAGTCTACCTTACATTTCTCTCTCTGACTTCCATTTTGATGTCTGGTGATTGAATTATTACAACGTACTTCGGTCATACGATTTTCTCCTAACACTCGCACGCTGGGGGGCAATCTGTTACACCATTTTTTGGTCATCTAACCCACTATCATTAGATGGACCCAAGTACACCATGTAAGACCAATTTTACCCTAAGTAAAATTTCTTTCACTATGTAAAATAACTTAATAAACCACATTTATTAGGTTGTTTATGGTATAAACAGGAAACCCCAAAAGGAAATATTAAACAAATCTATATTTGTTTGATTTTCCTCATGGAATAATTAATTAAACAATAATTTGATTATTATTCCTCATCATGTTTAACCCAAAACAAAGAAATTAATTAGATAAATCTCTATTTATCTTATTATTTTCTAGGAATAATTATTTAAATCTTATTTAAATAATATTCCTTGTTAAATATGACTAAATCATCCACAAATAATTAAATAAATAATTATTTATTTGATTATCATTCAACCACTTCCTTAAAATGATAAATAAATCATTTATTTATTTATTATTTACAAATAAAGGGATTTGACCCAAGGCAAATACCTTTTCCCTCCAACAAATATAATAAAATAATCCATAAAAGGTGGATCTAGATTTGGTTAACCATGCACCAAGATCTAGAATGACCCAATATTTTGTTATAAATAGGAGGGTTTTCCCTACCATTCTTCACCTTTTGTTGCCTATTGGATCACTCTGGATCTAAACTCTTGGTATGACTTTGAGCCATTATCATTGTCATATTTTCCATTATTTGCTGTGTGAGCTCCCTTTGAGTTCTATCTTTGTCTGGGTTTTCTACACCAACAGGAAAGAGAAATGCTAGATCTGAAGTGCTGAGGACTTCCAAGAACCCATCCCATTGAGGAGAATTGGAAACATCTTCTTGTTTTCCTCCCAGGTTCCCTTAATACAAAAAATTCTTTCAAAAATTGTTCTTGTCTTATCTATTGGATATATGGAGCAAACCTTTCTTTTTACTGCTTAATGTCTTTCTATGCATAGATCTGGTTTTTGCAGCTCTTGTCTTGATCAACTAACTACAGATTTGAAGATATTGGCAGCCATATTTGATGTTAGGGCTATTAGTTATGCGTAGCTAAAGTGGTCTTTTTTCGTACACTTCGACAAAGGATTCATACTAACATTCGGGAAAGATAATAAGCTCTAATTTCATGAAAACATTTCTGAAGTAAGAACAATGAAGCATAATCGCACAATTATGCTTACTAGAAGTTCCAACATAAAAAACATCTATTTCTCCAAATCTCCAAAAATTCTTGGACAATCATTCCATGGTATTTGAAACTCCGAAAGGACTCCCACCTATTCATGATCATGATCATGATATTTATTTGATTCCAAGAATTTTTCCTCCAAACATCAGGCCTTACAGATATCCTTATGTCTAAAAGAGCGGAATTGAATGACTGATTGCAAAAATGTTAGAGGATGGTATAATTCAACCTAGTCAAAGTTATTTCTCTGCTCCAGTAGTATTGGTGCACAAGAAGGATGGATCATGGTGCATGTGTCTGAATTATAGGGAGCTCAATAAGCTCACTATTAAATATAAATTTCTCATTCCTTTTATTTATGAATTACTGGATGAATTACATGGATCAATTTATTTTACCAAGTTGGATCTTCGTTCAGAATATCATCAAATTAGAATGAAGACTGAAGATATACCGAAAACAACATTTCGAACTCATGAGGGTCATTATGAATTTTTGGTCATGCCTTTCGGCCTTACCAATGCACCTTCTACATTTCAAGTGTTGATGAATTCCATTTTCAAACCCTTCCTTATAAAATTTGTGTTAGTATTTTTGATGATATACTAATCTAAAATAGGTCTTGGAAGGATCATGTTCAACATGTTGACAGGGTGCTCAAACTATTGGAGGAGAAACAGTTATATGCAAATCCCTCCAAATGTTTCTTTGGAGTACAAGAGGTGGAGTATCTAAGTCATATTGTATCTCAAATGGGTGTTAAGCTAGACCCTAACAAAATTAAAGCCATTAAGGAATGGAAATTTGTAATATTCCTATTTTAATAGGAATATTCATTTTCATTTTATTTTCTTTGTTCAAAGAATAATTATGTAAAGGAGGGTCAAAAACTCCTAATGAAAGAATAAATCCATGCCCAAAGTGAAAAAGGGTAAATCTAGGCCACTTTAATAAACACACTTGAGTGTGAAAAGAACAAATCCACTTGACTGGGTCAATCTTGACCATATCAACGTCGCAGTATTGGAGGAGTGCTCATCAATGAGGCACAACGTAATTCTAGAAGGAGGTCTCTTGTGTGAAAGAGATAAGTTGATGAAGGTTGTTTAGGGTTTTGGCAAGCTCTCATCTTATAAAAGGAAGGGGAAGGAAACATATGGGGGTTTTTCATCATTTGATTTTTGATCTATTGTCTGTTTAGACACACAGCTTTCTTGGCTGCTCAACCTATATTGCATATGTTATTTAGCATAGGAATTTCCTATTTAGGAGTTCCATCTCTTCCCATTGAGGAGCTCTTGGGAGAGCTTGTATTTCTTCTCCACTATCTGGTTGGAGACCAAGCTTCTACTTCTAACTGCAACACAGATCCAGTGAGAGTTTTCTTGCTTTTGTAAGCTGCAGCAAGTGGAACTCTAGATCTGTTCATATCTAGCTTATATTGAAGCTCCTTCTCAGCGAGTGTGTCTTTTAACCCCCTGGAAGTGCAACCATTGTTTGAGCTTTAGTTTTTCATCTTGGCATCAGGCCAACTCAGTTAATCAAGTTGCAACACAGTCTCCCTTGAGGGACTGCGTTATTTTCATGGAGATTAGATCTCTTCAGATCTAAGTCATTTCAGTGCTCTTTTTCTAGTGGAGGAGGACTCTGCTGTATTGGAGGAAGTGTGTTGAAGTGCATGAGCCTCAGTTTCTAATATTGGCATGTCGCCATCAATCAGCTAACCCATACAGCGCAGTTTCTACCCCAAATCTGCATTATTCCAATAGGAGGTGTTGTAGTGAGTTTGGGTGCACCAATTAGAGAGTTGGTTTCTGAGTGTTGGGGATATACCCTTCACTTTGAAGATTTTTTGGAGGAGATATACACATTGTACTTTCAGGTCTAATCTACATAATCTGAGTACTTCATCATTTCTAAATATTTTTGCAGATCTTCTTTCTTAGATCTCAGATCTACTATTCATGCTTGGTGTAAACCCCAAAACTCCAAGGGGATCTAAAAGAGGAGCTCTTCTAATGCATGGATCAGATATAGATCTGAATTTTTATGCATAGATATACTTTAGATCTAACATGTAACATACAGAAGTTGCAGCCTAATAAAATAACATTGTCAAGGTAGTTTCCAGTCATTCATATGGTAGTAGCCCTCTTTTGAGGAGATTTCTTCTATCTATGATTTGTATTTTCAGCCATGTATTTGATGAACTTAATTATAAGACTTATTTGCTACTGTAAATATTATTGAAGCATATTTCATGAGCCTCCTATCACTGTTCTACATAAACTGCGTTATTTTCTAAGCAGAATTGTTTATTGTTGTTGCAGTCCCTCTTTGGGGCATCTTTCAAGGTAACTAGGTGTGGGAGATCTATTGTTCATGCTACTTAAAGTGATTGAGAGGTAGTCACTATTCCTTCATCTTCAAAAATATGGTGCAACTGCAAATAGGAGTGTAGCTCCTTCACCCAAGCTCCAACTGAATATGTAGGTGATCCGGAAAAAGTAGATAGAAGAAATCTACCTGCATCCTGCTGCTGGCTCTTCTCCACCTGGACCTTTCAAAACTCTTGGAGATCAGTATGATCTCTAAACCTCTCAGTTTTAGATTCATACTCCCGCAACAAATCTCTAAGAGTCATCCTCTTAGGCATTCTTCCTCCTTTCATCCATCTCAAGATAGAACTGGGCACTTGACTACGCTATGCATCATGGTGTGTATCTGTATGAGCAGGTTCCTCCATCACAGAAAGTCACCATCCCTATAATATTCACATAAATATAGCTTTGATACCACCGTAATATCCCAAAATGGGAACTGCTAGCAAGGCATGACTGGAAAACGCATTTTCCAGGAATGGATGCTACAGGATTTGAAACCAGGACCTGGATCCCGTAGATCAGAGTATCTAAGGCTGAAATCCAAGAGGAGGCTCCAAAGAAATCCCTCTAGGTGGGTTAAATAGGTCTCCCACACCTAGTTGTCCTCAGAAAATACCCGATGAAGGGACTGCAACAAATGCAAGAAATTATAATGCAACAACAACATTATTTTAATGAGCCTGAGTACATGAAGATGTAAATAGCCAAAAAATGTGTAATATAGCAGAAAAATAGTACAGTTCCTTGAGGAAAGAGTCACTCAAGCAAGGCAATGCAAGCCTCAACAACACATGTACAAGGAAATGAAGAATATTGCTACATATGTGAAACCCCTGGCTAAGATAGCGCAGTCTATTATGGATAACTGCTGCAAAATGATATCAATACATGGATATGGAAATGTATGGCTCAAATAAATGGGGGAGCAAGATCTAAACCCCTTTAAAACATTGATATACCAATCTTAAGAAGGATTGGCTAAAATATAAAAAATAGCAAAAATGTCGGACTTGCTGGGAAGCAGCTTCAACTCAGAAACTGGAAATGGATGGAGATAGCTAAAGATGCTACAAATGATGGCCGAATCTCATCCAAATGATCTCTCAGGTGAAAGACTAATCCTATCACTGAAGATCTTGCCCTTCAATCAACAATGCAAGACCCCACAGCAAATGCTCAATGAAAATAACGCAGTAACTAAAGCAAACTGCGCTATAGGGGAAAGAGAATGAGTTGGCCCAATGTCAAGATCTGCAATAAGATCCAGTGGCTTCCAAACTGATCTCACAAAGGAAAGAGAGACTCTTCCTCTGAAAAACAAGTGATGGAAGAGGTGTTGTGATCCCTCACTTCAACACCCTGCAACACAACATTATTTTGTTGTAGAAATAACGCTGTACTGGAGGAGGATGCTTGGACTCAAGCCTGGATGTGAGGAAAATCAGTACAACTCCTTCAAGAGGCTTCTCAAGAAAGGAGAAGGATTCCTAAATAGGAAATCATTTTGCTAAGCAGCACAACAACTCAGCTAAACAGCTGGAGATTGCAAATAGTCTAAGTAGACAAGAAATCAATAATCATATGCATCCCTACTCTTTGATGCTCAATGATGCAAGCATCCTGCCACATCTCCATCTTGGTACTCCTCCCATGAGGGCTACCATCATCCCAAATCAGATTTCTGCACTTCATGGGATTTTGAAATGCAATCTTCTCAAGGATCAATTTGATCCCATAAGGACCCAAATAGGTGGTAGGAAAAAACCTCCCATCATGATGTGTAAGGCTCAAGAAATGTCCAACACAAGCATGAGAGATGTTATCCATCCTAAGATGTCCTCCATCATCTATCTGCTCCTCCTTGAATCTATAAAGATTCAAGTGTGAGAAGGGAAGAACCTCCTCAAACTGTTGAAGAACTCTGCACTTCATGAAATGTTGAAGTGCACCTTTCATGGGATCTCTTAATGAGACCTCCTCCTCATGCATGGTCTTCCAAAACCAGTGGGGTCTTGGATCTGCTGCAAGTAGAAGTCTCTCTCTGAGTTGTGGCATGCTCATTGAGAAAGTGTCATCTAGGGAGGAGAAAATGTTTCTCATCTCAAGATGTCTACCCCTTGTCTCCATTTCTTCCTGAATGAAACTGACATCTGATTGTTCCCATGAGGAATGGGTCCTCTTTTATTTACGACTTCTCTTGGACAAAACAGTGCAACTTTGCTACTCTAAATTAGTAGTAAGTGATGATTCTGGTTCATGCATCAGCAAGTTTCCACAACCCTCAAAAAGGTTTGCTAAAATAATAGAAGATGGGAACTCAATCATACCTTGATAGGCTTTGGGAACATCTTGTATGGCTGCAAGAGTTCCTTCTTCTACAATGTTTACTCCCTCAACTGCAGGTGTTGAAGGTTGTTCCTCCACGGCTGTCATAGTGCTGGTACAAATTTCCTCAAGATATGGTGAGAACTTCTCTTCCTCAAATCTCTTGATAACCTTGTGAGTGAAATCTGTAAAAGAGGATACTCTTGCATGTCTCACATGGCTGAACCACCAGTTGCTTGTTTCACCCTTCAGGTGTAGCGCTGCAATATCCACTGCTTCTATCTCTACCACTGGATGTAATAGAAAAAATGCACTGAGTCTTCTTGCCCAAGCTTTGGCTGCATATGTCCCATCAAAAGTGGACAATAGAAATCTGTTTCCCTTGATCTCTCCCTCGCTGCAGGGTATCCTCCCTTCCTTTAGTTGAATGAACTGTGGGAAGGCTAGAGTATCCTTGAAGGCTCTAGGTTGAGACTTGTACTCAACAAGGTACTCACTTAGGATCTGATGATCCAAGTGTCCTCCATGCTTCTTGTCTTCTGCTTTGTGAGAGTAGGAAGTGCATGGTCCTTCCTCTTCTCCTTCTTCTATCTCCTTGACCTCCTTGGAGAGGTCCTTTCTAGATTTGCAAACTGATGATAGAAGGCTAATTATTTTCATCATCTTGATCTCTATCTTGATAATCACAGGCTGATCCAAGATTGTAGCTTTCATACCACTGTAATATCCCAAAATGGGATCTGCTAGCAAGGCATGACCGAAAAACACATTTTCCAAGAATGGCTACTACAGGATTTGAAACCAAGACCTGGATCCCTTAGATCAATGTATATAAGACTGAAATCTAAGAGGAGGCTCAAAAGAAATCCCTCTAGGTGGGTTAAACAGGTCTCCCACACCTAGTTGTCTTGAGAAAGTGCCCAATGAAGGGGCTGCAACAATATATAAACACAATAATGGATATGCAGTGTTAAATAAGCTCATATGATGTGTTAAAAACACATAGCCTTCAATAAAAAATACAACATCAACTTATATTCTGATTCATGATCCAAAAGATGGGGAAAAGCAGCTATTTCAGCCCTAAAAACGTCATTTACTGAGATTTGCGTAAAAATAAGGGGAAATGATGGTGGGATCCTTTATCTTAGGTCATGTGGGGCTCACATACCAAATTTCAGCAAAAAAAAAAGACTCTAGCTAAGTTAAACAGGTCTCCCAGTCTCGATATAGCTCAAAAAGGCCCAATCCCCAAGACTTAACTCAACAGAAAGTGACTGAAGCATATAAAACGTGATTTTCTGAAGGGTTTAGTTACAATATGGCATGAATATCAGATCTGAGTTTAGTGCATCAGATTATGGAAGGAAATAGAGAGAAATATTCTTTTACATGAAGAGAATACATGAAGAAATCCTCAAGAATGAGGTACTGCAACCATAGGAAATAAATGAAAAAGCTGGACAGTGTTTTATTATGGAAAAACAACATCTGTAGGTTACAAGTCAAATCTAGGACAGATCTGTGTACAAAATATTAGATCTATATCAGATCTGTACACTAGATTGTCTCTATTTTACATCCCGCTTGGGGTTTTCAACAAAACATGAAGTACAGAGAGTAGATCTGAGATCTACTACAATAGATCTGCAGAATGCTTCAGAAATTTTGAAGTAGATATAGCAATGAATCAAATCTGAAACATACATGGATTGGTTGGTCAATCCATGGATCACCATAGTGCAAGGAAGACTCCTTTACATGTAGAAATTATATAACTGATATGTTATATGTCTAAGATTCTCCTGATCATACACTATTTGAATTCATGCACAATACAAAATCTATTCCACCATTGATCATCATATGCGGAAATTAAATCAATTGCATGCACACATTAAAACCATAAAAATTCACACACATTAACACAGTGATTTACGGGAAAGCCTGAAGCTAAAAACCCCAACTATCTGTATATAATATATGTCATATAGATCATGTAACAATCCTCATACAAAGCTTCTCACAAGCTCTCAGTACAATCCAATCGCTACACACTAATCAGGCTAGATCTTGCAAATCCATGCACCGATCTTTGCCACCTGCTAGCCTGCCTCTACTGTGCAATCCCTGCTGAAGAATGGCTCTGAATGAACTCGAATTGGTCCAGCCTTGCTCACGAAATCCTCATTGGCATCTCCATCAATGTGTGGTGCAAAATCATGCAACACTATAGTCACAACTGATAGTCAACTTGCCCTTTCACCTATCTCTCCACTGGTCTCCACTGAAACTGTCCATGCACTGTAGTTAACTGATGTATTCTTCAGTTGATTAATGAGTTAATATTTAGTGAATTAATTATTAATTAATTCACACCAGTCTCACTAGTGTATCAATCAGTTAGACTAGATACAACTAGCTCAACTGTGTCTAACTGAGTTAAACTGAACACAACTCCACCAACTACTTCTACAACTCCACCAAACTCTGTCACATGAGTTCTAACTGAAGTCCTCCATGCAATATCTCCACTTAACCCTTAGGAATAGCGTAATTCCTTCTGTCAGCTCGTGTGCCACATCTGTGCACTTAACTGAAGTGCTCCAAGAGAATAAGTTAATGTTTAGAGTCCAAATATTATTAAGAGCTAATAATATTCGACATATCTATTTTTAGACTGGCAATCTAAAAATAGATTCCGCCCAATATGTCTAAAAATAGAAGTCCATCTATTTTTCCAACTTGAACAACCATCCACAAATAGCATCCTGCAGCTCATAGAATATGATCGACATGTCTAAAAATAGACATAGTCTAAAATAGACTTTGCGCCAAAAATAGCCTGCGGGCCCACTTAGTGAAGGCAACTCTTTTCACTACGATCATCATCTTGTTGCAATCTTAACATTACACCAGAGATCCCTCCTCCAAACAGTTGCCAAACACCCTACAACTCTTCACTTGCAAAATAACGCAGTATAGGGAGATAAAATGCGTTGTATGCTTGATGTATACTTTGGCCTGATTCCAAGTTGTAGATCTGAAGCTCAAGAATACTAATACACTCTTCCAAGAGGTTAAAAGACACACTCACTGAGAATAGGCACTAGTATAATCTAGATCTGGATAGATCTAGCCTCCAGTTTCTGCTGCTCACAAGGACAACCAAACCCTCAACAGGATTTGAGTTGTAGTTGGAAGAAGAAGCTTGGACAAATGCCTGATAGTGGACCAATAAATGGAAGACTCTTCCAAGAGGCCTCTCAAGGAAAGAGGTGGGATTCCCGACCAGGAACACCCAAGTGCTAAACAACACTATTCTCAGCTAAATAGACAGAGAATGAGAAGTGTCTAAACATACAAATCCTTCCAAGATAATATGTTCAACCACCTCTCTCATGTTGCTCTCCTCTTTCATTTATAGGATGAAAGCCTTGCAAAACCCTAAACCATATCAAAGGTTTAGTTCCTTTCACATTTGGAACCTCCAACTAGATCTTTGTTGTTTATCTTGGTACATTGCATCTGGACAGCGCTGTAGATTTGGTCCTGTTGACCCAGTCAATTGTCACAATCCATTTTCACACATGGAGTTTCATTAAAGCAGCCCAGATTAGTCTTGTTCATATGGGCATTGATTTATTTTGCTGTTTTAGGAGTTTTAATTTGTCCTCCTTTACAATTTTATTCTTGAACAAGAAAATGAAAACAAAAAGGAATATTCCTATTAGCTTGGGATAATTAGGAATATTACAGTCCTCCCCTCCAAAATTTTTCTTGTCCTCAAGCAACTGATAAGGTGACTGCTGCAACTCATCTCCTCCTCCATTGGTGTCACAAACAAAGGATAAGCTTCTCTCATAAGCTAAGTGACCACCAATCCATCCATCCATGACTTGTCCCAACAATGTCCTCATGAGGTGCAAACATCCCCTCCCATAAGGAAACAATGAATTACCTGAAACAACCATGGTTTTCCCAATGCCCTCCCTGAAATACAGAACATAAAATACAGGGAGTGTAGTCATCCCATAGGGCACATGCATGCCTTCCCTCCTTCCTCCATTCATCCCCATGGAAAGTACAAATACATCATCAATAAAGGGGATCAAGATAATGTACAAATAAATAGAAATGAGTGTACATGGAGGTGGATCATAGTCCCACATGTGGAACCAGCACAGAGCATCCCCTGCCTGCATCAAACCAAGATGTGGTAAGTGGTCTTCCCACCACTTACTTGTTGCCCAAGTCATCTCACTATTGCAGAAAATGTGAGATATATTTGGTGCCTTTGGGAAGCACCCATCATGAAAATAAATCTCCCTTTGCACATCAAGGGAGTGGCCAAATTCAACACTCTTAGTGGCCCAAAAATTTCCATGACCTTTACATGATACATTGCTCCTTTTAGGAGTCATGGCCTGCATACAAATGGTAAAAGAACATGTACAATTAGAAAAATAAACTTGCGTTACATGAACAGATTATTTACCATCAGAAATAATCATACACATGGAGTTGTGCATGGACATTTCCCCTCTTTCAAAAGAAGGAAGAGATGGCTGAAATGACTCTTGCATAGAGTCCCTTGGCTGCCCCAACTCCACATAGTTCATTTCTTTGACATGATCCTTGTCAAAGACTCCTCCAACAATGTTGCTGCAATTTGGAAATTCCTCCCAAAATGGAAGTGCTTCCTGATCATCAAAGGCCAAGGAGTAGCCCCTTTACACACTGATAGTGCCATATCCTATTCCTGCAACATCATCCAACATGTTGGAGCAAATCTGCCCTTGCTCTCCCAAGTACAACCCCAGTAACAGAAGTGTTTTTTTCCTCCTCATGCTCTCATCATACAAGTAATGTGATGAAGACATAATGAATGATATGAATGTCACATCAACACCATGCACTTTCACATGTGGAGATCCCAAAATATCCAAAAATAGGATATTCCCAAAATAGGGATTATCTACACTATTGGGAATATCTTAAGATATTCCAAATGTGGAGATCCAAAAAATAGACTCATATGATGTGTTCAAAAACACATAGACCTAAAATGAGTGAAACAACAACAAAAGAAGAATGTCTACACATTCCCAAGTGGGGAAAATGTAGAAATTAGACCCTGAAAACGTTATTTCTGAAGATCTGCATTTTTACTAGATGAAATAACATTGGGTTCCCTTAGAATATGATGTTAGGCCCTCACATACAAAAGGGGATCAGAAATAAATCCCTTTTGATATGTTAAACAGACCTCCCGACTCCGTATCAGCTCAAAAATAGCCAAATCCCATGACTTGAGTTATGCAGAAAAATACTGAAGCATAGACAATGTAATTTTATGAGGGTTTCTACAGTATAATGATGAAATAACCTGGATCTAGAATTTTATGGATTTATATGACAAGAAAACAGAGATCTAGCCTCATTATATTATAGAATTAACCTAGCAAGGGTTTCTTAAGACACATGTACAAAGAAGAGTAGATTTGATTTATTCAGCTCAGAAAATGTAGTATTACTACATTATTACATAAATATAGCTGAATAATACAAAATAGCGATGGGAATCCCTTCCTCTAGCTTTCTAGGAGAAGGGTTGGCCCTTTCCCTAGGAAACTAGCTCAGAAACAAGGGTCTTAACCCTGCTGCAGCAACTCTGTGCAAAATGACGCAGTTCCTGCAAGGGACTTAGATGTAGGAGATGAGAAACACTTTGGCCTACTACAAAGATATGAAATGTGCTCAGAAATATTCCTAGCTGATTTCTCAAGAGAAGGAAGGCACCCTCTACTGAGAAACAGACCCAGAAGTGGTGTAAGAATCCTCCACAGCAACACCCTGCAACTCAACAATACCCTGCTACAAAAATAATGCTGGGGCCGAAGAATGATGCTTGGCCTTAAGCCTAGATGTGGATCAATACCAGACAAGCTCTCTCAAGAGGTCTCTCAAGGGAAGAGGTCGGATTACCGCTCGGGAACACCCAGTGCTACCTTGCTAAATAGCAAGAGGAATCCAAGTCTAAGCAGACCAGATCAGAAGATCGAAATACTAGTCCTTCTCTTGAGAAATTAGCTAGGAATATTTCTGGGCACATTTCATATCTTTGCAGTAGGCCAAAGTTTTTCTCATCTCCTACATCACAATCCCTTGTAGGAACTGCGTCATTTTGCACAGAGTTGCTGCAGCAGGGTTAAGACCCTTGTTTCTAAGCTAGTTTCCTAGGGAAAGGGCCAACCCTTCTCCTAGAAAGCTAGAGGAAGGGATTCTCATCCCTCTTTTGTATTATTCAGCTATATTTCTATAATAATGCAATAAGACTGCATTTTCTGAGCTGAATCCTTGTAATATTCCAAAATTTTCCCTCCCTCATGGCCATGGAAGTGACTATCCCAAAAATATCCTATTTTGGGAATCACTTTTGGTCTTGTTTTAGCCCAAGCTAATAGGAATATTCAATTTTGTTTTTTTTTCATGCTTATGAATAAAATTGTAAAGGAGGACCAATAATGACTCCTAAACATTGAAATAAATCAATGCTCAATGTGAAACAAGCTAAATCTGAGCTACTTTCATAAATATCCAATTGGAATATTCACATGAATAGTAGATCTCCCAGAAAAGTGACTATCTCTGTATCATGTTGTTCAATTGGAATAGTCACTTTTTAGGAATATCCAATTTTCTTCATGTAAAATAAGCTTTCCAATTTTCTTCATGTATTCTCTTCATGTAAAATAAGCTTTCTCTCTATTTCCTTCCATAATCTGATGTACTAAACTTAGATCTAATATTAATGCCATATTATACCTAAACCCTTTAGAAAATCACGCTGTATATGCTTCAATCACTTTCTGTTGAGTTAAGTCTTGGGGATTGGGCCTTTTTGAGCTATATTGGGACCGGGAGACCTGTTTAAATTAGCTAGAGTCATTTTTTTTCTTCTGAAATTTAGTATGTGAGCACCACATGACCTAAGCTAAAGGATCCCACCGTCATTTCCCCTTATTTTTACGCAAATATCAGTAAATGACATTTTTAGGGCTGAAATAGCTGCTTTTCCCCATATTTTGGATCATGAATCAGAAAATAAGTTGCTGCTCTAGTTTTGATTGAAGGCTATGTGTTTTTAACACATAATATGAGCTTATTTAATGTTGCATATCCATTATTGTGTTTATATATCACTGCAACCCCTTCATTGGGCACCTTTTCAAGGGAACTAGGTGTGGGAGATCTGTTTAACCCACCTAGAAGGATTTATTTTTGATACCCTCTTGGATTTAGGACTTAGATACTCATATATAAGGGATCCAAGTACTTTTTTTCATTTATGTATCAGCCATTACTGGAAAATGAATTTTCCAGTCATGTCGTGCTAGTTGTTCCAGATTTGGAATATTACAGTGATATCAAAGCTTGATCCTTGGCTCAGCCTGTGAGCATCAAGCCAAGATGTCTTTTCAGGAAGGGGGAAGACAGAAGGAGGAGAATGATTGCATGGAAGACACAGAAAGTAAGGGTCAAAACCCTTTGCTAGGAATAATGGAAGGGAAGGAGTTCTCAAAGACTTTGTTCCAAACTCTGTTTAAGCCTAAGGAAAAGAACAAAGAGATAAAGGGGATAGACCATGAAGTTTCCCCAACTGGATCCAGAGGATCTATGCATGAGGAGAATTCTACATCCTCATCTTATGGGTATGAGCACTCAGCCATATCATCGAAGCTACCACGCTCTATCAACAACTTCTTTAGAAGGAGGAAGAGAGGAGATGAGCTAAAGGGAGGATCTACAAATCCAACTCCACCTATGAAGACCATTGAGGAGAATGTGAACTTTCTTGATACCTTGCCTAGGGCAAGATCCTCATTGGATGAAGAGTCTTCTTCTCAAAAAGAAGACAGGAAGATTCCTCTTTCAAAAGAAGACTAAGATCTAAGGTCTCTGTTGATGGTGAGGCATTTTCCACCATTGAAGAAAAGGCTAGGGGTGACAGCGCAGTCATAACAAAGGCATCCCTAGCATTTCATGAAGAAGAAGAAGGGGCATTTGCTCCAAGAAGAGAAGCTCTTGCATTCTTGCAAGGAGTTTCAAAGAGTCTCACATATGGGGATTATGGCACCATCCATGGGCAGCATGTGCCATCATTATCAGATAGTGAGAGCTTGAATACTGCAGAAGATAAAGGGGATGTAAAGCTTCATAGGGTAAGAAACACTTACCCCTCTTTATTTCAAAGGAATGATGTCCTAGGAAGGCATGAAGATCTGTGCAAGAAAAGAAAGGACACATCAGTCCATACATCTTTCTATCAGGATCTATGCCTTGATGTCTCCTTACTTGGAAGAAGCCCACTAGGGAAACCTCTTGATGAAAAGAGCAAAGTGTTCTCTCAACCTTGTACATTGATGATACATTTTTCCAAGAGAGGAACTATCACAACGCTGGAGACTTTGGGTAAGAAGCATGCTTATGCAAATCACCTTTTTCTTTATGATTGCATGCATTCTTTTACTTTACATATGCAGGACATGACTCTTAAAAGGAGTGTCTTACCATATAAAATTCATGGCCAACTATGGGCCAAAACTATTTCCAAATATGGCCACCCCCTTGATGGACTAAGGGAGGTTTTGCAACATGATGGATGCTTCCCTAAAGCACCAAATATACATTTCACCTTCAGCCATGGTGGAATTATGAGGGCAACAAGTAAGTGGTATGTAAACCACTTACCACATCTAGATCTGAAGCAGGGGGGAGATGAACTGCGTTGGTTTCTATTGGGTGAGTGTGGGTACCACCCAAAATTTTTGATTTTCTTGTCTCATGCCTTGTATTTCAAGAAAGGGATTCATAAGAAGGAGGCATGGTTTCTTTGGTTGACAAGAATGAAGTATGGGCACCCCATGATGAATTCCATGTCCATACATTTGCTAATACCTATGATGTATTTACATGTATTTTTGTTTAGAATGAATATCATAATCATGTATGTACCTTGGGTTGGGGGAGAATGTAAGCTTTTCATGAGATGGTATGAGGGAGCTTGTTTATATCATAATGTTAATAATGTTCCAATCTTTGTTATGAACACGAGAGGAGGAATGACACATTGTGTGGATGTGTCCATTGGGAATTGAATCTCCCATATTTATTTGTACTTCAAGAGGAGGATAGGGCCTTATATGACTGCTGCTTTATATACTATGTTTTCTTATGCAAAGGGTCTTGTATTGGGCTTGTGTCATGAGAAAAGATCTCTCACATGGGAGCACTTGGAGCAAGACATGTGTTGCTGGAATCATGTTCAGTCAACACCTATTATCCTCCATCCTTTTCAAGCTTTGAAGAAGCTTATTGCAGCAAGAAGGTGGTGGGAAGGCCACTTATTGTACCATGATTTGAGGCAGCAAGATGATGGACAATGCTAGTCTCAAGGGAGGGACTATTGTCACCATCCAATATATCATATGAAACTTAGTCCATGTTTCTTTTGGAGCACATATGGTGAAGATAATCTACTCACTATATGCATGGGAGATTGGGCAAGGAGGCTCACTAGAATCAAAGGAGAAAATCATGAAGGTCCAAGTTCCTTTTGGCTTCATGAGGGCTATTTTATTGCAGCCCAGGATTAGCAGCTCCACATTCATCAAAAATGGAAATAGGGACAACATGAGTTGAGTATCCTCATCTCCCATTTCCATGCATGGAGCCCCTACACGATGCAATGGGGGGAATTGGTGATTTTTTTTGTGAGCTACCCAAGATGGCTCACTTTGTTTGGATGATAGCATGGAGATTGGAGCCTCTCATGGGGTTGAAGTACCCTACATCTACCATCTCTCATGCATTGAGAAAACCAATGGACAGCAAGAAACTATTTCTATGTATCTCCCACTTCTTTATGATGACAGCTAATTGGTTCATTCACCAAAAGCACACTTATACCCTTGGGAGGAGACAATTCCATTGGAAGATTTTGCAAGTCCTTGTAAGTTGCTTGAGGGCAAGCAACACCCTGGAGGGGAGGACTGTAATATTCCTATTTTAATAGGAATATTCAATTTCGTTTTTTTTTTTTTCAAAGAATAATTATGTAAAGGAGGGTCAAAAAATCCTAATGAAAGAATAAATCCATGCCCAATGTGAAAAAGGGTAAATCTGGGCCACTTTAATAAACACACTTGAGTGTGAAAAGAAAAAATCCACTTGACTGGGTCAATCTTGACCATATCAACAATGCAGTATTGGAGGAGTGATCATCAATGAGGCACAACGTAATTCTAGATGGAGGTCTCTTGTGTGAAAGAGATAAGTTGATGAAGGTGGTTTAGGGTTTTGGCAAGCTCTCATCTTATAAAAGGAAGGGGAAGGCAACATATGGGGGTTGTTCATCATTTGATTTCTAATCTGTTGTCTGTTTATACACACAACTTTATTGGTTGCTCAGCCTAGATTGCATATGTTGTTTAGCATAGGAATTTCCTATTTAGGAGTTCCATCTCTTCCCATTGAGGAGCTCTTGGGAGAGCTTGTATTGCTTGTCCACTATCTGGTTGGAGACCAAGATTCTACTTCCAACTGCAATGCAGATCCAGTCAGGGTTTGCTTGCTTTTGTAAGCTGCAGCAAGTGGAACTCTAGATCTGTTCAGATCTAGCTTATATTGGAGCCCCTTCTCAGTGAGTGTGTCTTTTAACCTCCTGGAAGAGTGCAACCATTGTTTGAGCTTTATTTTTGCATCTTGGCATCAGGCCAACTTAGTTAATCAAGTTGTAGCACAGTCTCCCTTGAGGGACTGCGTTATTTTCATGGAGATTAGATCTCTTCATATCTAAGTCATTTCAGTGCTATTTTCCAGTGGAGGAGGCCTCTGCTCTATTGGAGGAAGTGTGTTGAAGTGCATGAGCCTCAGTTTCTGATCTTGGCATGTGACCATCAGACATCTAACCCCTACAGCACAGTTTCTACCCCAGATTTGCATTATTCCAATAGGAGGTGTTGTAGTGAGTTTGGGTGCACCAATTAGAGAGCTAGTTTCTGAGTGTTGGGGATCTTCCCTTCACTTTGAAGATATGTTGGAGGAGATCTACACATTGTAATTTCAGGTCTGATCTGCAGAATCTGAGTACTTCAACATTTCTAAATATTTTTGCAGATCTGATTTCTTAGATCTTAGATCTACTGTTCATGCTTGGTGTAAACCCCAAAACTCCAAGGGGATCTAAAAGAGGAGATCTTCTAGTGCATGGATCTGATATAGATCTGAATTTTTATGCATATATCTACTTTAGATCTGACATGTAACATACAGTAGTTGCAGCCTAATAAAATAACACTGTCAAGGCAATTTCCAGTCATTCATATGGTAGCAGCCCTCTTTTGAGAAGATTTATTCTGTCTATGATTTTTATTTTCAGCCATCTATTTGATGAACTTAATTATAAGAATTATTTTCTACTGTAAATACTATTGAAGCATATTTCATGAGCCTCCTATCACTGCTCTGCAGAAACTGCGTTATTTTCTGAGAATTTTTTTTTATTGTTTTTGCAGTCCCTCTTTGGGGCATCTTTCAAGGGAACTAGGTGTGGTAGATATTTTTAACCCACCTAGAAGGATATATTTTTGATACACTCTTGGATTTAGGACTTAGATACTCAGATCTAAGGGATCCAAGTGTTGGTTTTCATTTCTGTAGCAACCATTACTGGAAAATTCATTTTCCAGTCATGCCTTGCTAGCTGTTCCAGATTTGGAATATTACAAAATTACCCACAACCATAAAGTGGTTGCAAGGATCTCTTGGGTTAACAGGGTATTATTACAAGTTTTTTAATAATTATGGGATGATAGTAGCACCTCTAACAACAATATTGAAGAAAGATGCATTTTCATGGACTCTTAAAGAAACTAAGGCCTTTGAACATCTTAAACAGGCAATGTGTCTAGCACCGATATTAGCTACACCAGACTTCAAAAAAACCTTTATTGTGGAATGTGATGCCTCAAGAAATGGAATTGGTGTTGTTTTAATGCAAGAAGTAAGACCCATTTATTTTTAAAGTCGTCCAATCAAAGGAAAGTATTTACATAAAGCTATTTGTGAGAAGGAAATGTTGGTAATACTACATGACCTAAAGAAATGGTGACCTTATCTAATGGGAAGACACTTCAACATAAAAATTGATCATGATAGTCTTAAATACTTTTTGGAACAAAGACTATCTTCAGAAGAGCAACAAAAATGGGTCACAAAGATGTTGGGTTATGACTTTGAAATCATCTACAAAAAAGGGAAGCTAAATGTTGTTACATATGCACTCTCAAGAAAGGATGGAGAGGTGGACGCATTTCTTTGTGCAATTTCTATTATCCAACCAGATTGGATAACTGAAGCAATGGATGAATGGAAGAATGGTGAAGAAGTGTGGAAACTCATTCAAAAGTTGCAGCAAGATCCTAGTACATCTAATACACTTAGCTGGAAAATTATTCCCTATGGTACAAAGATCACTTATATCTTTGTAAGAATTACCAACTAAAACAAAATATTCTTTGGAATTGCACACCTCTCCCTTAGGAGGACACTCAGGATTTTTAAAAACTTACCACAAGGTGAAGAAATAATTTTTTTGGGATGGCCTTAAATCTGATATTCAAAAGTTTGTGGCAAAATGTTTGGTTTTCCAGCAAAATAAAGTTGATACAATTAGTACCCTGGGTCTGCTATAGACTTTATCCATTCCAAGTCAACGTTGGGAGGAGGTTTCAATGGATTTTATCCTAGGTTTACCTAAGTCCGAATGAAAGAGTGTCATCATGGTGGTAGTTGATAGACTTACTAAGTATGCACAATTTTGTGCATTATCTCATCCATTTAAAGCAAGTACATTTGCTATTGCATTTATGGGAACGATTCAAAAGCTACATAGAAACCCAAAGATTATTGTAGGCTATAGAGATCCCATTTTTACTAGAAATTTTTGGACAAAATTATTTTCTTTCTTGAGTACTCAACTTTCTCATAGCTCAACTTATCATCCTCAATATGATGGGAAAACTGAGATAGGGAACAAATGTTTGGAAGGATATATTCATTGTTTTTTATCTGATAAACAAACACAATGGGTCAAGTGGTTACCTCTGGCTGAATGGTGGCATAACACTTCCTTCCATACTGCAGCAAAAATGACCCCATTTATGGCACTTTATGGATATCATCCACTATCCATCACATCATCTTTAAGAGAAAATTCTAAGGTTCAAGCAGTGGAATATCACATCGATCATCAACAACAACTTCTCCAACTCTTAAAGGATAACCTAAATTTGGCACAAAATCAAGTGAAACAACAGGGAGAACAACATTACAGCGAGAGAATTTTTGATGTAGGATACTTGGTATTTTTATGGCTACAACCATACAGAAAAATGTCCCTCAAGCAAGCTAAGAAGGATAATAAATTATCGTCAAAGTATTATTTTCCTTACAAGTTGTTGTAAAAGATTAGTACTATGGCATACAAATTGGAGGTTCCTGCTTCTTCTTGAGGGCACCAAGTTTTCCATATTTCATGCTTAAAGAAGGTTATATGTGACAAACTTCCAGTTCAAACAATATTTCCAAAACTTGATGTTGAAGGTAAAATCATATTGGAACCTGAAGAAGTCATGAAAACAAGAATTCGACAACTACAAAATCGATCAATTTCAAAGTATCTCATCAAGTGGAAGAACTTACCCATCGAACTTTCCACATGGGAGGATGAGAATTTTATACAGAAGCATCCAAATCTACTCAAGCATTGAGGAAGACACTTTTTTAAAGGAGAGAGGCATGTTAGGTCCCTATATTACTAGTGTAGTCCCTTATTGGTGTTAGCGTAGCCCCCTTATTGTTATCTTTGTACCCCTATATCTCCCATATTGTTATTATTGTGCCCCATAAAAGCCACTATTGTTATTGTTGTGCCCTTACATTATTATTGTTAGGCTAGCTAGGATTATATTGTGACCCCATGGACTCCTATATATATAAAGGAGGTTTTGTTATTTGTATCATCAAAGAATTGTTCATTTATGTAATATAAAGGAGGTTGTCCCCTCGAAGAGGTTGATATTTAAGTCGTTGATCTATCTTTTCTTCTATTTTGAGAGCTAGTTTCATAACAATTTAAAAAAATTGACAATATTGTATTTTATTAACTATTTATAGAAATATATAATCACACATTATAACTATATAATACACATTTCAAATGGAAATTTTTAAACACTTAAATTACAATATATCCTTAAAATTTATGGAATTAATTTTTTTTTCCACCATAACTTCATGATTTAACATAGAAGATAAATTTAATTTTTATCATTTTTTTTTTGTTTGTCAAGATGTCTGTGATCCTTCAGGTTTGACCTGTGGTTTGATAAGCCTCGACCCAGGGGAATATAATCCATCAAAGCCACCTGGGGATCACACCCAGCCTGGGCCACACCAGCCCTAAGATGACTGGATTTTTTTAGCGTGTCTCCTTCCCCTAACACAGGGCACAACCACCCCTTGTGAGGTTTGATCCTGAGTCGCCTTGCTAACGAGGCCCATCCTCAACTAGTTGTGCTAGTGGGACTTGAAATTATCATTAATTTTTTTATATAAATGAATTAATTTTTCATTTTTAACATAGGATCATATTTAAAACGTAAAATATAAATGTTTAAGTGTGCAAATATTTTACAAATTACATACCTTCAACTAGTTTGCAATTTTTTTATCTTTTATATGGGGGTTCCTCTATTGGGTGTTCTCAATTGTGGCATCCCTTGAAGTTAAACCATGATTTATGCATAAGCAACAAATTTTAGTTATTTAACTAAATCAAGTTACATAATTCAATTTAGTTGGTATTATGAAAATATAATGTTTCCCAAAACACTAATATTTCATATCCCTATATTATGCTCACATATACCATAATTTGGAAAAGGAATTTGCCCATTATCCACACATATTTTTGTTTTCTTGAAAGGAAAAAACATCACATAGTGTAATTAGGGGAATTGTATTAAAATATCATGAACCACATATTCAGATACTTGCAATTCAAACACATTGTATGTGCACTAGATTCACCTTGCACACACCATCAGACTAACCAATTTCTTTACTAACCATTACAGGTAAAGTAATTACTTATATTTTGCTTTGAAATTTTGCACACAAACATATGCTTACATAGTATAATTAGGAAAGAAGAAAGTGGTCCATCATCCACATATAATTTATTTTCTTGCAAAGAACAAACATCACATAGTGGAATTAGGTGAATTGTATTAAAGGATCATGAAACACATATCCACATACTTGCAATTCAAACACTTTGTATGTGCATTAGATTCACCTTGCACACATCATCACTACTAACTAGTTTTCTTTACTAACCATTACAAGTAGAGTAATTGCTTATATTTTACTTTGAAATATTGCACACAGACATATGTTCACATAGTATAATTAGAAAATAAGTAAGTGGCTCATCATCCAGACATCATGTGAAAAATTCTGAATCCTTCTTACAAAAATCCTATTGCAGAAATCTGGTTTAATCCTCCTACTTGTGGTTTTAAATTAACAAGTTATTTTTCAGAAATATTCAGAAAACATTGAAGTAAACACACCGTGGCCTACACATACATAAAAATCAAGTGCTGAAGAATTAAGCACATTCTAAAAAGGACACACAATGGTTTTCAGACAAATGTCCCCGAAAAAATCCAATGCAGAAAAACTAGTGCAATAGCTCTTGAGGGTTTTATTATTATGCAAAATTCTGAATACAAACTAGGGTACTAGTAGTGGTTTACCCAATAGAGAAAATACTAGCAGAAGTACCTCTATCTCCAGAGACAGATAATATGGTTGATTTAGCTGAGGATGAAGAACCCCAAAGGTGCCTATGCAGTCACTACATCACTCTTCAGTGTGGCTGAGTCACCCCTTTTGGATCTGCTGAATACGAGCCTCATCTGGCCCAATGAAACCCCAATGTAGCTCTCTAAGTGACTGTGTCAACCTCTTCCACCTCTACATTTCTCTACGTGATCCCTTTTGGCTCTGCGTCACCCCTGCTAGGCTTACGTTGCTTCTATTTCACCCCTCATGGGCTCACGCTGCCTCTCTTTCACCCCTCATGGGCTTGCGCTGCCTCTCTGTCACCCCTCCTAGGCCTGCGCTACTCTGTGGTACATAATTTCCTCTCTGTTATTGTATTCTTGGCTTTGAATCTGAAATACCTCTCTCGATCTGCCCTTCGCTGTAATGCAATCTCACTCGAAACTTGTTAGCAAACCGCGCCCCAGAATTTTGACTTAGCTCAAGTGTTGCCACTATGTGTGTATTCTCTAACTGACCCCAAGCCTTCCTTTAATAGTTTTACCATTAACGAATCAACGATCGTGATATAATATCTAATCGATGACTAAAGTTAGAAAAGATTGTATCCTCATCACTTAGAACATTCTCACCCACATGTTTAAATTAATTCACTTTAATTATTTAATTTCCCTGAGTTAGACTTAGGGTCTCCATTATAATAATTAATTATTTGAATAACTTAAGCTCTGGGTGGAATTTCTCCAAACTATTTCTGGGTCTTGGAGATCTTATTTGTCCTAGCCCCTCCACAAATTTTTGGAGCTAGATCACATCCGATGCTACCCAAAAATCAACACATCATTTCTTTTCTTGCAAGGAACAAACATCACTTAATGTAATTAAGAGAATTGTAAAGGATCATTGCATATCCACATCAATTCAGAGTTTGTATCCTCAGAATTTCATTTGCACACACATTCAACCCACACACTAAGCTCACTTAATCTTTATATAATAGGTATCATCTTTCCAAAATCTTTGTACCTAATTTATTTGAGCTTATATTTTGTTGCAGACCCTAAATGAAGCAAAGTCTTTCTAAAAACAAACTTAACCTAAACACACTAAATTACCTACAGGAGCCACAAGATAATTTATAGTTCAAGCTAAGAACAAGGTGATAGGCATCACATAAGTTGTCATGGTCTTTTTTCATATTGAAACATTGAAAATTATCTTTTAGGGAGCTTAAAATCGTGCATCATCTAGTGACAAATCTAATACATGGAAGGAAACTCGTGAAGGGGGTAAGGCCTAGGTGGAACCTTCATGTTGTCTTTCGACACGTGGTAGGGATTTTCGGTCCAAAACTAACAACCAAAAGCTGAGATTCATCCATTCCCACTAGATGTAGGTAAATGAGTGGTTAAATATTAGGACATCTTTCCCTATAGATTGAGGTGCAAGAGCACTTAGTTTGAGGTGATCTTGGTGAGGCTACTAGAAGCGTCACTAGCTCTTTCAGGACGTATCCCTAGTATGTTTGGCCACTATATCCCTCTCCATACCTTGGTTTTTTTTGGGTTGTTGGAAGCACTGCTAGTGATATTTATGATGTGGCCCCAGTACCCTATTCTAAAAAATTCACAAGGCCAAATTACTACTTGAGCGGAAGGACGTTATGTCTTTTTAGGAATTTTTATCATACGCAAGACCTCAGAGGACCTTTTTTTGTTGATTGTTTCACACATTAGAATTAAATGGAAAATCAACCATATATTTTTTCTTTTTTTCTTATGTACATGATTCATTTGGTTTTCCTACAAAAAATGTATGTGTTTAGGTATGCTTACAAATGCAACAGTCTTAGGTGTTGTTGATTTATTTCCTTTTTTTCCAATTGATTTATTTCACAAAATAAAATTATTTTCATTAGTTAAATGATTCATAAGGATCATAATATCTTTAGGTGCCTCCTACATACAATTCACATCTTCATGAAAATTCACTTACCTTCGATACATGTTGAATGATTTTACCTTTCATCATATTTTGAATCACACTTTACTTTTACTGGTGTGCTCTTCTTAGACCCATCTTTCCCTGAGATTCAAACCCTTTAATTTACATGTTTCAACTTAGAACCCTTGGTCCATGTCAAATTTTGCTACCTATCTTCCAAGTCTCAAATTGTTTTTCATTTAAATTTTCCCTAGGACTTGTGACTAGAAACCTAAGGTTTCCAAATTGATTTTTGTTAACAGAGGAGGAATTATTTTATTTTTCATCATATTTTGAATCACCCTTTTTGTTGAGACAGGGGTGGATACTTTTACTGACCTATGCTCTTCTTTGACCCATATTTCCCTAATATCGCAACCCTTTTCTTTTCATGTTTCAACCTAGAACCCTTGGTCCATGTCAACTTTTGCTACCTAGCTTCCAAGTATCAACTTGTTTTTCATTAAAATTCTCCCTAGGGTTTGTGACTAGAACCCTAGGTTTTCCAAACTAATTTGTATTGACCGAGGAGGAATTATTTTACCTTTCATCATATTTTGAATCACCCTTTTTGTTGACATAGGGATCAATACTTTTACTAGCATGCACTCTTCTTTAACCCATCTCTCCATAAGCTTGAAACACATTTCTTTTCATGTTTCAATTTAAAGCCCTTGGTCCATGTCAACTTAAAGCCCTCACACGAATCGACCTGACACGACCCAATTTGTGGATCTCTAGTGGTTCAATGTCATTATGCATGTGGGATACAAAATCGTGTTGATCCTATGCATCCACTTCTACTTGATTTATTTGATTCTCCATTGTCTCTTCTTCCTCCTCCTTTGAGAGGTGGGGATCATAAGCTTACTATCCTTTTAGTTTATGGGCTAGCCTCTTTTTCTTTTTAGGTATATTTTTTGTCTATGGGCATGTGCTCTGTAGATTACCAGTTTGAAAGCATGTTCGACATCAGAATGTCATGTTTTCATACTCTAATACTTGGGTCCACTAAAATGTTTTTTGTTTCAGTTGAATGTGATTAGGTAGACCTTTGTTGAGGTTTATCTCAACACAAATTCCAACGAAAGTGAAAATACCTTTCTTTGTTCTTTCTAGGTCCATGTTTTTTAATTTCCCCAAGGTGTTTCCAATTTCCTCTAACACCTTGTGGAGCTAGAAGAGGAGGGAGAGATTTGGTAGTCTCACCCAAATTGACGTAGTTGAAACCATAGTGTTTGTAGCATCAAAATTCAGGGACCATGGGGTGATGAAGATCCCATAGCTACACAATTGGCATATCATGTTTATGTTATATTGTTGAGTTTTCAATTTTATAATTTTATATATAAATTAACTGGAAAAATACATTATTTTCTCAATTAAATATTTTTTTTATTAATTTAATAATTTTCAATAATCATAATTTTTTTTTTTTTACCCACAAACATTTAATCTTTGCATCTCATTATTTACACAATATTTCATAGCATGGTGTTTTCCAAGTAAAATACTCCATAACCTAATAATCATAATAAATATTAAAAAAAATATTTAAAACAAAACACTCTTTGTGTGGATAAATAATGCAATTCCATCCCTAAACCATACTAAATAATGATTAAATTTTATAGCGCAATTCCACTCATAAATCATTATATTTAGTCATAATTTTTGGTATTATCACATATTTGAATTAAATCTAATATATCATACTTGCAGAAATAAAAATTATGAAAAATGGCTATATATTTTTATTTTAAACTGAAATTTTTATATTAATGTTAATATTAATATTAAGTTGGACAAAATAAAATTAAAGTCCTGTAACATTCCAAAAAGAACCTTTTAAAAAATGAAAATCTCGTAACATCTTCTATAGCCATTTCAGCGACAATTTCTTATGAGCAATAGCCTGCCATGCGAAGAGAGCAGAGATTTTGGCAGGTGAGTTGGACACAGGGAGACCTAAAACCGTACAGGAGAAAAGAAACCCAATGGAAAAGTGTTACGAGCTAGGGATGACATCAGAGTTGTAAGCATTTTCACTCAAAACATAGTCCTGACTCATTCTCTCAAATCTTAACTGATTATGCTGATTAAAGCTTTCGATAAATTTCCAGTCATGTGATGAAACTTTCGCTGTCAAACTTTCCATTGCAACAAGTCTATGCTTTTCACTGGAAATGCACTAGCAACTCCCGTGGCCCAAAGTAGAACCACTGTAGTGTTTTTTATTTATTTAGCAGCCACATTCCATATTGTAGCGCAACGTGGAAAATGGAGGACGTAGATATGTACAGACTGTGGACTTGTTCGACGGCTTACCAGTGTGGACATGCCATCTGACGAAGGACTTTCAAGAAAGAACCATGTAGTTTCGACAAATTTTTAAGGTTATGAAATTGAGGTTTTCAAGGACTTTGAAGAATAAATGATTAATTTCGAAAAAATTTCGAAGATATGGGGTTGCCATTTTCAAATATCACTTGTCATTTAAAAATCCATCCACTTGAGGCATATTAAATGAAAATTTTATCATTTATGTGTCGGAAGAGTCATAAATGATACACGGAAAGGATGAGAACCCGTGAAGGTCTTGTTCTCTATTAAAGAAAACCCGATATTTTGATTTAGTTTTGGGTGGACTGGAAATTTGAAATAATATAGGTGTCTTCTTGATGAAAGCATGAAATATTTTAAAGCAAGTCCGACGGTTTGGATTATTTCGTCGTAAGACCAACGGTTTGGATACCTTTGTCGCAAATTTGAAATTTTTTTGCAAATCCGAAATTTCGTAGCAAGTCCGACGGTTTGGAAGGTTTATGGGCTAGCTACTAGGTCAAAGTGTTATGTGGTTACCTTTGCTGGTCTCCTTCTCAGCCTTTGGAGATTTGGTGGAGTGATAGCATCTTAGTGACCATCCTGGGGAACGAAGTGACATATCCTCCCTGGTTGTACCATAATTTCATCAAATTCTAGGCCTGTGGGTGATAGGTCTTAGCCTTTGTGAAGGATGATCTGAAAGTTGCAAAGAACCAAGTTGCGGAAATAGAGAACATTCTGGCTTCGAGAAGATACACTAGATCAAATCCAGATCCTCATCCAACTGATCCAGTTGAAGATCTAGAGAAACTTGTTCAGAAGAAAAGATTAGGCACTCAGAGTTTCAGTCAAATCCTTATCCATTAGTAAGATCTTCCTCTTTACCTGCAAAAGTTTTATCTCTTGAAGACATACCTTTTGTTTTGAAGTTTGAGTTGTCTCTGTTTCGATCAAAGTCTGAAACTTCATTGTCTGGAATAGTATTTGACCCATTTAGACTATCTAAAGTAAAATCATTGTCTAAGGTAGTTTTTGATTCCCTAAAACTTGAAGATAATTTACTTTCTGAAGAATCTAAATCTGAATCAGACTTTGATAGAAAATACTGGAGTCAATTTGATAGGATTGAAAAGTTAGCTAATCAACTTCAATACACATCCAAAAAAGCCATCATCCAATACCAACAAGAGTCATTTTCCATTACGACACAATCCCAGTCAGTTGTCGTTTCCTCATCTACACCTTCTACTTCATTACCTTCTCAATCAATTCCTTCCATTGTTACTCCTGCACTTCACTCAGCAGGATTCATGGCCATATTTTCACCCTTGATTCTACCTGCTCAACTCAACGCCTTACGACAAAGATATGGCTAGAGACTCCCTCTCTTTAATGATAATTTTGAAGTTAGTGCTAGACATCAAGTAGTAAAAGTTATTGATTTCATTCACTTGGAAGAGATAAATGTTGATGATGCCAAGATGAGAATCATAGCCCAAAGCTTTTTCAGAGATGTTAAAACTTGGTTTAGATCTTTAATTGCAAATTCTATAGCCACTCTAGACTAAAAAGCTGACTAATGCATTCCACTCCGGTTGCACATTATCTTCGGAATTTCGAGTTTTTCTCATTTGGTTGATAAATTTCATGAATTTTATTCTTAAATTTGTTAATCAAATGTAATTATTTCTATTATAGCTACTAAAGGTAGATACATCAAGTAAATTTGTATTTTTGGGTCAAGTGAATCGGTTTCACCAAAAAGGGAGAGTTTGTTGGCCTCCCTAGTCATCAGGATTCTAGTTAAGGATTTTGGGGAACAACTCCACAAGTCATGGATTCGACACCTGAGAGTGGGGAGAATTTTGTTTTGTTCTATATCTTTCATTTTATTTTCCATTGCAAGGGTTGGATGCTGTGGAATTTACCTTGGAACACTAGTGTATTCAGTGATTTTGGCAGGAACTAATAGACAAAGTTTGCAGCTATTGTGGTGGGATTCATGTGGTATGTGTTTTAGAAATGTTTCTTCTACTGTTTTCATATGTTTGAAAGTATTGTTCTCTCCATATTTCATTTTCATGTATTATGTGATTGATTCCTAAGTTTGATAAGCAGACTTCATTATTTCGATGCTCTGTTTTGGAGAAGGTATCAAAGTTATGTTCACTTTCTTCTCATATAAACGAATTCATAATTCTTATGCTCATTTTGAAACCCTATCATTCTACCATATTTACCAGGATACCTTAAAGTGCTAAAGTGTGTGCCTACCTTGCCCCATCACATCTCTGCAAGTCTAATTTTCAGTGCCCTGACCTAGTTTTTTCCTAGACCTAATTTACCATCCATCACCAAATCCAAATCAATCAAACCCTAGAGCGTACTATACCTAGCCTAAAATCTTCATTATCTAGTCAATTTGGTTGTGATCCTATTAAGAGAGCCCTCTCAGCCTAGTAGGTCTAGCTACTAGTTCAAAGTGGTCTGTGGTTACCTTTTTTGGTCCCCTTCTCAGCCTTCGGAGATCCAGTGGAGTGATAAAATATCTAACAATAGATCACCTTTATCACACATTGTTCAATCATATTCCCAAATGGTTTTAAGTCTTTCCATTTCTTAAACATGTGTTGGAGGGAGAGTGAAGAGAGATTATTGCTTGTGGGACTAGATTACTTAGGAAATAGGTATATATTGACAATTTACTCTCCAATTTCTCTAATTTTATTCTTAACATTTATCTTTTCTAAATCATTTTTATATTTCCTTCTATTCTCACAATCCCTTTTAGTTGGCATTGGAATTTAATTCAAATTTTTGGTGAATGAGACGTATGAAAAAAATATAACACCATCCTTGTTGTAGAGATCACTTTTAGTTTAGGATTTATATAGCCTCTTAAAGAAACGAAAAATTGTTGCTAAGAAGAATTAATTTTGAAAAAGGTCAAATGCTTCACTTGGTAAATGGAGAAATGGAGGTATATATATATATATATATATGAATTTATTTTTTATTTTTTTACATTGTTAAATTAATAAAGCACTTTCAATTTATTTTAGTAGTATGGTAAATTTTCTTGAAATAATTGATTAAATACAATAATATTATATTAATAAGATTAAAATATAAATTTACAATTTTGAATTATGATATTGGAAATTAATTTAAAATAAATTAAAAAAAATATTCATGTTAGGTCCCTATATTACTAGTGTAATCCCTTATTATTGTTAGCGTAGCTCCCCTATTGTTATTGTTCTACACCTGTAGCCCCAATATTTTTATTATTGTGCCCCATAAAACCCACTATTGTTATTGTTGTGCCCATACATTATTATTGTTAGGTCGGCTATGATTATATTGTGACCCCATGGACTCTTATATATAGAAAGGAGGTTTCTTCATTTCTATCATCAAAGAATTGTTCATTTATGTAATGTAAAGGAGGTTCTCTGCTCAAAGAGGTTGATCTCTAAGTCATTGATGTATATTTTCTTCTATTTTGTGAGCTATTTTCATAACATTTGGTATTAGAGCTTTGGATTCTAGGGTTTCGCTGCTTCAAACAGGTCACTGTGGCATTTTCGCTATAACGTTTTTTCTACGAAGGTTCAGAAGCTAAAAAAAAGACCCACTTGCTAAGAAATCCTAAGGAACATGCAAAAATTTCAGATCTTGGTTCGCAATATTTTCAAAGATATGATATGTGGAAGTTAGGGTTTTTGTAGGCTTCCTAATTTCATATGAAATAGGTGACCTTGGGAAAATTGTCATAAAACTCTCTCTGAGAATCGGATTGGAATTCTATAAAAATTAGCCAAGATCACACAGATTGTAGTTTCCTCTGTATCAATTTCATATTTGAAAGAGGAAACAGTGACACGTGACACATCGTACAAGTTAGCTCTACTAAACCAGACCATAATTAGGTCATTATGGGAGATTGGGCATAACTTTGTATCGAAGAATCCAAATTAGGTACGACCTATGGCATTGGAAAGAAGATTCATAGGGATACTGCAGGAATGAAGATAAAATCACAGGGATCTGAAATTATAGAGATACATCAGTTTCAATATCGAGCTCTTGAAAATAAATAAAAAGGTGTGTATTTTTTTTTCAAATTTCATAAGTCTTGTTTGAAAAATTAGTTTGAAGTGATTCCAAGGGAATATTAAAGCATAAATATCAGTATTGGGTTCTAAAATCCCCCCTAAAAAGAATTCAACACCCATTAAGCCCTCAGAAGGCTCTACTATGACTCATGAAGAGGAAGAAGTGCAACATGATATATCAAAATTACAAGAGCAAGTGCAACAACTTTTGCTCTCGCTAAGAGCAACAAAAAATGAAATGCAAGTTTTGAAGAAAGGTGTGGAAGCTAGGATGGATGGTTTGAAGAAAGGCATGGAAGTTAAGATGGATGGTTTGAAGAATGGAAAGGAAGCTAAGATGGATGAAATGGAATAAAAAATGAAAGATAACATGGAAGACATGAAGAATGATCTAAAAGTAGACATGGAAGGTTTGAGGGAAGGTTTGAAAAAGTTGATACAAGAAATGATTTCTAATGGTGAAAAGGTAGTAGAGGAAACTCATGATGAGAAAAAATAAATGTTAATCATGATTTCATAAAATCTAATGTTAGATTCAAGACCCACCATATTCCAAAGATCAATATGAGGAAGCTTGATGGCAAGGATCCCATAAAATGGATACTACAGATGGAGAAATATTTTGATCTCAATAATGTGAAAAACACACAAAAGGTACACATTACAACTTTATATTTAGAAGAAAATGCATTTGTTTGGTATCGATGGCTTTTATCCCATAAAAAAATTGTCACTTGGTCAATTTTTACAGAGGAAATGATAGCACATTATGAGGATATAAAGAGAAACACCTTCTTTAGCCAATTGATAAATCTCAGACAAAAGGGTTCAATGGTCAAGAACATTAATGACTTCCAAAAAGTTGAATATAAGGGTAACTGATATTCTAGAGGAACACAATATTGATGAATTCATAGGGACTTTAAAAGATAACATCCAACATGAGGTTCACCTTTGGGAACCTGATTCATTGGAGAAGGCATTCAGGTTGGCAAGAGAAAATGAATGTAAAATTATGGAGACAAGGAAGCTTACCACTCACATCTATAAATATGGAAGTGTTTAGTACTCCTATACTTCCACAACCTACAAGGTTGACACCACAAAATTGGAAGAAAAAAGAGAAAAAGGGATTTTTTACAGTTGTGATAGAAAATACACTAAAGTTGAGTGTGTTGAGAAGAAATTATTTTACATATATTGTGAGGAGGAAGAAAATGAACAAGAAACTTCAAAAGAAGAGGATATACACTAGGAGCCAACCCTAGAGAAAGAATAAATGAGTCTGATCATATCCTGTAATGCATTGCCAGGAATTACCACTCCTCAAAATCTCAATATAGAAGGACATATCAAGAAGAAAAAGGTAATAATTTTGATTGATTTGGGTAGTACCCATAATTTTATTCATTGTAAGGTATCTAATGAATCGAATTTCTTCCTATACCCAAAACCAGTGTGTCAAGTGATGGTTTCAAATGGAGGAACTATAAATTTCTTTGGAAAATGCCATAATATCAAGCTAACCATGGGGGAATATGTATTGAATAGTCTAATGCTTTCCATTCCAATGAGAGGTTTTGATGTTGTACTAGGAGTACAATGGTTACAATATTTGGGGATGATAGATTTTAACTTTGAAAGTCCTAAACGATTTTTTGGAAGGAAGGAGATTGAAACCCGCATCCGTGGGGAAATTAGGAAATATTAGCTCTATTCATGACAAAGTTTACGAAGAAAGAACAATGAGGTGTAATTACTGGTGTACTCTTAAGTTCCAACATCAAAATCATCTATTTCTCAGTCTCCAAAAAGTCTTGGAAAATCGTCCCAAAGGTCGTTTTGAAACTACGAAAGGACTTCCACCTATAAGTGAAGTCATCAGTCATGTGATATTTATTTAATTCAGGAAGTGTTCGCTTGTTAGGTCCCTATATTACCAGTATGGTCCCTTATTTTTTTAGAGTGTAACCCCCTTATTTTTTATTATTGTACCTTTGTAACCCATGGTGTTATTCTTTGTGCTTGTTCTTTGTGCTTGCATAAAATTATTATTGTTAGGTCGGCTAGGATTACATTGTGGCCCACTAGGATTATATTATGGCCCCATGGACTCCTATATATAGAAAGGAGGTTTTGTAAATTGTATCATCCAAGAATTGTTCATTTATGTAATGTATTGTAGGTTTCCCCCTTGAAGTGGCTTATTTCTAAGGCGTTGATATCTCTTTACTTCTATTTTTGAAGCTAGTTACACAACATTTGGTATCAAAGCTTTGGATTCTAGGGTTTTGCTACTCTAAACAGGTCATCGTGGCATTTTCGCTATAACTTTTTTTCTAGGAAGGTTCAGAATTTGAAATTTTTAGGGTGCGAAGCCCCTGAGGAAACTCAACAAAAAATTTCAGAGCTTGGTTCACAATATTTTCAGAGATATGATCTGTGGAAGGTAGTGCTTTTTCAGGCTCCCAAATTTCATCTCAAAGAGGTGATTGTGGGAAAAGATTCATAAATCTCTCTCTGAGCATCAGATTGGAGTGCCGTAAAAAGTGGTCGCAAGTACATGGACTTTAGTTTCTTGGCTATCAATTTCAAAGCCAAAGGATGAAACAATGACACGTGGAAATTCGTACAAGTTCGCTCTACTGAAGCAGTCCATAATTAGGTCATTGTGGGAGATTAGACACAACTTTGTCTTGGAGAATCCAAATCAGGTCAGACCTGTGGCATTCGAAAGAGAATTCAGAGGGCTACGTCATTACCGAAATTCAAATATCGAAGTGCTGAAATCACAGAGATAATCCAATTTCAATATCGAGCTCCTCAAAATCAAGAAAAAGGTGTGTATTTTTTTTTCCGAATTGCATAAGTCTTGTTTGAAGAATCAATTTGAATTGATTCCAATGGCATATTGTAGAATATATAGCAGTATTGGGTTCTAAAGATGCCCCGTAAAAATAATTCAACACCCATTAAGCCTTCAGAAGGCTCTACTATGACTCATGAAGATGAAGAATTGCAACATGATCTATCAAAATTACAAGAGCAAGTGCACCAAATTTCGCTCTGGCAAAGAGCAACAAAAAATGAAATGGAAGTTTTGAAGAAAGGCGTGGAAGCTAAGATGGATGGCATGGAAGCTGGCATGGAAGCTAAGATGGATGACATGAAAGACAACATGGAAAACATGAATAATGATCTAAAAGCAGACATCGAAGGTTTGACAAAGTTGATACAAGAAATGTTTCCTAATGGTGAAAAGATAGTAGAAGAACCTCATGATGAGAACAAAATAAATGTTAATCATGATTTCATAAACTCTAATGTTGGCGGGAAGAACCACCATATTCCAAAAATTGATATGAGGAAGTTTGATGGAAAGGATCCTGTAACATGGATACTACAGATGGAGCAATATTTTGATCTCCATAATGTGCAAAACACACAAAAGGTACGCATTGCAACTTTACATTTAGAAAAAAATACATTTGTATGGTATCGATGGCTTTGCTCCCGTAAAAAAATTGTCACATGGTCAATTTTTACAGAGGAAATGATAGCACATTATGAGGATACAAAGAGCAACACCTTCTTTAGCCAATTGATAAATCTCAAACAAAAGGGCTTAGTGGGGGAGCACATTGAGGACTTCCAAAAATTGAATATAAAGGTAACTGATATTCCAGAGGAACACAGGATTGATCTCTTCATAGGCACTTTAAAGGATAACATCCAACATGAAGTTAGCGTTTTGGAACTTGATTCATTGGAGAAGACATTCAGGTTGGCAAGAAAAATTGAATGTAAAATTATGGCGACAAGGAAGCCTACCGCTCACTTCTATAAAGAAGGAAGTGTTGCTATGCCTTGATTTCCACAACCTACAAGGTTGGCACCACAAAAATTGGAAGAAAAAAGAGCAAAAGGGCTTTGCTACAGTTGTGATAGCAAATACACTAAAGGTCATAAGTGTGCTGAGAAGAAATTATTTTACATAGATTGTGAAGAGGAAGAAGAAAATGAACAAGAGGAGGATATACACCAGGAACCAGCCCTAGAAGAGGAAGAAATGAGTCCGACCATATCGTGTAATGCATTGGCAGGAATTACCACTCCTCAAACTCTCAAGATAGAAGGACATATCAAGAAGAAAAGGTAATAGTGTTGATTGATTCAGGTAGCACCCATAATTTTATTCATTGTAAGGTAGCCAAGGAATTGAATTGTTTCCTATACCCAGCACCAGAATGTCAAGTGATGGTTGCAAATGGAGGAACCATAAATTGCTCTAGAAAATGTCATAATATCAAGCTAACCATGGGGGAATATGTATTGAATATTCCAATGCTTTCCATTCCTATGGGAGGTGCTGATGTTGTACTAGGAGTACAATGGTTACAATCTTTGGGGACGGTAGCTTTTAATTTTCAAGAACTTTTCTTGAAATTTTTTTCAGAAGGAAAGGAATTTGAATTACGGGGTATTGCCGGGAAGCCAGGAAGGATAATAAGCTCTAATTTCATGACAAAGCTTCTAAAGAAAGAACAGCGAGGCGTAATTGCACAATTATGCTCACTAGAAGTTCCAACATCAAAATCATCTATTTCTGCAGATATCCAACAAGTCTTGGACAATCATTCCAAGGTGTTTGAAACTCCCAAAGGACTCCCACCTATTCGTGATCATGATCATGCTATTCATTTGATTCCGGGAAGTTTTCCTCCAAAAATCAGGCCTTATAGATATCCTTATGTCCAAAAGAGTGAAATTGAATGTATGATTGCAGAAATGTTAGAGGCGGGTATAGTTCAACCTAGTCAAAGTTCTTTCTCTGCTCCTGTAGTATTGGTACACAAGAAGGATGGATCATGGCGAATGTGTCCGGATTATATGGAGCTCAATAAGCTCGCCATTAAAGATAAATTTCCCATTCCTGTGATTGATGAATTATTGGATGAATTACATGGAGCAATTTATTTTACCAAGTTGGATCTTTGTTCAGGATATCATCAAATTAGAATGAAGACTGAAGATTTTCCAAAAACAACATTTCAAACTCTTGAGGGTCATTATGAATTTTTGGTCATGCCTTTTGGCCTTACCAATGCACCTTCTATATTTCAAGGGTTAATGAATTCCATTTTCAAACCCTTCCTTAGAAAATTTGTGCCAGTATTTTTTGATGATATGCTAATCTACAGCAGATCTTGGAAGGATCATGTTGAACATGTTGACAGGGTGCTCAAACTATTGCAGGAGAAACAATTATATGCAAAAAAATCCAAATGTTTCTTTGGAGTACAAGAGGTGGAATATCTTGGTCATATTGTATCTCACGAGGGTGTTAAAGTAGACCCTAACAAAATTAAAGCCATTAAGGAATGGAAAGTCCCCACAACCATAAAGCAGTTGCGAGGATTTCTCGGGTTAACAGGGTATTATCGCAAGTTTGTTAAGAATTATGGGAGAATAGCGGCACCTCTAACAACATTATTGAAGAAAGATGCATTTTCATGGACTCCTGAAGCAACTAAGGCCTTTGAACATCTTAAAGAGGCAATGTGTCGAGCACCAATCTTAGCTACGCCAGACTTCACAAAAACCTTTATTGTGGAATGTGATGCCTCAGGAAATGGAATTGGTGTTGTTTTAATGCAGGAAGGAAGACCCATTGCTTTTGAAAATCGTCCAATCAAAGGAAAGTATTTACAGAAACCTATTTATGAGAAGGAAATGTTAGCAATACTGCATGCACTAAAGAAATGGCGAACTTACCTAATGGGAAGACACTTCAAGGAAAAAACTGATCATGATAGTCTTAAACACTTTTTGGAACAAAGACTATCTTCAGAAGAGCAGCAAAAATGGGTCACAAAGATGTTGGGTTATGACTTTGAAATAATCTACAAAAAAGGAAAGCTTAATGTTGTTGGAGATGCACTCTCAAGAAAGAATGAAGAGGTGGAAGCATTGCTTTGTGCCATTTCTATTATCCAACCAGATTGGATAACCGAAGCACGAGATGAATGGAAGAAGGACAAAGATGTATGGACACTCATTCAAAAGTTGCAGCAAGATCCTAGTACATCTGATACATTTAGTTGGAAAAATGATTCCTTATGGTACAAATATCGCTTATATCTTTGTAAGAATTCCCAAATAAAACAAAATATTCTTTTGGAACTCCACACTTCTCCTTTAGGAGGACACTCAGGATTTTTAAAAACTTACCACAGGGTGAAGAAAGAATTATTTTGGGATGGCCTTAAATCTGATATTCAAAATTTTGTGGTAGAATGTTTGGTTTTCCAGCAGAATAAAGTTGAGACAATTAAGACCCCGAGACTTCTACAACCTTTATCCATTCCAAGTCAACGTTGGGAGGAGATTTCAATGGATTTTATCACAGGTTTACCTAGGTCTGAAGGAAAGAGTGTCATCATGGTGGTAGTTGATAGAATTACCAAGTTGTTGAAGCCTCGAAAATCGCTGCTTCAAACATCGAGGAAAACCACCCGGTCGGGACCTTAAGACAGCTCCTTTTCCGTTTGGAATGGTGGCTCCGACTGGATTTAAAGGACCAGTTTCCTTGTAACTAAGTGGATTGGATTGGATGGGTGGAAATGGGACTAAATTAACTGAAATAAAACTATCTAATCTAAGCTAAATACTGATAAAGAAATTCTAATACTAACCCGGGTAATAATATGTGAATACAACTTAAGATTGTTTCAATTCAACAATAACCATGAAAATGTATTATTAATCAAATTGAAATGTGCAGAAACAAATAAAGATAACTCTGTTTAAGAAATTAAACAGAGTTATATTAGCATATTGCATTCATCATTGTATACCATCTACATGTAATTATGAAAAATAACGTTTCAATTATACTCAGAAATGATATATAAAAGGAAGCGTTGAGAAAACAAATACATATAAATGATAGCAATCTCAAAACGAATATCACAAGACAAAAGAAATCAACAGTAAACAGATAGAAATACCTTGTTCATCTTGATGACTTCCAGATGCAATCTGATATTCTATCCAGCAACTATGATGCAAAATCAAATTCCAAAGGTACAAAAATGCAACACTTTAAAAATAATTTCGCATGAAAATCACCAGATGTGATCCTTTTCAAAAAATATATAAGACAATGGAGTACAGAAATGCAATCTCCAAGTCCAAAAATATTAAGATCCAGGACCCCTCTCTAAATGCATGAGAGGGGTTTAAATACTACTTAACTTACTCTAAAAATAGTTTATCACAAAAAATAAGGATTCGGTTCAATGACCGTCCTTTTCCTAGGCTAAAATACAGTGAAATTAAAACTAAATCTATCTAACTATGAACTTGATATTTGATCTTGCAGGCATCTAGCATATTTTTGAGAAGATGCGGTTGACCGACTTCTGAATTCAACTGTCCTGAGAAGACAGAGTTGGAAAGCATAGGAGCAATCTTCTCTGTAGCATTGATGATACAATTGAGTGCGCTGTGCTGACTGTGTGGCTTCACCAAGTACATCCAGTATGAGTCCCAATTCAATCTTGTCAGCCCTTATATGGATTTTGCTCTTTCTTCTGCCTTTTGCCTCCATTCTGCTTGCAATTGATTTTCCTGTGGGAGATAACCTGGAACAGTTTCAGAAATCAAGTTAGCTTTGTGTAAATTGTCATTTACACAATCAGTGAGAGTGTTTGCCGCTGTAGATGCTTCCTCTGCTGCCCTTTCTGCTCTTCTGATTTGTGCATCCCAATTACTGAACAGTATTTCTTTGTGGTTTTCATTAATGATGGGTGCACCAGCTTTTCTGCCTTCTTCTGTCTTTTGCCATGCTAGATAATCATTGATCTTTTCATTAATCAAATCATAATAATTTCGTAAATCTACGACATGATTTGTGATTTTATTGCTTTCTTGGCACAAAGAATTCCATTGCAATATTTTTTGGCAGAAAACTTCCTCTTGTTGCAGTAGTTGATTGTTCAAAGAGATGGTTTCTGAAATGAATTCTGGAAGCTTAGGATCATCCTTATGCTGTTCTTGGATTTCTTGAAGTTGCTGTTGTAACTCTTCAAGTTTTAATTGTGCTTCCTGATTGGCCTGTACCTGTTGCAATTGCTGTTGCAGAGCCTTTATCTGTTCTTCTTTTTCATCCAACAAAAGTTGTATCTCAACTGCTTTATCAATTGTTGTAGAAGCATAAGCTCCTGTTATTTGAGATAACTTAGTGAGATTATGAGTAGGCTCTGTGGCAGGATCTTTCCACAAAACGTCTACTTGTTCTGGTTCAGTAGCAATTGCACTTTCTATTTTTCTCTTTTTCCTTTGTCTCTTAACTACTGCTTTGTATTTTGGGCTATAAAATACATCCAGAGGAGGAATTTCCTCTACATTAAGTACGATTTCAGAGGAGGGTGTGATTGGTATGTGCTCTGTTACTGCGGATTTGCTGCTTGTTCCTGCGTTCAAAACTTTGGTTGTCTGGACAGGGGTCTGTACATTCTGTCCTTCTATATTAATCAATTGATTAAAGGTCTCCCATTCTTTATCTAACTCAATGGTGACTGGCTGTTGCTGTACATTGGTTGGAGGAGGAATTGTCTGTTGAGGAGTCAAAATTTGCTGCTGAGCAAGTTCATTTGATTGTGCAGAATATTTAATGGATTCTTCCATTTTATCATCCTTTTCTTTAGACTTATTGGAGTGTTCAGAATCTCTGTCAGATTTTGATTTGGATTTACTTGTACTTGAACTGCCGTTAAGACTAACACTAGGAGTTTTCTCCCTTGCGGGCTCTAAGCGTAGATTATCCAAAGGAATAGGAATTAGTCTCCTTTCTCTGTAAAGTTTGAATTCCTGGAAGTCCGCTGGGGATAACTGCTCTTTAGCTGAATTCAAAACCTCTTTGAATGAATTTCTTGCCTGGAACATATCATCAAAAAGATCTTGCTCCCCGACAAATTCCCTTACTTTGATTGCATTGGTAAAATTCTTAACGATATCATTTTGGTCATATAACCTCCTTGAAAATTTGAACAGCTGTAGGCATGTAATGTTGCCTATCTCTTGAAATGCATGACCAATATCAAACAGTGAAAATGTCGCACATTTTACGGGAAATTGTGGCCAAATGCCCTTTTTCTTCTCTTTTAAATCTTTTGTCATACCTCCCTGGCCACAGGTCTGATAAGAAATTTCTCGGGCTACAAGTCTATCAGGAACATATAGGGGTAACACATGTGGAGAAGCATAACTTCCAAAAACCCTAATATAGGTGAATAATTCTTCTCCAAACCATCTTGCGACGGGGAGAATATCAATCTCTGTTTCTGAGGATAGCCTCGGGGCATCCTTGTTATACAATGTTCTGTACAATGGCAGCATGATTCCATGACAAATTTGGTAAAAATGGGGAACAAATTTAGATTCCCACAGTTCTTTATGGTACACATGAATGGGCAAAGGGTCTTGGATAGTCCATTTCCAGCCCATTACAGGGAATTTACAGGCATAGCAGATGGCGTCCATGACATAAGAAGATAAATAAAAAGGCGGATAAACCCGCTGGGAAACATTTCGTTTGGTCCGGTATTGAAAAATAGCAGTGGTCATAGTATCAGATAGGATTTTGGCCCAGTCTACAATTGTAGAATTAACAGCCGCATTCAACAAGGGAAGCCATTCGGGTAAGATCATATTTATGTCAGGCTTTCCAAAAAGCCTGCATAACATGGCAGCAGTAAAACAGTAAGGAGAGGTGAGCGAACCAGTGCTATACATACCTTGTTTGTTCCTCTTCAATGGTTCGCTTCTTTTAGTCCACTCCTTTGTGGTTTCTGCCAAATTTGCATGTTCTTTGGAAAATTCTTCCATAAATTGCTTATTGTAAGTCGCCTGTGGTTCTGGCAGCTTATACATTAATCTCACATCTTCTATGGTGAATGACCCAATTAGCTCCTCAGACGGAGTCTTGAATTGCCTGTCTGAAATATCAGCGCTGTCTAGGACCCATCTCACCATGTCTGTGTATGGGAGAATCCTTGGCCTTGCTGCTATTCTATGCAGAAATGAGCAAGCCAAGTCTCTAAGGGTTTCTTCAGACGTATCCTTTGATCCTGTTGTAGCTGCAACTTTTAACACCACAGGGTTTTCATCTTCTAATAGATTGTACATTCCTTTCCAAGTGGATATGCCGGCATCCTTGTTACAGGCAGTGTCTGCGTATAGCGAAGCCATTTCTTTGTTCTCAGAACTTGAGCTCTTCTCCTTCTTACCCATAGTGTTTAGCGGAAGCTTTGTATAGTGGTCTGCTCCTTCGTGCCTGCGTTTTACGAATAAATGAGAGTAATGATATTAGAAAGGTGATGAGACTGTTTTGAATATGAACGCGGATGAAATATAATATTTTAATTGTGAAACGACTTTCACTCTAAACAAAATCTCATTTTACATTAATAATCAATCCAATCATTTAATATAATCATTAAAGCGCATAACGGATTTGACATATGGGAAACATTGCCTCGGGATAGCGCGCCTACATGAATCTGCGACATTGCGATCTGCGATTTGCTGCGCAATATCGCAATATCGCAAAATGAAGTCATCACAGTCATAAAAATAGAGCAAAAATGAGAATTGCGTAATAGTGCAAAGCGCATATCGCAAAAATCACAAAAGCGCATATCGCGAAAATCACATGATCGCATATTTGAAAAGAGCGCATAACGCAAAATCGCAAAAGCGCATATTTGGAAAGAGCGCAAAAGATATTCATTAACCAATTCTGTTTTCTGCGCCATGCGATCTGCGACCAATGCGTTTTATCAAAGGTATATATTATTTATGAATGCGCTATCTTGTTCAAAGAGTAGTTTTATTTAAAATCTATCATAAACTTAAGATTTTCGCAATATTCTTTCAAAGGGATTTTTATAGGTTTATGATAGAAAGTTTTATTTTCTAAGGAAAACAAATCCTAATTGTTTTTTGGATTTTTTAACTAAGGGTCCCCATTTTATTTAGTATTATTACTAAAATAAAAAAGGGGGGTTGTTGCTAGCCACAACACAAGTATGCACACTTTTGTGCATTATCTCATCCATTTAAAGCACGTACAGTTGCTAATACATTTATGGACACAATTCAAAAGCTACATGGAAGCCCAAGGGTTATTGTGAGCGACAAAGATCCCATTTTTACTGGAAATTTTTGGACGGAGTTATTTTCTTGTTTGGGTACTCAATTAGCTCATAGCTCATCTTATCATCCTCAACCTGATGGTCAAACTAAGATAGTAAATAAATGTTTGGAAGGATATCTTCGTTGTTTTGTATCTGATAAACAAACACAATGGGTCAAGTGGTTACCTCTCGCTGAATGGTGGTATAACACTTCTTTCCATACTGCAGCAAAAATGACCCCATTTATGGCACTTTATGGATATCATCCACCATCGATCACATCATCTTTAAGGGAAAATTCGAAGGTTCAAGAAATGGAAGATCACATCGAGCATCAGCAAGAAGTTCTCCAACTCTTAAAGGATAACCTAAACTTGGCACAAAATCAAATGAAACAACAAGCAAATCAACATCATAGCGAGAGAAGTTTTGATGTAGGAGATTGGGTATTTTTACGGCTACAACCATACAAACAAATGTCCCTCAAGCAAGCAAAGAAGGATAATAAATTATCGCCAAAGTACTATGGTCCTTACAAGGTGTTGCAAAAGATTGGTACTATGGCATACAAATTGGAGCTTCCTGCTTCTTCACGAGTACATCCAGTGTTCCATGTTTCATGCTTAAAGAAGCTTATAGGTGAAAATCTTCCAGTTCAAACAGTATTGCCAGAACTTGATGGGGAAGGGAAGATCATATTGGAACCTGAAGCAGTCATAGAAAAAAGAACTCGACAACTACGGAATCGATCAATTTCAGAGTATCTCATCAAGTGGAAGAACTTACCCCTGAAGATTCTACATGGGATGATGAGAATTTTATACAGAAGCACCCAGAGCTACTCAAGCGTTGAGGACAACACTTTTTTGAAGGAGAGGGGCATGTTAGGTCCCTATATTACTAGTATAGTCCCTTATTGTTGTTAGTGTAACCCCCTTATTGTTATTATTGTACCCTTGTAACCCCCATAGTGTTATTATTGTGCCCTTAAATTATTATTGTTAGGTCGGCTAGGATTACATTATGGCCCCATGGACTCCTATATATAGAAAGGAGGTTTTGTAAATTGTATCATCCAAGAATTGTTCATTTATGTAATGTATTGGAGGTTTCCCCATTGAAGTGTCTTATTTCTAAGGCGTTGATATCTCTTTTCTTCTATTTTTGGAGCTGGTTACACAACATTAGGCCTTATAGATATCCTTATGTCCAAAAGAGCGAAATTGAACGAATGATTGCAGAAATGTTAGAGGATGGTATAATTCAACCTAGTCAAAGTTATTTCTCAGCTCCATTAGTATTGGTGCACAAGAAGGACAGCTCATGGTGCATGTGTCTGGATTATAGGGAGCTCAATAAGCTCACTATTAAATATAAATTTCTCATTCCTATGATTGATGAAGTATTGGATGAATTACATGGAGAAATTTATTTTACCAAGTTGGATCTTTGTATAGGATATCATAAAATTAGAATGAAGACTGAAGATATACCAAAAAAAACATTTCGAACTCATGAGGGTCATTATGAATTTTTTATCAGGCCTTTTGGCCTTACCAATGCACCTTATAAATTTCAATGGTTGATGAATTCCATTTTCGAATCATTCCTTATAAAATTTGTGTTAGTATTTTTTGATGATATAATAATCTATAATAGGTCTTGGAACGATCATGTTCAACATGTTGACAGGGTGCTCAAACTATTGGAGGAGAAACAATTATATGCAAAGCCCTCCAAATGTTTCCTTGGAGTACAAGAGTTGGAATATCTGGGTCATATTGTACCTCAGGAGGGTTTCAAGCTAGACCCTAACAAAAATAAATCCATTAAGGAATGGAAATTCTCCACAACCATAAAGTAGTTGTGAGGATTTATTGGGTTAACAGGGTACTATCACAAGTTTGTTAAGAATTATGGGAGAATAGCAGCACCTATAACAACATTATTGAAGAAAGATGCATTTTCATGGACTCCTAAAGAAATAAGGCCTTTGAACATCTTAAAGAGGCAATGTGTCTAGCACCGATCTTAGCTACGCAGGACTTCACAAAACCTTTATTGTGGAATGTGATGCCTCAGGAAATGGAATTATTGTTTTCTTAATGCAAGAAGGAAGAATCATTGCTTTTGAAAGCTGTCCAATGAAAGGAAAGTATTTACAGAAAGCTATTTATGAGAAGGAAATGTTGGCAATACTACATGCACTGAAGAAATGGCGACCTTACCTAATGGGAAGACACTTCAATGTAAAAATTGATCGTGATAGTATTAAATACTTTTTGGAACAAAGACTATATTCAGAAGACCAACAAAAATGGGTCACAAATATGTTGGGTTATGACTTTGAAATCATCTACAAAAAAGGGAAGCTAAATGTTGTTGCATATGCACTCTCAAGAAAGGATGAAGAAATAGAAGCATTTCTTTGTGCCATTTCTATTATCCAACCAAATTGGATAACCAAAGCAAGGGATGAAAGGAAGAATGATGAAGAAGTGTGGACACTCATTCAAAAGTTGCAGCAAGATCCTAGTACATCTAATACACTTAGTTGGAAAAATTATTCCTTATGGTACAAAGATCGCTTATATCTTTGTAAGAATTCCCAACTAAAACAAAAGATTCTTTTTGAATTGCACACCTCTCCCTTAGGAGGACACTCAAGATTTTTAAAAACTTACCATAGGGTGAAGAAATAATTTTTTTGGGATGGCCTTAAATATGATATTCAAAAGTTTGTGGCAAAATGTTTGGTTTGCCAGCAAAATAAGTTGATACAATTAAGACCTCGGGTCTGCTACAACCTTTATCCATTCCAAGTCAACGTTGGGAGGAGGTTTCAATGGATTTTATCTCAGGTTTACTTAAGTCTGAAGGAAAGAGTGTCATCATGGTGGTAGTTGATAGAATTACCAAGTATGCATACTTTTGTGCATTATCTCATCCATTTAAAGAAAGTGCAGTTGCTATTGCATTTATGGAAACAATTCAAAAGCTACATAGAAACCCAAATATTATTGTAAGCGACAGAGATCCCATTTTTACTGGAAATTTTTGGATGAAATTATTTTCTTTTTTGAGTACTCAAATAGTTCATAGCTCAACTTATCACCCTTAATCTGATGGGAAAACTGAGATAGGGAACAAATGTTTGGAAGGATATTGTCGTTGTTTTGTATATGATAAACAAACATAATGGGTCAAGTGGTTACCTCTGGTTGAATGGTGGTATAACACTTCCTTCCATACTGCAGCAAAAATGACCCCATTTATGGCACTTTATGGATATCATCCATTGTCCATCACATCATATTTAAGAGAAAATTATAAGGTTCAAGCAGTGGAAGATCACATCGAGCATCAACAATAACTTCTCCAACTCTTATAGGATAGCCTAAATTTGGCACAAAATCGAATGAAACTACAAGGAGATCAACATCGCAGCAAGAGAAGTTTTGACTTAGGAAACTTGGTATTTTTATGACTACAACCATACAAAAAATGTCCCTCAAGTAAGCTAAGAAGGATAATAAATTATCTCCAAAGTACTATGGTCCTTACAAGTTGCTGCAAAATATTAGTATTATGGCATACAAATTGGATCTTCATGCTTCTTCTCGAGTGCACCCAGTTTTCCATGTTTCATGCTTAAAGCAGGTTATATGTGACAAACTTCCAGTTCAAACAATATTTCAAAAACTTAATGATGAAGGAAAAATCATATTGGAACTTGAGGCAGTCACAGAAACAAGAATTCAAAACCTACGAAATCGATCAATTTCAAAGTATTTCATCAAGTGGAAGAACTTACCCACCGGTGCACTAGATTCACCGGTGCAATATCTCTTGAGGGTTTTATTATTATGCAGAATTCTGAATACAAACTAAGGTACCAGTAGTGGTTTACCCAATAGAGAAAATACCAGCAAAAGGACCTCTATCTCCAATGACAAATAATATGGTCGATTCAGTTGAGGATGAAGAACCCCACAGGTGCCTACGTAGTCACTGTGTCACTCTTCAGTGTGGATGTGTCACCCCTTATGGATCTGCTGAATAAAAGCCTTATTTGGCCCACTAAAACCCCAACGTAGCTCTCTAAGTGATTGCATCAACCTCTTCTAGCTCTGCATTTCTCTACGTGATCCCCTCTAGCTCTTGTCACCCCTGCTAGGCTTATGTCGCTTCTATGTCACCCCTCATGGGCTTTTCGCTGCCTCTGTGTCACCCCTCCTGGGCTTGCGTTACTCTGTGGTATGGAATTTCCTCTCTGTTATTGTATTCGCGGCCTCAGATCTAAAATCCCTCTACTGATCTGGCCCTCACTGCACTGCAAGCTCACTTGAAAATTCTCAGCAAACCGTGCCCCAGAATTTTGACTTAGCTCAAGTGCTTCCACTATGTGTGTATTCTCCAACTGACCCCAAGCCTTCCTTTAATACTTTTCCTGTTGACGAATCAATGGTCATGATATAATTTCTAATCGAAGACTAAAATTAGAAAACATTGTATCCTCGTCACTTAGAACATTCTCTCCCACGTGTTTAAATTAATTCACTTTAATTATTTAATTTCCCTAAGTTAGACTTAGGGTCTCCATTATAATAATTAGTTATTTTAATAACTTAAGCTCCAGGTGAAATTTCTCCAAACAATTTCTGGGTCTTGGAGATCTCATGTGTCCTAACACCTCCACAAAGTTTCGGAGCTAGAGCACATCCGATGCTACCCAAAAATCAACACATCATTTATTTTCTTGCAAGGAACAAACATCACATAATGTAATTAAGGGAATTGTAAAGGATCATTGCATATCCACATCAATTCACAGTTTTTATCATCACAATTTCATTTGCACACACATTCACCCCACACACTAAGCTCACTTAAGCTTTGTATAATAGGTATCATCTTTCTAGAATCTTTGTACCTAATTATTTGAGCTTATATTTTGTTTCTGACCCTAAGTGAAGCAAAGTCTTTCTAAAAGCAACCTTAACCTGAACACACTAAATTCCCCACATGAGCCACAAGATAATTTATAGTTCAAGCTAAGACCATGGTGATAGGCAACACATAAGTTGTCGTGGTCTTTTTTCATATTGAAATATAGAAAGTTGTATTTTAGGGAGCTTAAAATCTCGCATCATCTAGTGACAAATCTATTACATGGCAGGAAACTCGTGAAGGGGGTAAGGCCTAGGTGGAACCTTCATGTTGTATTTCGACACATGGTAGGGGTTTTGGGTACAAAACTAACAACCTAAAACTGAGATTCATCCATTCCCACTAGACGTAGGTAAATTAGTGGCTAAATATTAGGACATATTTCCCTACAGATTGAGGTGCAGGAGCACTTAGTTTGAGGTGATCTTGGTGAGGCTACTGGAAGCGTCACTAGCTCTTTCGGGACGTAGCCCTAGTACGTTTGGCCACTATATCCCTCTCCATACCTTGGTTTTTTTTGGGTTGTTGGAAGCACCGCTAGTGATATTTATGATGTGGCCTCAGTACCCTATTCTAAAAAATTCACAAGGCCAAATTACTACTTGAGCGGAAGGATGTTAGGTCTTTTTAGGAAGCTTTATCATACACAAAACCTCATAGGACCTTTTTTGTTGATTGTTTCACACATTAGAATTAAAGGGAAAATTAACCATATATTTTTTCGTTTTTTCTTATGTACGTGATTCATTTGGTTTTCCTACAGAAAATGTATGTGTTCAGGTATGCTTACAAATGCAACAGTCTCAGGTGTTGTTGATTTCTTTCCTTTTTTTCCAACTAATTTATTTCACAAAATAAAATTCTTGTCATTAGTTACATGATTCATAGGGATCATATCATCTTTAGGTGCCTCCTACATACAATTCACATCTGATGAAAATTCATTTACCTTTGATACATGTTGAATGATTTTACTTTTCATCATATTTTGAATCACCCTTTACTTTTATTGGTGTGCTTTTCTTCGACCCATCTTTCCTTGAGCTTTAAGCCCTTTTCTTTTCATGTTTTAACTTAGAACCCTTGGTCCATGTCAAATTTTTCTACCTAGCTGCCAAGTCTCAACTTGTTTTTCATTTAACTTTTCCCTAGGATTTGTGACTAGAAACCTAAGGTTTCCAATTTTTTTTTGTTAACAGAGGAGGAATTCTTTTACATTTCATCATATTTTGAATCACCATTTTTGTTGAGATAGGGGTGGATACTTTTACTGGCCTATGCTCTTCTTCGACCCATATTTCCATAAGATTGAAACCCTTTTCTTTTCATGTTTCAACCTAGAACCCTTGGTCCATGTCAACTTTTGCTACCTAGCTTCCAAGTATCAAATTGTTTTTCATTTATATTTTCCCTAGGGTTTGTGAATAGAACCCTAGGTTTTCCAAACTGATTTTTATTGACTGAGGAGGAATTATTTTACCTTTCATCATATTTTGAATCAACCTTTTTGTTGACAAAGGGATCGATACTTTTACTAACATGCACTCTTCTTTAACCCATCTTTCCCTAAGCTTGAAACACATTTCTTTTCATGTTTAAACTTAAAGCCCTTGGTCCATGTCAACTTCTGCTACCTAGTTTCCAAGTCTCAATTTTTTTTTTCATTTAAATTTTCCCTAGTGCTTGTGAATAGAACCCTAGGGTTTCTAAATCTATATTTATTGACAGAGGAGAAATTATTTTACCTTTCATCATATTTTGAATTACCCTTTTTGTTGACACATGGATCGATACTTTTACTGACCAACACTCTTCTTTGACCCATCTTTCCCTGAGCTCGAAACCATTTTCTTTGCATGTTTCCACTTAGAACCCTTGGTCCATGTCAACTTTTGTTACCTAGCTGCCAAGTCTCAACCTATTTTTCATTTAACTTTTCCCTAGGCTTTGTGACTAGAAACCTAGAGTTTCCAAGTTGATTTTTATTGACTCATGAGGAATGATTTTACTTTTCACCATATTTTGAATCACCCTTTTTGTTGACATGAGGAACAATAATTTTACCGACGTACACTTATCTTCTACCCATCTTTCCCTAAGCTCAAAACCATTTTCTTTTCACGTTTAAATATAGAACCCTTGGTCCATGTCAACTTCTGCTACCTAGCTACCAAGCCTCAATTTTTTTTTCATTTGAATTTTCCCTAGGGTTTGTGACTAGAACCCCTAGAGTTTCCAAATTGATTTTTGTTGACTGGGGAGGAATTCTTTTACCTTTCATCATATTTTGAATCACCTTTTTTGTTGACACAGGGACCAATAATTTGACTAACTTGCACTCTTTTTCAACCCATTTTTCCTTGAGCTTGAAACCTTTTTCTTTTCATGTTTCAACTAAGAATCCTTAGTCCATGTCAACTTCTACTACCTAATTGTCTGCTATCAAATCATATCATGACCTTCCACCTATGGTGATTTCTTAAATAAACATGTGTAGTTCTAGTATTCACCTATCTTATGATGATGATTCACTTTACTTACAAGAATATTTTGTATTCCAATATGGAGGGATGGAAATTGAGTAGCCACATGAGGGAGGAGATGTTTCCCATCAAGCTGATCAACCCGATGGTGATCAAGATGTGCCTTATGGACTTGATCAACCCCTAGAGGAACATGTTCCCTATCAAGCTGATCTACTGTCACTAGGGGGAAAATATGTGCCATAACAAGCTAATAAACTACTAGAGGAAGAATATTTTCCTTATCAAGCTAATCAACCAACAGAAGAATGAATTGTTTCCTCTCAATTTGATAGGATAACATGGAGTTGTAGTGGTTTGGAAAGGGGTGGACCATTTGCATAAGTTTTGGATGAAAGCACAATAGAGGACCTTAGGGAGCATATCCCTACTTGCATTGTTAGAGAGCATGTTAATAACATCATTCGAAAATATTTTGAGAAACATTCATTTGTTGCACAATTTAATATTCCTAAATTAGCATGCAGCTAATTGGAATATTAATTTTTCTCTTGTCATTTAGTTAGATGAATAAATGGGTAGGGAGGCCTATAAATCTCTTTAGTAGGAATAAAATACCTCTTAATGTGAAAAGAGATCATCTTCATAGTTGGATAAAGCATCCTCATGTGTGAACAGGGGCTAATACATGTGGACAAGGTCAAGTTTGATCAACTCAACAACGTTGTTATGGAGGGAGAGGATCATCAATAAGAGACAATGCAGTGTGAATGGAAGGAAGATGCCATGATAGTGGAAACCATAATGAGTGGGACACAAGGTGAGAAGGCTCACATTGTTTATAAGGAGGGCAAGGAAGCCATAGTGGGTTATGTTATTGATTATTGATTTTATGTTTTGTATGACTTCTTGCATCCTTCAGCTATTTATTTGAGCTTGCAGTTTTGTTTAGCACAGGGTGTTCCTGAGCGGGGATCCCACCTCTTCCCTTGAGGTATTTTAATGTTCCAAATCTGGAACTTGCTGTTCCATCGGGAATATCTTGAAGATATTCTAATTCCTTCTTCAGTGAGACACCACAAGTCCATTTCAAAGATTGAATGTTGGGGAATTTACAGGATATGAATCCTTCCAAATAAGGGAGAGATTCTGAGGCTAGCTGGCACTTCACAGACTCTGTCTATGGATATGCAATATTCGACCTCGTGAATTTTTGCTACAGGGTCCTTGAGGACACTGTATAAGGAATCTGCTGTAAAAATAAGACAAACCACTACTGGGATGCCTTATAAAATTCATCATAAAACTCCAATGTAGAATATGAGCTCAAAGAAATAACTCTAGATGGGTTATTCAGATCTCCCCAATCTAGGTCTCTAAAACAGTGCTCAATGAGAGAGCTTACAACAATATATGAACATAAACATGAACTCTGCAACTCTGAATATATCATAAGAGGGAAATGATAAAACCATCATTATATTATGATATATCAGCAAATAAATACAAGAAATAGTTGAGGGACAAGCCACTCAAGCCTTAAGAACCAACCTCCAATACATGAACAATGAAATACATGAGTTGCTGCAAATCCACAAAATGCTGGAGAGAAGTGACTGCGCTGTCTCTATGAAGGTATGAGCTACTCAATATGAATGAAATAAAAGTGTGGCTAAAGGAATACAAAGAATAGCCCAATAACAAGAAATGGGCTGAAATACAAGATTTCTAGCCAATCTAGGAGAGATTGCTAGAAATGTCGGAACATACAAAAATGCGACAACAGAGTTGTCACTGCAACTGATACAAAATATGAATGAGGCCATGGCAGATCTGAAATGTGATTTCCCTCCTTTGATAATGTCTCTAACCACAAAGGGCTACTCCCTTTGTCTCAAAAACACACTCCTGATGAGCCCAATGAAACCCTCTCTCACTGCCTCCATAAAATAACGCAGTTTCCTCCATGGACTGCGTAGTGGGAGATGATGGAATGTTGGCCCATGCCAACATATCTGAAATGAAGCCCGAGAATCCTCCTTGCAGCTCCTCCAATGAAGAGATCACTCCTCCACTGAAGAAAACAAGCTAAGATGACTCCATGAGTTCCTCCTTTGCTGCCTCCAACAACAAAACGTCCTCTCTGTTGCAGAAATAATGTTGTAGCTGTGGCCAATTACATACTGAGGAAAATCAGCTCATTCCTCATCCTTCCTTGAGGAAGAGGTAGGGATTCCCGACTGGGAACACCCTAGTGCCCGAGGGCACCATCACCCTGCTAAACAGCCCGGGGATGCAAGCCTTTGTAGAACCAAGTCTGAAACTCTAAAACATGTATGCAAATGGGTTGCCATCTCCTCCATATAAAGAAAGGGAACTCCTCTCCACCAAGGTCCCACCAATTAGGGTTTCCACCCTCACATGAGTGTCTTCCCTCCAAAACTGCATAGCTTCTCTAGGAAGCCTCTCCTCCTTGGGCAACGCTGTTGACTTTAGTCAAAGATGAATAATCCAAGTGATCCGGGTTCCATTCACACCCTTAGGTGTTTTATTCCAGCTGCTTATTCACCTCCTTTTCACATAAGGAGTTTTATTTCTTCATTATAAAGGGGCTAGGGTGTCTCCTTCCCCATTTTATTTAACAAAAATAGAATGTGCAACTATAATGTTCCATTTTAGCTTGAGGCTAAAATTGGGAACATTACAGTCCTCCCCTCCCACATGTTGCTTGCCCTCAAGCAACTGCATAGAGAGAACAAAATTTTCTCCCCCTTCTTCTCTTGTGGCCTCCTCATCAATGGTCCCACCACTACTCAAATATGCTGCAATGAATCTGTCCTCCAATGCTCTCCCCCAAGTATGCAAGCTGAAAATGATGCTCCTCATGAAAAGATAGAAGGTGTAGTGGAATCCTTCTTGCTGTGATGAGGCCTCCTTAAGGTAGGAGTGATGATATGCATGGGAAATTTGTCTCCCAATGATGATCCTCTCATCCATGAAATCATCCAAAATAAAATATCAACCCCCGGTTTCTACAATGTGTTGGGGCTGAATGGAGAGTTGTGCTGGTGCTTCTCATGATGGCCCTCTCTTCATTGAAGTGTTCATGGGGCTACCTCTATCCTTGGGATGAAATGGTATGGCCTCCAAGAGTGGCCCAAGCTACCCCATCAAGAAATCTAGCCCTGAAATGCCTCCTCAAATCCCCCAAGTGGTCCCTTCCACAAGAAGAGCAAGTAGCAATGTGGCATTCATGGTATGCCCATGGTGTCTTCTGCAAAATGAAGCATGTATAATATGGATAATCATGCTCCTAATGGGCTGTACATACAATACTCTCCAAATAATGCTCCTCATGAGTGTATAAACATCAGAAATGCAAGGAGAAATATACAATAGAAGCAAGTTGCCAAATGACAATTGAAGAGTGGTTCAAAGTTCCACTCATGGAACCTGCGCAGTGCCTCCTTGGCCTACCTCAAAATCAAAGTAACAAGTGCTGAACTAGCCACTTGTTTTCTGCCACAACATCTCCTCCTAAGATGAAACATGAAATCACAATTTGGTGCCAATGGTGCACACCAAGAATCATGTGGCTTCCCCCACAAACCATCATAAGAATAGCCAAAATCAAGACTACAAGTAGCTGCAAGTACATTATACCAAGTGCAAGAAGGGATGATCCTCCTTGATCAATATGCTGCTCATATAAAGTAAAGAGGTACATAATGTGAAATTATACCTTCTCTACCATGTACTTGAGACCTTGAGTTGAAATGGCTCATCTGGATGCTCTCCCTCTCCTCCAATGAGTAAGGGAATGGTTGTGCCAGCCTCTCCAAAAAAAAACCAGGCTCTGCATCTATTAATATGCTGATGTATATCATGTTGAATTCCCTCCCAAGTGAACTCCTCTAGCAAGGCAAAGTATGCATCCAAATGCATAGCTAGGAAGTCCTCATATGCTGCATGCAATAGTGTCTCTTGAGACTAGAAGCCCTAGTCAAGAAGAGTCTGCCATGATGATAGATGATCATATCATCCACTAAGTATCTGCCATCTCCATCAAGGCCATCCAAGAATCATGCATGCACCAAGATCCCGAGGAATAATCAACCAAAGCTGAGTCCTCCATCCTGGATCAATCCTCCACATAGACAGCGCTGGTGTTCTGCAATATGGTGCTCCATCACGCTGCTTCCTGTTACCTTGACATCCCCTCATGCCAAATTCATCCTCCAAGTTGCTGCCATGCCCATCATGTAGCTTCTCATGCTCAAATGGAAATGATGATCTCTGACAATAAGCCTCCCATGAGAGACTATCACCTCCAAAGAATCTCCTGATACTGGCCAATGTAAGCATGAGTGGCCTCCATCTACTCCAAAGCATAAAAGAGTTCTCCCTAAAAGGAATAATCCTCTGTCTCTCCAAATCCATGGAGCAGACATCTTGCATCATGAAGATGCTACCCTCCATCCATGCAACAAACTCTATCAGCGCAGTATAGTTGATGAGAATGGGTGAGACTGAAAATGAGAGGGTGTATCCCTCCCCCTTGAGCTTATCCCCAAACTCTCTGCGCTGTGATGGATTCCTCCAATGTCTCCACTTCTCTGGAATCCAAGAGTGGTGAACCAAATGGCATGATGCCTCTCATCATCTCTAGATCATGTGGCCTCCCAAATAGAAAGCCTCCAAAAATGAGACACTAAGATAGGAAGTGGACTACATATATGAGAGGAATGAAAGGTCCCTCTCTCTCTACTGTGCAGTGCAGTCCTTCTCCCATTTGAAGAGAATATCTGAAATAGATAATGGTGAATGTCCAACATCCCTTCATGCTGATCCTTCTGCTCTTCTTCTTCTTCCAATGGTGCAGTGCTGTAGATTCTTCTATGCACCTCCTCTCTACCAACATGTGAGTGTATCTCCCCTCAATGAGAGGCCTTGTATCTTGGCCTTCCTTTGAAAGAAATATATCCACACCCTCACAAATGGAAGAGTTCCCTTCATGCATTGGGGGTCTTGTCTCTAGCAAGTCATTCTCTTGATTTGCTACCCCTCTAGAAAGATGGAATGATCTTTGTTTCATGGTCCCCCTCCATGCATGCAAAGTGTTTGAAGTTTTGTCACACCATGTTTCACATTGGTTTTCATCAATCCCCTTTTCAAAACTCTTTGTGACTTCAACATATGATCTCTCATTTGCATGAGAAAATGAAATAGAACTCTGAAATCAATTATCATGAATCATACCTTTGAGTTGCAGTGCTGCTCCTCCAAAGGCCTCAACTTTTTCCTCCACCCTTCTTGCAGTAGCTATGGGAAATGTACTACATTGTGGATCTTCATGTGTGGCTGAATGCTCACACCCTTCATGAGAATAGCTAGGGCTTTCTCCATCCACAAAACATTTTAGAAATTTTCTCCAAATTTTCCCTTCCATCAAGATCTTCAATAATCTCCTCAATGGTCTGGAAAAGAAGAAGGGAAACCTCCTCTTCCGTCATTCCTTTCCCCTTGTTTCCTCTGTTAATATCCTCTTCTTGGAGACAATATCCTCTTTCTGATGGAAATATTGTTCACAATCTGAGCCAAGATTGATTCTCTGATACCACTGTAATGTTCCAAATCTGGAACTTGCTGCTCCATCGAGAATATCTTGAAGATATTCCAATTCCTTCTTCAGTGAGACGCCAAAAGTCCATTTCAAAGATTTAATGTTGGGGAATTTACAGGATATGAATCCTTCCAAATAATGGAGAGATCCTGAGGCCAGCTGGTCCTTCACAGACTTTGTCTATGGATATGCAATATTCCACCTCTGGAATTTTTGCTACAGGGTCCTTGAGGACGCCGTATAAGGAAGATGCTGTAAAAATAAGACAAACCACTACTGGGATGCCTTATAAAATTCATCATACAACTCCTATGCAGAATATGAGCTCAAAGAAATAACTCTAGATGGGTTATTTAGATCTCCCCAATCTAGGTCTCTAAAACAGTGCTTAATGAGAGAGCTTACAACAATATATGAACATAAACATGAACTCTGAAACTATGAATATATCATAAGAGGGAAATGCTATAGCCATCATGATATTATGATATATCAGCAAATAAATACAAGAAATAGTTGAGGGACAAGCCACTCAAGCCTTAAGAACCAACCTCCAATACATGAACAATGAAATACATGAGTTGCTGCAACTCCACAAAATGTCGGAGAGCAGTGAATGCGTTGTCTCTATGAAGATATGAGCTACTAAATATGAATTAAATACAAGTGTGGCTGAAGTAATACAAATAATATCCCAATAACAAGAAATGGGCTTAAATACAAGATTTCTAGCCAATCTAGGAGAGATTGCTAGAAATGACGAAACATACAAAAATGTGACAACAGAGTTGTCACTGCAACTGATACAAAATATGAATGAGGCCATGGCAGATCTGAAATGTGATTGCCCTTCTTTGATAATGTCTCTAAGCACAAAGGGCTGATCCCTTTGTCTCAAAAACACTCTCCTGATGAGCCCAATGAAACCCTCTCTCACTGCCTCCATAAAATAACACAATTTCCTCCATGGACTGCGCAATGGGAGATGATGGAATGTTGGCCCATGCCAAAAATCTGAAATGAAGCCCAGGAATCCTCCTTGGAGCTCCTCCAATGAAGAGATCACTCCTCCACTGAAGAAAGCAAGCTAAGATGACTCCATGAGTTCCTCCTTTGCTGCCCCCAGCAACACAACGTCCTCTCTGTTGCAGAAATAATGCTGTAGCTTATGGTAGTAGCTATCACCAATGTCATATTGAGGAAAATCAGCTCATTCCTCATCCTTCCTTGAGGAAGAGGTAGGGATTCCTGACCGGGAACACCCTAGTGCCCGAGGGCACCATCACCCTGCTAAACAGCCCAGGGATGCAAGCCTTTGCAAACCCAAGTCTGAAACTCTAAAACATGTATGAAAATGGGCTACCATCTCCTCCATATAAAGAAAGGGAACTATTCTCCACCAAGGTCCCACCAATTAGGGTTTCCACCCTCACATGAGTGTCTTCCCTCCAAAACTGCGCAGCTTCTCTAGGAAGCCTCTCCTCCTTGGGCAGTGATGTTGACTTTAGTCAAAGATGACTAATCCAAGTGATCCGGGTTCCATTACACCCTTAGGTGTTTTATTCCAGCTGCTTATTCACCTCCTTTTCATATAAGGAGTGTTATTTCTTCATTAGAAAGGGGCTAGGGTGTCTCCTTCCCCATTTTATTTAACAAAAATAAAATGTGCAACTATAATGTTCCATTTTAGCTTGAGGCTAAAATTAGGAACATTACAGGTAGCCACTTGGAAGAGTATTGTACTATAATTTCCACACGTCTAGAATTCTGGCAAAGCTTTAGTCTTCATCTACAACGCAGTGTCTGTTTAGATTTGTGTTGTGTTGCAGGGTGTTGCAGTGGAGGGTTGAGAAACCCACTTTCTGAGCTAGTTTTTTAGGGGAGGAAGAATTCTTCTCTTTGGGGGATCAGAAAGGGAGGTTATTGAGATTTATTTCACATCTTGGCACCAAGCCAATCTATTCCCATCATCTACAGTGCAGATTCCCTCTTTGACTGTGTTATTTTAGTGAGCATTTGCAGTGGAGGTTTCAGTGCTTGTTTTGGAGGGTGAGATCTTTAGTGTTGGGATCAACCTTTCACTTGGAGGATCTATTGGAGGATATCTATTCATTTATATATCATTTTCAGCCATCTCCATATATTTATTCAGTTGCAGCAGCTATTCAACCCTAGGGCTACATTCCGGCATTTTGTACTTTTGGGTATTTCCGGAAACCCTTCCCGGGTCCTCTTGGAAAAGTGTTTAGGAGTCTAGATCTTCACTCCTAGTATTGTTTGAGATATATAAAAGTATATCTATATTGATATATATTTATGCAGTATTTTATGCCCTAAAACTGCGCTGTCTTAGCTCAAGGCATTTGTATAGCAGCAATTTTTCATGTGTTGCTTATTAGAGGCTTGTATGGTATTGCTTGAGTGACTTGATCCTCAAGATATTGTGCTTATTATTTGTTGATATGTTTAATAAGATGGATGTACATTTGTCTCACATATTGGTGTATTGATGTATTCAATGCTACTTTCCATGTGTACGTGATATATTGCTGCTTTCCCCATTTGGGAATATTACAACGATTTCAGAGCATAATCTTGGCTCAGCCTGTGAGTTTCAGAAAATATGCTATAAGTAGAAGAAGAGAAGAAAACGAGATCTAAAATGAGGGAAGGAGTGACCTTTGTCTCATCAATTTTCAGATCTATGAAGAACCTCTCCAAGGAGGTCAAGCAGATGAAAGAGGAGAGATGACCTCTAAAGGGTTTGAAGAAGAGGAATGTCCATGTACTTCCTATCAGCAGAAGGAAGAACCAGTATTGCATAGAGCTCCCAAGCATTAGACTATGCCCTTTTCTTTTGAAGAATAAGACAAAATTCATGGAGATGGAGGACACTTAGATCACGAGATTCTAAGTGAGTATCTTGCAGAATATAAGTTTCAACCTAGAGCTTTCAAGGAGAACCTAACTCTCCCATAGTTCATTCATCTCAAAGAAGAAAGAATACCTTGCAGCAATAACTTTCTATTTCCTACATTTGATGGGTCATCCACATGTACAAAAAGAGTTTGGGGAATGAATTTGGATGCATTTTTCCTGCTACATCTAGTAGTAGAGAGAGAAGTTGTTGATATTGCAACGCTGCAACTTAAGGGTGAAGAAAACATTTGGTGGTTCAGCCATTTGAGTCATGCAAGAGTGACTACATATGCAGATTTTACTCAAAGGTTGATCAAGAAGTTTGAAAAGAATAAATTAGAGGAGAAGTAACTTCCACCACCACTGGCTACAAGAGCACTTGCATAAGGAGAAAGAACACTTGCACCTTTGCAAAGTGATCTTCATCTCTTGACTTTTAGAGTCCCATGCACTATTCTAGAGGTGCATGAGGAGGAGGAGACTTGTACCAACATTGATGCAGCCATAGAAGAGCAGCCATCATCATCAGTAGTTGGGGAAGCCATCACACTGGAGGAAGGAACCCTTGTAGCAATACAAGATTTTCCCAAGCATAACCAATGTATGCAAATGTTTTCACTTTCTATTATTTCAGCATATCTTATGGAGAGTTGTGGGAATATTCCATTGCATGACCTAGGGTCAAGACATACTGTTGATTTGGAGCAGAAAACTATCACTGCGCTGAGGAGCCTTAATTTTTTCAAGGAGGAGATGTACATTCATCCTAGTGTGTCATTTTTGAGCTGCACACAAATCTTGCAGTTGGAGTGTATATTTTTGGAGGGTAGGATGAGCATTGTCCTAAACAATCCAATGCATAACTATATGTTCAGAATTGAGCATGAGCATGAGACAGCAGATGCACCATCATGGAGATCAACAACAGTATCAATGAGCAGAAGTAGTGAGTTGGGGGCCCAACTGATATTGAGACATTCTGATGACCAACACACTTGCGTAGCAGTGGATGGACAGATGATTGATGAGAGCCATCTTATATTTCATTGTTGTGGAGGATCTTTCTTGATGAGCATTTCACAGCTCAATGAGAATATTTTGTCTTCAACATACTTGGATCCTTATGGATTCAACATGGTCATTGATGAGTGGTATTCACTTGGATATCTCTGGGAGATTGCATTTCAACATCCCATGAAATGCACAGATAGAAATCTGATTTGGGAGGGTGGTATTCTCCATTAGAGGGATCCTTATTTTGAGCATGATGTTAGACACTCACCATTGGTTGGATGGGTGATGTTGATGAGCAAGAGGCTGGAATGCCACTTGCAGATCTATGACACAGGGCAGCAGGAGGCAAGGCTGCATTGGCTACTCTTGAAAGAGTTTGGCCATCATGTATCATATCCTATTCCAAAGGGTGTGCTAATGGTTGGGACTGGGCATGGCACTTCCATCGTATGGCAACAAGGAATTTGGGTGTATTGGGGTGATGCGATATCTTTCATATCAACCATCATGTTTCTGCTCCATATCTTATATGATGATGGTGTGGGGAGGCAACAAGAGTTGTTTTTGCTTTGGAAGCTCTTGGGAGAGTATGGATTTATTTTATCCCATACTTTGCATGATGTTGCAGGAGTAGGTGATGGCACTATCATGGTGAAATGGGGATACTCCTTAGCATTGAAGGATTAGGAGGTACTTCCGCTTTGGAAGGAATCTCCCATATATAGCAGCATTATGGTAGATGACTTTGAGATTTGGCATGTCAAAGGATGGAGCTATGAGATGACAGGAGCCTTATTACAAAGGCCAACATCGTTGTCACTTGGGAGCTTGGGTTTGTTGATGGAGTGTTGTCAGGATCACTTCACATATGATGCACTTGATGGAAAAGTAGGAGATGAGAGTGATGGAGTAGTGGATGGAAACATCTATTACCATGGTATGATCTTCTTGACTTGGATCTCCGAGTATAAGAAGAAGGGTTTGCATGCAGCACCTGGTTCATTCCTCTTCATGGAGATATGTCATACCACTATGGAGGGCTAATTCATGGATATTATTATCAACCTACTCTCAGTACATGGTAAGAATTGTGTTTTTGCACTTATTGATTATCTAACACAGTATTTGCATTATCTTACCATCTTTATACACTGCATTGCTCCATAAGAGGGCAAGCCTCTATTTGGACTTCATGGTCATTTTGGAACCAACATCTACGATGGAGATAGCCATTTCTTGTATGGCTTTGGGAAATTGTTGTACTATTTCCTCTGTGCTCATTTTATATGAAATTCCATTTACTATTTAATATTAGATGAGATGACATGCACAACTAGCAAATTGTTTGGAGACAACTTTCCATATTATGTTCTGAAACAACAATTATCAAAAATGTGTTGTGACTACTTGGGAGACTATTGGTACTTTTCAGCACTATATAAAACCTTCATTACCTCTCTCATTTGGATTCCATATGAGGATAATGTCATATTCATTTTATATGGGATGATCTGGGCAAGAACTAAAGAGTGGGTATTTGAGGATCTAATTGCCTTTTTGCTTCATGAAGGCAACATTATTGCAGCCCAAATTCAGCAGCAGCTCTACACTTATCATAAGTGGGGAGAGAGACAGTGTGGGGTAGGCCATTGGGTATATCAATTTCAACAATGAAGCCCACCTTCTTTGCAGGAGCCTAAGGTGGAGGAGATCTTTCGTGAGTTGCCATGTTGGAGGGTGACTCATTTTGTATGAATAATAGCTTGGGGATGGAGGCTTCACATGGGAATGATAGTTCCCAATATATTTCAGATTCCATGCCTCAAGAAGGCTTCCAGATAACACATTGTTGCCTCCGTGGGTATTTTACTTCTTCACGAGGATAGTTATTTGGGATGGTCACCAAAAGCTAACTTGCATACTTGGGAGGAGTAACTAGGAGAATTATTGATGAGACAACATCTTGTTCCTTGGGGAAGTTTATCATATGAGGATGCTATAGGAGGAGGATAGGAGGCTCTTCAGTTCTATCTTTGTAGTTTCTTGATGACAAGCAACATTTGGGAGGAGAGGACTGTAATATTCCTAAATTAGCATGCAGCTAATTGGAATATTAATTTTTCTCTTGTCATTTAGTTAGATGAATAAATGGGTAGGGAGGCCCATAAATCTCTTTAGTAAGAATTAAATCCCTCTTAATGTGAAAAGGGATCATCTTCATAGTTGGATAAAGCACCCGCATGTGTGAAAAGGGGCTAATACATGTGGACAAGGTCAAGTTTGACCAAGTCAACAACGTTGGTATGGAGGGTGTGGATCATCAATAAGAGACAGTGCAGTGTGAATGGAAGGAAGACACCATGATAGTGGAAGCTCTAATGAGTGGGACCCAAGGTGAGAAGGCTCACATTGTTTATAAGGAGGGAAAGGAAGCCATAGTGGGTTATGTTATTGATTATTGATTTTATGGTCTGTATGACTTATTGAATCCTTCAACTGTTTAGTTGAGCTTGCAGTGTTGTTTAATACAAGGTGTTCCCGAGCAGGGATCCCACTTCTTCCCTTGAGGTAGCCTATTGGAAGATTATTTTACTATCATTTCCGCACATCTGACATTTTGGCCAAGCTTCAGTCTTCAGCTACAACACAGCGTCTGTTCAGATTTGTGTTGTGTTGCAGGGTGTTGCAGTGGAGGGTTGAGAAACCCAGGAAGCATTCTTTTCTTTGGGGCTTCAACAAGGGAGGTTCTTGATCTTTCTTTCACATCTTGGCACCAGTACAACCTATTCCCATCATCTACAGTGCAAATTCCCTCTTTGACTATGTTATTTTAGTGAGAATTTGCAGTGGAGGTTTCAATGCTTGTTTTGAAGGGTGAGATCTTCAGTGTTGGGATTAGCCTTTCACTTGAAGGATCTATTGGAGGAGATCTATTCATTTAGACACAATTTTCCTACATCTCCATCCAGTTATTTATTTGCAGCTACTATTCAGCCCTAGGGCTGCATTCCGGCTTTTTTTACTTTTGGGTATTTCTAGAAACCCTTCCCGGGTCCTCTTGGAAAAATGTTTAGGAGTCTAGACCTTCCATCCTAGCACTGTTTGAGCTATATAACAGTAGATCTATATTGATCTATATTTATGCAGCAGTTTATGCCTTAAAATTGTGTTGTCTTATCTCAAGGCATTTGTATAGCAGTTATTTTTCATGTGATTTCATATTTTCTTATTAGAGGCTTGTATGGTATTGCTTGAGTGACTTGATCCTCAAAATATTGTGCTTATTATTTGCTGATATTTTTAATAATATGGTTGTACATTTGTCTCACATATTTGTGTATTGATGTATTCACTGCTACTTTCCATGTTTATGTGATATGTTGCTACTTTCCCCATTTGGGAATATTACACACAAGCCTAGATACTACATGGGTTGATCAAACATAAGAAACTAAAACATGCCACAAATATTTTGGGTGTCCAATATGCTAAAATAAATAAGACACATATGAATGTTATTGAAAATATATCAAAGGCATTCATTGTGTTTCGAAAATCAAGAAAACCCGATGTTTGAGCTATGCGTAGGAAAATTACAAATAATAGTGTTGCACCAAGTACAACAAAAGTTGGAAACAATGTCAAAAATTTTCCATGTCTCAAGAAAAACATTGCACAAGAATACCAAATTTAGGGTTTGAGTAATTGAAAATGATGAATCTTCTTGTTGGGCTCTTATCACCAGGAAACCCTACCACGATAGGCTTGCAACAGGAATTATAGCACTTGTGGTAGAGTTTTGGGAAATCCATTCATGTTTTATTCCATATAGAAAACATGTCGTGTGACATCACATAGCTAAAGGTGAGTATGTGGAACACACTAAGCACATTGTAGAAATAACAGAAGTTGTATTGTTCAAGGAATTTTAGTAAAACAATCACTATGTGAAGATATCCATAAGGATGTTTCATAAATTGAAACCATGGTTATTTAGGCCTAATACAATCTGTGACACGTGTTGTTTTCGATATCATGTTGAATTTAAACTTCATTATGACACTTTCCAATAATTTTACAAGAAGAATGATCACAACGACCCTCCTCCTACAGTGTGTGATTTTATTTCATCAATATTATGCAGAAGGGATCCATAAGAGTTGTTTTACAAGAAAATATGTATTAGCTAGGGTAAATACATTAGGTTAAAACTCATCATGAGGTGTAATGAATCAGTTTTAAAAAATTTAGTGTTGAGTCACTTAGACCTCCCTACACTTCAACTTTCAGCTCATTTTTTGGTGGAACTTCTCCTTCTCTTATGGATTCGACCCTTGAGGCTGGGAGGATTTTGTTTGAGGCCTATATCATGTAATTTTTCGGTCATTTCACTGGTTGGAATAATTTGGACATTGGAATATTGATTAGAGACTCTATTGTAATCATTTTTGCAAGATCTTAATAAAAGTGTTGCAATTATTTCTTTGGGATACCTGTGGTATGGTTGTCTATTATTGTTTCTTCTTATGTATTATTATGTTTGAATGTATTGTCTTCATAATTCATTTCACTTCTATTGTATAATCACTTTCAAGTTTGCTAAACAAAATTCATCTCACATGCTCTGTTTTGGGGAAGTTTTCATAGTTTGTTCATATTTCTTTCAATTTAGGAAGAATTCATATTTCATGTTCTTCCTAGATCCTCACCTATTTGAATCATTCCATCCCAAGAACCCTAATGTGCTAGCCTTCTTACCTATCTTGCCCAATAAATGGACTGTAACCCTATTCTTATTTGCCCTGACCTAGCCTCTTTGACCTAATGTCCTCATCCAACAACCCAATCAAAATCAAATCAAAACCCCTTCTGCATTTCATACCTAGCCTAAAACCCTAATTTATCTAGCCCTCTTGGTTGTGACCTTGTGGAGAGAGCCCTCTCCGATTTGGTAGGGCTAGATACCAAGTCAAAATATTGGTCTGTGGTTACCTCTGTTGGGCTTTCTTCTTCAGCTTTAGAGATATGGCAGAGTGATAACATAGGTTATGAACAACATTGAAATATTTTTATGTTATTAATAAATTTCATGTGTTAGTTTGGTATAAATCATAGAAAGAGTTGCACACATAATTCATATTGGATTGTAAAAATTGCAACAAATCTTTCAAAACCATTGTAATTTAACAGACATTGATTGTGCACTAAAAGACAGTTTCTACAAGCCAATATGACAACTAAAATTGTTATTTTGTAAAAGTTTACTTGAATATTCTTAATTGCAAGCCTTAAGATAAGGAATTGATTGAAATACTTGTTTAGGCAAGTAATTTTAGGAAAGTGCCTAAGATTATAGAAATATAAAATTAATTGTTTAGATTAGCATGAATTCACTACACTAAAAGACACTTTCTACAAATTCAATATTAAATTGATGTACATGATATATTTTAGTCAATTTTAAGTATCAAAGTGAATTGCATCATAGTAAGATTGTACTTATTTCCTTAGTCTATGAAATTAGAATTCAAAACTGTTATTTTGTAAAATTTTACTTCTTGAATGTTCTTAATTGAAGTTCTTAAGATAAGGAATTGATTGATTTTAGGAAAGTGCATAAAATTATAGAAACATATCATTAATTGTTTAAATTAACATACATTTTTTACACTAAAAGACATTTTTTACAAGTTCAATATTAAATTGATGTATGCATGGTCATTTTTTAGTTCATTTTAAGTATCAAAGTTACTTTCATCGTAGTAACATCAAGTATTAATTTCCTTAGTCTATGAAAATAGAAATCTAAATATTATTTTGTAAAAAATTATTTCTTGAATGTTCTTAATTGAAAATCTTAAGTTAAGGAATTGATTGAAATATTTGGGTAGCCAGTAAATTTAGAAATTTTCATAAAATTATATAAATTTATCTAAAAACATATCATTAATTATTATCCTACCACCTGAGAGTATACCTCAATAGGTATTGCATTGACCCCGTCAAATATACAAAATTTGTTTTGATTTAACAAAGTTCAACTATATAAACTATATTTTATTTTTTACAATTTTTTTTATTAGTATTTATCTTTGCTGTTATTGGCTGAGAATTTAAACATCTTATTTCAAAATACATCGTAAACCGTGATTTGCAATCATTACCTTTTATTAATGAAATACACTCATTCTTGGAAATCCATCTCCATGGATTACATGTCGGGCCTTCCTTCTACTAAGAATGGAAACGACGGTGTTTTTGTGGTCGTCGACAAATTCTCAAAGATGGCCATTATGTCGGCTTGCAAGAAGAATATCATAGAAAAATCCATTGCCAAAACTCTTCTTTGAACGAGTGTGGGTGCACTTTGGGATCCCACAGTCTATCATCTCAGATCGGGACATCAGGTTCCTCAATACATTTTGGTCCATCCTCTGGTCAATGCTAGACACAAAGCTCACCAAGTCCACAGCTTTCCATCCCCAAACTGATGGCTAGATAGAGGTCGTCAAGAGGATGATTGTACACATTTTGTGCATGTACAATTCAAATCATCCACACACATGGGATGAGAGACTTCCCTATGTACAACATAGTTATAACCGGGCTCTCCACAACTCAACTAGCCACAACCCCTTTCAAGTGGGCATGGGGTTCCAACCACTATGTCCCATTGACGTAGCCATGCCATTTTTGGCTACTCATGCCGATTCGGATCATGTCTAGTATGAAGCTGACAAAGCGAACAAATTCATTGAGAACATTCAATACATCTTCCAGCAGGTTCTTGACATATTGGATAGAGCCAACGCTAAGTACAAGAAAGGACATGATCAACATTGGGTGCCACACCACTTCCAGGTGGGAGACAAAGTGTGGCTACATTTTCAAAAGGAATGCCTCACTAGACCCCACCGCAAGCTTCACCCACTTCGATATGCAGCATACACCATCACCAAGGCTATAGGGAACAATGCCTTCGAGCTCAGTATTCCACCATTCCTTAGTCTGCACCTAGTATTCAATGTGGACCGCCTTCGGCCCTATTTCCCACCTCTATTGGACTCCTCTAACATTGCATAAAAAACCACACCAACAGATTTAAACCTAGATTTCATGAAACATGCCACCACAGATTGTATCATGGACATGAAAATCAAGAACACTCGGCAGAAATAAAGTTGTTTTATATAACCTCAATAGAAATAAAATCGAATAAAACTTATTTGTAGTTTACATCTTGAAATATTTCAAAACCATTGTAATTTAACAAACATTGATTGTGCACTAAAAGACAGTTTCTAGAAGCCAATATGACAACTAAAATAGTTATTTTGAAAATTTTACTTGAATATTCTTAATTGCAGGCCTTAAGATAAGGAATTGATTGAAATACTTGTTTAGGCAAGTAATTTTAGGAAAGTGCATAAGATTATAGAAATATAACATTAGTTGTTTAAATTAGCATGCATTCACTACACTAAAAGACACTTTCCACAAATTCAATATTAAATTGATGTACATGATATATTTTAGTCAATTTTAAGTATCAAAGTGAATTGCATCATAGTAAGATTGTACTTATTTCCTTAGTGTATGAAACTAGAATTCAAACTATTATTTTGTAAAATTTTACTTCTTGAATGTTCTTAATTGAAGTTCTTAAGATAAGGAATTGATTGAAATACTTGGACACTAGGCAAGTAAATTTAGGAAAGTGCATAAAATTATAGAAACATATCATTAATTGTTTAAATTAACATACATTTTTTACACTAAAAGACATTTTTTACAAGTTCAATATTAAATTGATGTACGCATGATCATATTTTAGTTCATTTTAAGTATAAAAGTGACTTGCATCATAGTAACATCAAGTATTAATTTCCTTAGTCTATGAAAATAGAAATCTAATATTATTTTGTAAAAAATTACTTCTTGAATGTTCTTAATTGAAAATCTTAAGTTAAGGAGTTGATCGAAATATTTGGGTAGCCAGTAAATTTAGAAATTTTCATAAAATTATATAAATTTATCTAAAAACATATCATTAATTATTATCCTGCCACCCGAAAGTATAACTCAATAGGTATTGCATTGACCCCATCAAACATATAAAATTTGTTTTGATTTAACAAAGTTCAACTATATAAACTATTTTTTTATTTTTACATTTATTTTTATTAGTATTTATCTCTGTTGTTATTGGCTGATAATTTAAAAATCTTATTGCAAAATACATTGTAAACTGTGATTTTCAATCATTACCTTTTATTAATGAAATGCACTCATTCTTGACTTATCAATACTTTTTTATAAATTAGTAATTATATTAAAGAAGATTATTATCATTGTGGAGGAATTCCACAATGATAAATCCAATCCCTTATGTTGCTTTGTGGACTTTAGAAAGGCTTTCGATATGGTTCCTAGAAATAACCTATGGAATAGATTAGAATAGCTAAATGTTCCTTTCGAGCTAAGAGTGACCACTATAAAGTTATACGAGAATGTAATTGCCAAGTTAAAGAGAAATGGGGGGTGGTCGAAAGATATTAAGTGTAATATTAGATTTAAACAAGGTTGCCCCCTCTCCCCTACCATATTTGGCATTTAGATCGACAATATAGAAGGTTGTTTAGAGGAAGCAGGATGTGCTGGCATGATCTTAGCTAGGATTGTCATCATCATTCTTCTCTATGCTAACGATATTGTTCTTCTCGCAAGGTGCCCATATGATCTTGATAAGCAACTTAGACTTCTTAAGGATTTCTGCTCTACCATGGGTATGACTGTTAACACTGACAAAACAAAAATTATGATTATCAAATCCAAGAAGGACACTTATGCTAATTTTATGTATGAAAATAGTAACTTGGAGGAAGTGTCTTCTTACAAGTACCTAGGAATTGATATTCATCACAAGCTCAAATGGAAATATAGCATTGAGAAAAGGATTAATGGGGGGTGCAAAGCTTATTTTGGTCTTGAAAATAATTGTAAAATGGTAAACCTCGTAATATGGGACAGAAATAAGTTCCTCTTTGAAACTTTAGTCACTCCTATCATATTATATGGATGTGAGGTTTGGGGTTGCAGCATCTCTAGAGAATCTTGGAGAAATATTGAGAAAATCTAGAAACGTTTTATAATATATAACCTAAAAATTAAAAGAAATACACCCTATCCTATTCTCCTTATAGAAGTGGGTCTTTCCCCTATAGAGAGCCTAGATATGACTAGGCTTCTGTTGTACAAACACAAAATCAATAGCGTAGGAGACCATAGACTTCCTAAGCTAGCTTTAAATTCCATCCAAAACCACCTAAGGCTTAAACGAGGTTAGTATTTTTAGTTGTTTTTCGGGTCCTAAACTTCTGGAGCCGTTTTGAGGCCCTAAACGATGTTTTTTGGGCATCGCTTCTTTGGCAAAGATGATTCCCATATTTGAGGGCCAAATAGATGCAGACGCCATAGATGGATGGTTGAATCTATTAGAAGGATATTTCTCAGTTCATGAATTTTCTGACCAAGAGAAGATTATTTTTGCACTCCTCAAAGCTACCCCCCATGTCAAGGACTGGTGGGAAACCTACTGTGAGAAATAGGACGAGGGGGAACCCTCTCTGTTCTCAGTCTTACCCACTTGGAATTATTTCTGAGATGCCATCAAGGAATAATATTATCCCATGGGGAGCTATGACGACAAGTACATACAATGGACTACGCTATGGCAGCAAAGGGATCAAGATGTACATTAGTTGACGAATATGTTCCATACCCTGTGCAGAAAGTTGGGTATCAAAGATTCGAAGATACATTTGGTTCTGAAGTGCCATAGTTTTCTGCATAGATACATTCAAGAGAAAATGAAGTTCCTCGACATCTCCTCGCTTGGTACAGCATACTGGTATGCTACCAAAATTGAGCAGAAATTAAAACAGAAGAAGCGAGACTTTGGATATATGAATCAAAAGAAAGGGAAAGGTGCCCCCAAACCGTAGAACAAATGATAAAGCCAAGGCATGGCGGCCCAAGATAACCTACCAAAGATGCAAGCAAAGAACAATACCACGAAGCAGAAGAAGGACACGGGAAAGTGGTGTGAGTTCCATAAGATCTCCACTCACAACACAAGTGAGTGTCGGGCCAAGCAGTCATTGGTGGCTGAGATGAGGGCTTCTAAATTAGATGCATGCTCTGACTTTGAATCAGAACCTGACAAGGGGAATGACAAAGGGAATCAGATTATTGATGTGGAGCCCAACGCCATCATTTCCACTGCAAATATCCAGAAGGAGGAACTGGAAGATCCAGAGGAGGAGGAGCGTCTCTTCCACTCTCAGATATGGGTAAATGGTTCCCCACTACAGTTCATTGTCGACAGTGGGATCCAAAAGAACCTCATTTCAGCAGAGGTGATGAATCATTTGGGCTTGTTGACCACAACACACCCACATGCATACACTATCGGGTGGCTTCACCAAGGACGGGATCTCCACATCAGCCAGTAGTTCTGCCTTCCATATAGCATCAAGCCCTTCATAGATGAGGTATTATGTGACATTTCTCCTCTTGATTTTTGTGATGTATTATTAGGCCAACCATACTTGTGGAAGTGACATGCTATGTATGAGTCCTAGCCTCGCGCTGTTATTGTTACTTTGGGCAATAATTTGTACAGGATACCAGAGGTACCACCACCTGTGGCTATCTCTTTGGTTATTGATAAACAATGCAGTAAGCTCATTTCCAAAACCAGGAAATTTGTTTTCCTGATGATCCTCCCCTAGGAAAAGAAGAATACTGTGGCCATGACCTCCAGATAGGGATCCTCTGCACGACAACAACAAATGGAAAAGGTTATGGGGGAGAATGGAGACATCTTCACCTCATCCACAGGGGTGCCTCTACACTATTAGGTCAAACACCCCATCGATTTGACCCCAAGTGCGCCGCTGCCTAATGGACTGATATATCAGTGCTATGTTCTAGAGAACAATGAAATCAAGAGGCAAATTCAGAAGCTACTATAGAAAGGTCACATCCGGTGGAGTTCATCACCCTGTGGGAACCCGATCGTGTAAGTGCAGGAGAAGGATGGGACCTGGATACTCTGTATTGACTATCGGGCATTGAACAAGATCACTGTCCAGAATAGGTACCCAATCCCACGAATTGATGACCTTCTGGATCAACTCAAAGCAGCGAAATATTTCAGTAAGATCAACTTGAAGTCTAGGTATCACCAGGTACCAATTGAACCATCTAATGTGTGGAAGACTACCTTCAAAGCCAAAGAGGGCCTTTTCGAATGGTTGGTCATGCCTTTCGGGTTGACAAATTCTCCTGCAACCTTCATGAGGCTGATGGATGACATCTTGCGGCCATTCACCAACTCATTTGTAGTAGTTTACTTGGATGACATCCTGATCTTAATCCAGACTTGGGAAGAGCACCCCCACCACATCCAACAAGTCCTCCAAACACTGTGAAAGCACAAGTTGTGTGCCAATTTGGAGAAGTGCACTTTTGGCATGACCTAGGTTCAGTATCTGGGATACATTATTGATGAACGGGGGGTGCATGTGGATCCAACCAAGATCCAAGTAATTTGGGATTGGCTAGCCCCAACCACTCTAACAGAGCTTCGCAGCTTTCTCGATCTTGCTAATTTCTACCGCAGGTTTGTGTTGGGGTTCTTTCATATCACTTGGCCCTTGAGTCAAGTTACCAAGGGAGGAGCCAAAGCAAATTCTTTTAGTCAGAATCTCAACATAAGGTGTTCATAGAATTGAAACATCGCCTCTGCTCTGCCCCAGTGCTCACATTACCAGACTTAAAAAAACTATTTGAGATCGAAGCAGATGCCTATGACTATGTTATTGGAGAAGTTCTTACTCAACAGGGGCATCCAGTGGCATATCACAGCGAGAAACTATCCGACACAGTCCACAAGTATCCCACTTATGACAAAGAAATGTATTCCATTATGCAGGCATGCTGCCAATGGAAGCATTACATTTTGGGGAAGGAAATGGTAATCCACACAGACCACTGACCCCTGCAATTCATACAAACACAAGGGAATTTGTAGAACGATCGCCATTAGAAGTGGTCCACATGTCTGCAACAATTTCATTTGAACATCAAGTATAAGAAGGGAAGCACCAATAATGTTGCAGACTGTCTCAACCGACCACCGATCATGGCGCTAACCACTGTTCTCAACTCTTATGGGAACAAGACTTATGATTGGCTGCTTCTCTATAAGAGCAATCCGAAATTCGGAAACACATACAAGACACTCTTGGAGGGTACGCAAGTTCCAAATTTCCACCTCCAGGATGCACTGCTATGTCACCTGGGACCCCTTTTTGTTCCTTCAAACGAGCATGCCAAGATGATTTGGGAAGAATACTACAGTCGAGTTGTTGGGAATTTCAGGGTCAAGAAAATAGTGGCAGTACTGCATAAGTATTTCTATTGGCCAAACCTTCGACAGGATGTTGGGAAGTACATCAAATCCTGCACTGCTTGCTCCATTTCCAAATCGACCATCAAGAAGCAAGGCCTATATACTCTGCTACCTACCCCTAGTCAACCTTGGAAATCCATCTCCATCGATTGCATGTCAGGCCTTCCTTCTACTAAGCATGGAAACGACTATTTTTTCGTGGTCGTCAACAAATTATCGAAGATGGCCATTATGCCAGCCTGCAAGAATAATATCACAACAAAATCCACTGCTAAACTCTTCTTTCAATGAGTGTGGGTGCACTTTGGGATCCCAATGTCTATCATCTTAGATCGGCACATCAGGTTCCTAAAAACATTTTGGTCCAGCCTCTGGTCAATGTTGGACACAAAGCTCACCAAGTCCACAGCTTTCCATCCCCAAACTGATGGCTAGACATAGGTTGTCAAGAGGATGATTGTACACATTCTGTGCATTTAAAATTCAAAGCATCCATGCACATGGGATGAGAGACTTCCCTATGTACAACATAGTTATAACTGGGCTCTCCATAGCTCAACTAGCCACAATTAATTTCAGGTGGGCCTGGGGTTCCAGCCACTGTGTCCCATTGACATAGCCATGCCATTTGTGGCTACTCATGTTGATTTGGCTCATGTCCAGTATGAAGCTGACAAAGAGAAAAACTTCATTGAGCACATTCAGCACATCCTCCAGTAGGTTCATGACATATTGGACAAAGCCAACACTAAGCGCAAGTAATGACATGATCAACATTGGGTTCCACACCACTTCCAGGTGGGCGAAAAAGTGTGGCTACATTTGCAGAAGGAGCTCCTCACTAGACCCCACCGCAAGCTTCGCCCGCTCTAATATGGGGCATACACCATCACCAAGGCTATAGGGAACAATGCCTTCGAGCTCATTATTCCACCATTCCTTAGTCTACACCTAGTATTCAATGTGGACCACCTTCGGCCCTATCTCTACTGGACTCCTCTAACATTGCATAACAAACTACACCAACAGAGTTAAACCTAGACTGCATGGAACAAGCCACCATAGATTGTATCATGGACATGCAAATCAAGAACACTTTCTAGTAGAATATTCAAATGTATCGAGTGGTCAAATCTGGCCAACTCCTGCACCAAGGCAAGTGGTTCACCTAGGACCAAGTTTAGCAGAAGTTTCCTCATCTCATGGGGGAACTCAACGCAATGGGGACTATTGATTCCTAAGGGGGGAGGAATGATCCAGGTGGATATTGGTGGCCACCCACCTATTCCACTTGGGGCCCCACCATTATTTCTTTTAGTTTTTTAGTTTCCTTAATTATATCATAATTAACTATTTTTAGCAGTTTCTCGTGTCCTGAACTTTTGGAGCCGTTCTAAGGCCCTAAACGATGTTTTTTGAGAATCACTTATCCAGTGAATATGATTCTATTCCAGAATCAATATTCATAGTCCACAGTTGTAGTCCTAGGACATACCTTTCTAATGATGTATCATGTGCGTCAAACGGAGATGGTATGCCAAAGTTACTACCCCGGGAAATTGATGTACCAATTTACCCCGATGGGGCCCATATTATGGCGGTTTCATCTCCTAGGATTAGGTTTTTGTATTTTTAGGGTTTTCCATTGTTTATCAATAATATATAGGCCTTTGATCCTCATTGTAACATAGAGTTCAGAGGCTAGTAGCCACCACTTCTCTTCTCAGAGATAAGCTACCAGCGCCCTAGCTAGTTTATTTCCATTCTGTTTATAAACATATTTTAGTTCTTTGATATTAATGAAATGAAGTGTTATTTCCACTGCATTTTTATATTTATGTTTGTATATGTATTCTGTCGCATTTTAGCATAAATCTAGATCACTAGTATAGAAATTATGCGCTTTATGAACTCTCTCCAACTTAGAAACTATAAAAATCAGTCTATATTCACATTAGTATCTCAGGTATCTAGCCTTGAACCTGAAACTTGATCTCAATATATAGGGAGATTGAATTAGTTTAAGATCCATTAAGAGAGGGATGGATTCCTCCCATGAAGGGATTTGAGTTCCTTGGACCAAGGGATAAGCTCCATAAGTGGAGGGATAAAGCTCGAATTGTTGCGACTCTATAGGCTTCCAGTTGGGAGAATATTCGACCAACTAGTCTTCTAGAAGTTACTTATTATTTTTACTTGCTTTTCACGGGGGTGCATGGGTTTTAGTGGCGAACAGAGCAGTGATTTTCATTGCTAATGGAAGGATCATCATTGCACGTGCAGGGAAAGGATAAAAAAACTGTGCAAGAAATATTTTAAGGGTTTTGCAGAGCTTTTCTCCAATTTCCAAGATTTGATTTAGGAACATGAGTGTTTTTTGACCTCTAAGGGAACATGATATGGGTGGTGATAGACTCATATGAACAGTAAAAATGTCATGGTGACAAAATGATGTGTAATATATTGCCCCCTAAGGTGTGAAGTCTGAGAAAGTTTTTCTGAAGAGTGAAGTGCTTTATCATTTTGAGGATTGGATTGGAGACGTCAGTCGAAAACCTATAAAAATATATATCATATATCAATGCAAATATATATCATCATTGAGGTAGGCATTCCCATACTCAGATCAAAACTAACTAAATTGAAATTTTCTGGTACATATATGATTTCAGTATTACATCAAAAGTAGACACAATATGGGCACATCCATCTGTCATAACCAGTCTAATATATCATGAATAATAAAACTCCTCGCAGCCTGGATGGTGGAAACTAGATCCAGGTTCTTGATTTCCGCTTCTCGAACTAGTACTAATCTATCCATGCAATTTATTATGTCGGAGTCTAACATGGTAGAAACCACTTGATTATCAGTCAATGATGAGAACCGTTAACAAGTGTGAGAGAAACCACCAATAATGGAAATGGCCCTCAAAGTAATTCAATACAATATATGAAGAGTGAATGAATGATTTTCAGTAAAACACTCTTAGAATCATCTAATCGAAGGTCAATTATGAAAACCTATCATCAAAGGCAAGAAACCTGCCATTAGGGCATGCAGATCCTAAGGTATTGATTGGATTCTAGATCAAATTTCTAGATAATGATTTGATGTCGATAGAAAGTGATCCATCGCAGGAAATCCTATGACACGAAACCATTAGATCAAGTTTTGGAGAATTTTTTTGCAAGGAATGACTCAAGGATGGTCAACGTGAATGGAGACAAATGTTTTCAATGAATGGTTTATTGAACTTTCTCTTGAATACATAGTGACATTGTAAATGTCTTGGCAACATTTGACCTAAATATAATACCCATAAATCAGTTGAAGACTTTCAATGTGGTTCAATTAACTGTAAGACAAAATATTTCCCAACTCAACTATAAGTGTAACAAAGTGTCGTGTTTAAGAGTGACATGCTGCTTTCTAAGCAAGGATGACAAATGTATTATTTTTCTCTCTTTTTCCCCCACCATTATTGGAAAGCACCTCTTTATTTTTTTCAAGCTTGAGGAGGATAACATTTTCTTGTTCTGTAAGCTCATCCTTCAGATGATTCCATCTTAGTATTAAAAATGAACCCTAAGAAGGATTGGTTCGGTCCTATTGTGATCAACAGGTCTTGTATTGTTTAGTTTTAACGAGTCCAATATAGGAATAACTCAACATTTTTCAGTTTTAGGGAGTCAGAAGAAAAAAATAAGTAAACCCATGATTGTTCTTTTTTGTAAATTTAGTCCCTCAAGCCAAAAAAAGGATAAAATAATTTAAGATAGAACTCTATTGACCATGATTAGTCAACGTATACCTTTTTTCGTAAATATTCCAATTCAGTCTGGAAAAGGGGTAAACTTATACTGAATGGACAAATGAAAATTTACTTTAACGAGTTCGAATAGTCAAGTACTCAACAATATTTTCATGTTTAAAGATTCTTAAAAGGGCTTCAAAGAGAAATCCATGGTTTTGATTTTTCGTAAAATTTAACAAGTTTGAAAAAGTGATAAAAAGTTTACTCATATGGTCGAATTTAAATTTAATTTACAAGAAGGAAAAGAAAGAAAGAACTCGACATTTTCATGTTTTTAATGGGAATGAAAGATAGAAAAATAATATCAGGATTTTCATGAGTTTAATGAGTCTTTAAAATAATAACCGAAATGTACTCGATATAGGCTTCATTTTTATACAAGCTTGAAACAGAGGAAAACTATGCTTGAAAGTAGTTTCATTTTTACACAAGCTTGAAACAAAGGAAAAAGCATGCTTGAGATAAGTTTCAATGCCCCCCAAGCGTAACCTGTAAGGGAACATTCCCCCCAAGCTTCATTTCATTCCCCTAAGTAGACTACTAGTTACTAATAGCTGGATGGAATAAAGGTACATTTACGAGATCAGATGAAAAACCTGACTTAACATTTACAAGATCTAGTCAAATATTCGACTTAATTGGGAGAGGATTTGTTTCATTTTTTAAAGAGCTTGACACATGAAAATACCTATGCTCATAGAAATTTGTTTCATTTTGTAACGAGCTCGACATAAGAAAAGGAACTATGCTCAAAGAAACATGTTTCATTTTTTAATGAGTTTGACACAGTAACAGGAACTCTCCTCATGATGAACTTTGATCATGGCTTCCAACTGGAAGAAACACCGGTCAAGGGACACACCTCGATCATGGCTTCCAAGAGGTCTTCATCAGATGGAAGAACAATTCTATGAAAGGAACCCATGTCAAGGGACTCAATAGGGATAAGAAAATTGTGGTCAAATACCCCCATAGGGTTTACCATGTCAATTACCAGATGTAAATCAAAGGAATTTGAGCAAGAAGTAAGAGGCTTGCTTTCATCAATAACTGAAAACATGGGACTGGTTTCCACATAATTAACCTGTGGTGACGTAGATACCACTTCTGTATAAGGAAAATTCAGGGGTGTCGAATGATTGGTAGTCGAATCAAGACTAAAGAACGAAAACTAGTTAACAGTCACAATGTTTCCATTGTGAGGGAAAGACATCATGCGAAAGACTGTTGATATGACAACTTTCATTACATAGACATAGTCTCGGCTAAGGAGAAAATTTAAATCTCAGGGGCCTCGGACTACCATAAGATCAATACAGATAGTTTTACTTTCCAAGGTAATAGGAAACTTAGGAAGGATACTTAAAGGTTCACTAATGGTTCTATTAAAGCCGACAGACTCTGTGTAATAGGCATAAGATGAGGGGAACCCAAAGCTTGCCAATCAGTTGAGGATAAAATACTAATAGAAGAACCTTCATCTACATTTGTGTGATGCACATTCTTACCACAAGCCTTCACAATGATTTGGAAAGGGATGGAGGAAGGAATTCAAGGTTTTTTTAGTCTACTCCAATCAAAGGAAAAGACCTCAGTACTTGGAGGGGGTTATGTAAGAACAGGTGAAATTCCCCATGGTGTAGAAGAATTTGATGTAACAAGAAGAACCTGAGCGGTATGAATTTCACTCTCTACAAGGAGAGTGGAATCGACCGAATGTGAAATTGAGTCAACCACTTGATCAATTAATGGATTGTCAACCTGAGTGATATGAGTTTCAATCTCTAATGGAAGAGTGGGATTGACTGCACTTGGAATTAGATCAATCGCTTCGTCAATTGACGGTAGGTTGGGAGATAGTTTACGGTAACCAGTTGGAAGTTGTTGCTATGGAACAATAAGTTTTTCCAACAATTTTTAGGCTACATCCATGTGAAGGAAAATGTGATTTTGAATACTCCCTTTGCATAACCTACAAGGAAACCTAAATTTAACCTTTTTCCCAAGAACCTGACAATCATTGGTTAATGGATCAACAATAAGCCTGACAATCACTGGTTAATGGATCAACAATAAGTTGATAGGATTTTTCTGACCATATTTCCAAGACCTTAGAAATACCAAGACAATTGATAAGGAAGTGGTCACCCTTACAAACTTTTCAAGGGTATTTGGGTTTGTGATGCATGTTGGAGGTTTCCTCAACATTACTAACACTTACAACCATGGTTGGTTGGTTGACTTATTTCTTATCTTGCTTCTTCTTCTTCTTCCCTTTCTTCTTCTTCTTAGTCACCTGGTTACTAGCATCAAGGATTTTACCAAGCGAAGAAGAAGAAAGGGAGAAAGACATGTTGGGCGAAGAAGGTAAAGGGTCAACATGACATTGGTGATGTTGAGATGGTGAACTCCGTTGAGTTGAAGCATCTAGTTGAGGTGGAACAATTTGAGTATTTGAGGCGAATGAAGTTGAAAATAATCATACCGGTAAACCTATTATAAATCCAGGTAATGACAATGTAGCCATATAAGGAGGACCAACATTTACAAAACAAGGAAAAGTACTATGATTCTAGTTAAGAGGGGTTCCTTGGTTGGTAAATTCTGGAACTATTTCCATTAGATTCAACTTTAGCAAATTTTATTAACAATTTAAATTCACAATCCACACCTAAGATCTCTAAAAAATAAAAAACAAACAAATTAACACGCACCTACAAAATATAAAAAACAATCCACACACAAAAAATATGTTTCCACAATAAAATCACTAGTTGGTGATGAAATCCAATGTCACTGAGATTAATGTGGAAAATTGGCGGTTGGAACAGTTACCCTGACAACCTTCTTAATGAAATAGTCTGGTGCAAGTATCTCCACTATGCCATCTCGAAGTGAAGAGTACCCTCCGGAAAGTCCAAGTGAGTCTAGAAAACGTCTGTTCCAGGTATAGTGGAACCTTCTCTCCACCATAAACTTGGGAAAAATCCTAAATATTATGGCCACTAAGGTCACCAACTAAGCAAATGCACCTGGGGAAACAATCTACGATCCGATATACATGCAAGGGTAGAGTATCAAGCTCAATACCCTTGAAAGCTCCTCGATATGGTAAATCTGAGGTTTGCTAACAAGTGACCCCAAGCTCCTCTAAAATGGTTAATACGAGGTTTACCATTTGTATTACATGCACGTCTTCTATCTTCACTAATGAGATAGGTACGATTATCTCACTGGGTCCGACATGACCTCGTGCTTGAATCTTTTAAGAAGAGTGTTAAGTCCCTATATTAATAATGTAGTCCCTTATTATGTTTGTGTAGCCCCCCTTATTGTTATTGTTGTACCCCTGTAACCCCCATATTGTTATTATTGTGCCCTTACATTATTATTGTTAGGTTGGCTAGGATTACATTGTGGCCCCATGGACTCCTATATATAGAAAGGAGGTTTTTTTATTTGTATCATCGAATAATTATTCATTCATGTAATGTATTGGAGGTTTCCCCCTCGAAGTGGATTATTTCTAAGGCTTTGATATCTCTTTTCTTCTATTTTTGGAGCTGGTTTCACAACATTTGGGATCAGAGCTTTGGATTCTAGGGTTTCGCTGCTCCAAACAGGTCATCGTGGAATTTTCGCTATAAATTTATTTCTACAGAGGTTCAGAAGCTAAAATTGTTAGAGTGCGAAGCTGAAATCCTGAGGAACATCTTCGCAAAATTTCAGAGCTTGGTTCACAATATTTTCGGAGATATGATCTGTAGAAGTTAGGTATTTTTCATGCGCCCAAATTTCATCTCAAAGAGGTGATTGTGGGAAAATCTTCATAACGCTCTCTTTGAGCATCATATTGGAATTATGTAAAAAGTGACTGGAAGTACACAGATTGTAGTTTCCTTTCTATACATTTTAGAGCCAAAGGAGGAAAAAATGACACATGGCAAGTCATCCAATTTCACTCTACTGAACCAGTTCATAATTAGGTCATTGTGGGAGATTTGACATAACTTTGTCTTGAAGAGTCCAAATCAGGTCAGACCTGTGGCATTCGAAAGAATATTAAGAGGGCTACTTCAAGACCAAATTTAATTTATTGAGGATCTAAAATCACATAGATAATTCAGTTTCAATATCGAGCTTCTCAAAAGCAAGAAAAATGTGTGTATTTGGTTTTTAAAATTGCATAACGTTTGTTTGAAAAAGTATTTTGAAGTGATTCCAAGGGCATATTTTATAATTTTTATAACTATTGGGTTCTATAATGCCTCAAAAAAATAATTCCATACCCATTAAGCCCTCAAAAATATATACTATGACGCATGAAGAGGAAGAATTGTAGTATGAGATATCAAAATTACGGTACCAAGTGCAACAAATTTCGATCTTACGAAGAGAAACCAAAGATAAAATAGATGGTTTAAAAGCAGAAATGGAGGCTAAGTTCGATGGTTTGAAGGATCAAATAATAGCTAATATGGACGATAAATTAGTGGAAGATCACATCGAGTATCAACAACAAGTTCTCCAACTCTCAAAGGATAACCTAACTTTGGTGCATAATCTAATGAAAGAACAAGAAGATCAAAATCACATCGAAAGAAGTTTTGAAGCAGTCACTGAAAAAAGAACTCGACAAGTACGATCAATTTCAGAGTATCTCAGCAAGTGGAGGAACTTTCCTGTAGAAGATTCCACATGGGAGGATGAGAATTTTATACATAAGCATCAAGAAATAATCAAGTGTTGAGGACAACAATTTTTTGAAGGAGAGGGGTATGTTAAGTCCCTATATTAATAGTGTAGTCCCTTATTATGTTAGTGTAGCCCCCCTTATTGTTATTTTTGTACCCCTGCAACCCCCATATTGTTATTATTGTTCCCTTACATTATTATTGTTAGGTCGGCTAGGATTACATTGTGGCCCCATGGACTCCTATATATAGAAAGGAGGTTTTTTTATTTGTATCATCGAAGAATTGTTCATTCATGTAATGTATTGGAGGTTTCCCCCTCGAAGTGGCTTATTTCTAAGGCGTTGATATCTCTTTTCTTCTATTTTTGGAGCTGGTTTCACAACAAAGTGTTTCCCAGAGTACAAATGCAACAATTGTATTTCCCTACCGCAAGATTCTACTTGTTTGTTTTGACTGGTTTGGAATGTTTATTACAACATTTTCCAAAACACTGGCCTAAGCTATATTGGTGGAATGAGCCCTAGAAAATGTAAGAATGTCTAGATTTGTTTTTATTAGGCGTTGTATTGATTTGGTTGTTATTTAACACAAAGGATTTGGAGTTTAAACTTTGATGATGTTGTGACCTAACGCAAAATACTCTAAATGCATCAATATGAAAAATGCAACTCTTTATTTTCAATGAATTCTATTTAGGATAAAGTTGAGAGATTTTTTTTTGAATTTAAAACACAAACTTCCTCATTCTTAAACAAAACTCCTTCCGAAAAGAAAACAATTTCATTATGAACTAAATTTCCAAATATGATCAATTTCTCTTTTAGAATAAAATTCCATTGACAATGAAGTCAAAAACTACAATTTCAACAAAAAAACTATTCCCAAAAGAAAGAAATTCCTAAAAAAACCTAAAAAGCATAAAGTTCAAATTCAAATCAAAGTTCTAATTATAAAAACTAACTAGGATACCTATGAATGTTTTGTAGATGATTTATCTTAGTTGTAATCAAACTAAGAATGTTTCTTCTTATCCCAACATAAATCAAATCATGAAAGAGTGCTTTGTAACAAATCAGGCTTTAGTGATCTAGAATTTTTTCCTTATTTCATATGAATAAGAAACAAATATTCATAAATTAAAGTTTGGTATAATCTCGATGGCTCAGGGAGAAAATCATAAAACCAAGATCTGAGGCAAACAAAGGTATCTTCCATACAGAGTGACACTAAACCAGGGAAAAACCTAACTTGTAAAATTCAAATAGGATGATTAATCATACAAGACTCAAAATTGTTGAAAAGGAGTTCTCAGATAGGATCTGACATCCGGAGTAGATTAGGGAAAACTTCAAGAATTTGGTTATCTGGCTCTGAATGAGAGAAATTCAATTTTTTCAAAAATTTCCAGGGGGTGTGAAACCTATCAGTTGACAATAGTGCGCATGCACACTGGATTGAACTAAAAAGTCGCATAGGTTGCTGCTCTGTTTTCCACAGAAAACCGCGCAAGCAGATAAAAAGTTGGAAAAAATAAAAATAATTTTTCTTTCTCAGATATTTTAAAAATTCATCTACCCAACCACACTTAGAGAAGTCAAAATCAGAAAATAAAATTTCAAACTAAACACAAATAAAGAAAACTAAGCTCTAGTCCCGAGTGTGTTCACCAATCTGTTACCAGGATTAATCCCTCTTGTGGACAAGAGTGATCTCCCTATTACTCCAATGAGTAACTAGAAACAAAGGTCCATTTAAATTTCTCTTTCTCTATATTATTTGTATTTTAAGATCATTATAACAATAAAGTAGAGGAGACATGCTCCTGCCTTTAAATCGAAATGTCTGATGTAGTCCTTTGTCCATCGCTCCAAAGTAGTTCTCCAATGATGAGTAGAACCTGCAATCACAAACAAGACAAATAATCAAAGCATATGCAATATATAAAAATCAAAAAATACTAATCCAACTTAGTGATCAAGGAATCTAAGTATTGACATCATTCCCATGAATTTAGAAACAAGACAATGAGAAAAAGAGATCCATATGTATTATCATAAATTATAAAGAGAAATCTTACAACTGGATGCCTTGATGTTGTACAGATTCTTCTCAGGGTCTGAGAAATCGCTCTCCTTCAATCTGATAAGCCTTCCTCTCTAGAATGACTAGCATGAATTCATGGGCACAAGAGTGTGATCTTCAATGTGTCAAAAACAACTCACTAGTATAGAAATTATGCACTCTATGAACTTTCTCCAGCTTAGAAAATATACAAATTAGTCTCTATTCACATTAGTATCTCATGTATCTACCCTTGAACTTGAAACTTGAGCTCAATATATAGGGGGATTGAATTAGTTTTAGATCCATCAAGAGAGAGATGGATTCCTCCCATGAAGGGATTTGAGTTCCTTGGACCAAGGGATAAGCTCCATGAGTGGAGGGATAAAGCTCGAACTGGCGCGACTCTAGAGGCTTCGAGTTAGGAGAATATTCAACCAACTAGGCTTCTAGAAGTTACTTTTTATTTTTACTTTCTTTTCACGGGGGTGCGCAGGTTTTACTGGCGAACAGAGTGGCGATCGCCACAACTAATGGAAGGATCATCAATGCATGCACATGGAAAGGCTAGAAAAACCACACAGGCAATCTTTTAAGGGTTTTATAGAGATTTTCTCCAATTTCCAAGACTTGATTGAGGAACATGAGTGTTTTTTGACCTCTAGGGGAACATGATATGGATGGTGATAGACTCATATGAACAGTCAAATGTCATGGTGAAAAAATGGTGTGTAACACTCTTTGGGTCGCTTCTTAATCAAAAAATTGCTCTTATTAGGATTCAAATGTGCACTTACAGAAATGACCTCAAAATTAGAGGTTCAGATGCAGAAAATGACTGCAGAATCTAAATCAGCACAAAAAATCATGAATTTTGAGTATACATTTGACCATATTTGGACCAGGTGACCTTTGGACCTCCCAAAAGCCAATCTCCACATGCAATTCTGCCAAATCTAGAGAAATTCGCCAATCTAGAGAAATTATGCTAATTGTAGCGGAGGTTCGCTAAATCTAGCTGGCGTGCTCCTCATTCCTGCAACTCGTAAATGAAACTTTGTTCTCACTTAACATCAAAGTTCTTGGGCGCATTCGTTAAATAACCAAGTGGGGGAGAGGAGGTCGGAGGTTCAACTCCCCTCGACCCTGTTTCAAGGCACGTATCACGTTATATATCCCGTGGATAAACAATGTATGTGATATTGTGTTTTATATTAAGGTTGTAACCTTATCCTTTTATCTCTTGTGCGCTAATTGTGATATCCCATGTGAATTTATCATATATGATAAACCTTGAGCTTATCCTCCACGTGTATAAGTCTTATCCACGCTGTATATCCTCCCGCCACACTATTCAATACATATATATGTATTTCATTGGAGATAGGGGTGGTAGAGCCACCAACTATGTCGAGTTTATTTGTCCCCCATTTAATGCCACCTCTAATTAATATAACCATAAAACAATTTCACCGCCCTTTCTAAACATGAAATTTCCACTGGATTCATGGTTAGCCAGATATCGTGAATTCATTTCCGGATTTGGAGGCCAAGGGTTCAATTCCCTTAGAGACTTTTTTTCAAATTATTTGAGCCAGGATGTCCACCGTGTGCGCCCAGCCACTGCAAACTCATGGGGTTATGTGGCGCCATGTGGCCCCATTCTTGCAAAAACTAGATAAACTTCAATGGAGCATAGAATTCCTATACAATGTCCATTTGACGTGTCATTCATGACGTTGGGTGCGTATCATCAAGAACTTCAACATGGTACCATGTGTCGATGCATTTGAAGCCTTTTGAAGATGAGAATTTTCATTGAACCACCTGGATCACTCCTTCCCACTGAGAAGCTTTTGGACCACCAAAATTTGGTTTTATTTTGAAAACAAGTGAGGATATAATTCCTTCACTCTCCATGTTTCTATCCATCGAGCCTTGCTAGGATTTTTTCCTTTGAGTATGATGCCTAGGTATTCCATAGCTCTGTGTCTTGAAGTTCCGACCCTTTTGTCCAAAATTACATCTTCCTGAAGTTCATCCATGTATTCTAGAGCGAAGTCTTCTATGGACGGTACTTGACTTTGTTCTTCTTGATAATCGATCATAGAAGGCTCATAAAGGCACAAATTTTCCACACTTACGACAAAATAAATTTTCATGTAAGGTGGCAACTCTAAACAAAAAGTGTTATTACCAATATTGTTGAGGATTTTGAAAGGATCATATCTGATTGGTTTTAACTTTTTACCTTCACCTTGAAGTCTTTAATTGTTGATGTGTAACCAAACTTGATCAACCACCTTGAATTTATGATCCACCCTGTGTTGGTCGTGTCTTAATTTGTAATGTGTCTGAATCTTCTCGAGTTGTTCTTGGACTGTTTGTTGTATCAACTGAATCTATTTGATGAAGTGACTAGATTTGTCCTTCTCACTTCGCCCATTTGTGACAACATCTTTGCCAAAAATAAATTCCAAAGGTGACTTAGGTGAATACCCAAAATAAGTCTCAAAAGGATATCGTTGAGTAGAAGAGTGCTTTGCTTGATTGTATGCATGTTTTATGTAAGGTAGATGTTCATCCCAAAGTTTTGGATGCTTGTTGTTGTATCCTCGAAGCAATTGAACCATTGTTCTGTTTCTGTCTGTGCATCTATCTGCAGATGAAATGTTGTGCTCTTCTTCAATTTTGTGTCCATGAATTCCCACAAACTTGACCAAAACTAACCAACAAATCTGGTGTCTCGATCATATACAATTAATGTGGGCAATCCGAAATGAACCCACACATTTCCAAAGAACATCTTAGTTGTTTGTTCAGATGTGACCTATTTATTACATGGTATTAAAATACACATTTTACTGAACCTATCCACTACTACATAAAATTAGTTATGATTTTTCCTATACATAGGTAATCCACCTACAAATTTCATTGAAATACTTTCCCATGGACGAGATGGAATAGGTAATGGAGTATACAATTCAAAATTTATGTTACTAGGTTTGCTAATAGCACACATAGAACTTCCCTTCACATATTTTGATACAGTATCAATCATTCTTGGCCAATAACAAAATATTTGAAGATGCATAACTATATTTTTGATGACAAAATGACCTGCAATTAGAGAAGTATGGGCTTCTCTTATGACATAAACTCTTTCATTTACTGGAGTGCACAATTTTCCAAGATGATATAAAATTTTTTCATGGAGATGATAATCAAATGCTGCAATTTTCTTGTCATTTTTTTAAGTTGCATAAATTTCCTTAAAGTCATCATCATTATCATATTGTTCAATATATCCTTCATGTGATATTGCATTGTGCTTAAGAACTCTTGATGCATTTATGATTGGTCATTATAATAAATCAACAACTTTATTTTGTACGCCTTTCTTATATCTGACTACTAAATGAAATTGTTGTAGAAAACGCAACCAACGATAATGCCTTAATTGTTGCAACTTAATTTGTGAATGAAAATATTGAAGTGGTTTATCTGTGTGAATTATTGTTTCTTTACCAATAAAATAATGTTTCCACTTATTTAAGCTTTGAACTAGTGCATATAATTCTTTATCGTATGTAGGATAGTTAGCTACTACTGAAGTAAAAGTTTCAGAATGAAATAATATAGGTTTTTTTTTTTTTGGAGCAACACAGCTCCCATGGCATAGTTACTTGCATCTGTTTCTATCTCGAATGACTGTTGAAAATCTGGCAATGCTAATAATGGTGCAGTACTTATCTTTTCTTTCAGTGTGTCGAAGGCTTTCTGCTATTTGACTCCCCACTGAAACTCTTGTTTAATACTTTTTAAAACATGCAAAGGAGCTGCAATAAGGGATAATTTTTCAATAAAATTTCTCCAATACTACGTTGCACCTAAAAATCTCCTAACTTCTGTAGAAGTTCTTTGGTGTGGCCAATTTAAAATAGACTCAACCTTTGAAGGGTTGATGTTTAACTCACCATTCCCTACAATATATCCTAAGTAGACTAATGAAGTTCTGCCAAATTCACATTTGGATAGTTTTACATATAATTGTTCTTTTCTTAGGATATCTAATACCTGATTTACATGCTTTATATGATCATTTAAATTCCTACTAAACACAAAAATTGCATCTAAGTAAACTATTACAAAATTATCTATGAATGGTCTAAATACATCATTCATGATGTGCATAAATGTAGTTGGTGCATTTTTCAAGCCAAAAGGCATGACCATCCACTTGAATATTCCCTGCTTGGTCTTGAAGGTTGTCTTCCAAATATCATGTTCAACAACTCTGATCTGATGATATCCACTACGCAAATCCAACTTAGTAAAATACACGACATCCTTCAACTGATTTAACAAGTCATCAATATGTGGAAGTGGATAATGGTTCTTTATTGTGATCTTGTTCAAGGTTCTCAAGTTGAAACACATCCTCCATGAACCATCCTTCTTTCGAACCAAAATGATAGGTGAACCACATGGATAAGTGCTTGGATGAATCATACCTTGATCAAGCAGTTCTTGAAATTGCTTCTTTATTTCTTCATTATCTAATGTTGATAACCTATACATTCCAATGTTAGGTAGTGAAACATCCTACTGCAACTAAATTTCATGTTCAATTTGTCGCTTGGGAGGAAGACCTTTAGGTTCGTGAAACAAATCATTGTAATCATAAATAACTTTAACAATATCTTCTTTCAATTTGGGCTGACATCCTTCGAAGGCATTGGAATCTATAATTTCCTTTGTTTTTACAATCATAAGCATGAACTGTTTGCTAGAATTTATTATTCTCTTCATTTCTCTTGAGTTGATGAGTGAAAAATTATCTTTGAACTTATGAGCCGTGATGGTGTAATTCACTCCATCATTAGTTAACTGATTTTTGTTTTATTATCCATATAAAATGGCCTTTCTATCTTACAAAAATGGACTACCAAGTACAATTCCAACTATATCAAGTGGGACTATATCTAATTCTACCCCACTCATGTATTGTGAGCCTATGGAAAAATAAAGTTTCCATTGTTTAGATAATTGAAGTCTTGTTTTGTCACAAACCCATCCTAATGCATATACTATCAAATGAGAAGTAGTTACAATGCCCAACCTTTTAACAAGAGTTTCGGAAAGCAAATTGACTTGCGACCCACTATCAAAAAAAGTATCAATTTTGTTATATTTAGAAATTACTCTAATATGAAAAAGCTCTCTTCTTTTGTTTTCATCATTTGCCTCATTATGAACTTTAGAAGAACTAATACTAGCAATAGGATTTTTACCTTTAATGCCCGTTGCTATCACCTTCATTTGATCTCCCGAATCTGATCCCAAGTATTTGAATGTAGATGAAACATTATTTCGCTCCTTATCGAATTTTTTGGTTTCAGCTCCAGATGAAGCTTCCAACAATGACTTTCATCATGACCCTCCTTCTGGAAATGTGAGAAAGTCACTTTTTACTTTTTAATTGTCGTTGTCTTTTTCATTTTTTTTCTTTCCTTTCCCTTTATCTTTAATTTTTTTAGATTTGGATGACGGTACAAATTCTCTATTCTTCCCTCTAGCTTCTATGTGAGTGGCTTGTACTGAAACATAATCTAAGCTAGTAGGATTTAACATCAAAATAGTATGTGGTAAATAACTATGTAGACCTCCAATATATTTCAACAAAATTACTGGAGATTCTGATGCTATGCCTAACATTAATGCACACTTCCAAAATTCTTGTGTATAGCTCTGAACATTTTTACCTTTAAGTTGACGCAAAGTTTTCCAACTCATCATAGCTTGTTGAGAATAGGCTAAAGGATAAAATTACTTCCTTAAAGAAAAAATAAATTCACTCCATGATGAAATAATCTTACCATATCTTTGAAGGTTGGTTTGAGTTTTTCCTTCCCACCATATGAGTGCAATTCCTCCAAGTCTTAAACTTGTCAATTGAATCTTCTATCGGTTCTTCACTATATTTTGTATCCTGCAATAGACTTCAGTTTGTTTGATCCAACTGTCTAATTTGTCGGCATTTAATTCACCATCATAAATTGGCAAATAAAATTTTACATCAAGCTTAATCAAAGAAGAAAATTTACTTTTTTCTTTATTTTTAGAAGACACTGAAGATGAGGATGAAGAAGGAGAGGATTTTTTTTTAAGAATAAGAAGATGGAGGAGTATCATTTGATGTTTCTTTCGCTTCTGCCTTTGTTGAAGTCTCCTTGCATTTTCATTTTTTAAATTCGTTGTACATCTCCTCAACCATGGCTTTGAATGACATGAATAAATCCACGAATTGAGCTTCTGATCCCAACAGTCCTCCTTCTTCAGCCATATTTTCTTCCAAAATATCCTTCCAATCTCTGATTTTGGTGAAGTAAGTTCTCCTTTTCCTTGCTTTAGCTTTAGCCTTGTAATAATTCAACACTGTCAAGCCTCATTAAACCTGATGCTTTGATAACAAAACTTAATCAATTTGTCAAAAAGGTCTTACATACATGTTTAAAATTTTTGTTTATGTTAATGTGTGCAACAAATTGATAAGATTTGGAATTAGCATAAATAACAAAACATAAAGCCAAATTTGAGAAAACATAAACAAATATCACAGTATTTGATTATGGAGTTCACCAGAACCTCCCTGGCTACCTCTTTGGGCCGCTTCTCAATCAAAAAACCACTCTTATTAGGCTTCAAATGTGCACTTACAGTAATGACCTCAAAATCAGAGGTTCGGATGTAGAAAAGGACTGCGGAATCGAAATCAACACGAAAATCGTGAATTTTGAGTATAAATTTGACCATATTTGGACCAAGTGACCTCTAGACCTCCCAAAAGCCAATCTCCGCCTGCAATTCTGCCAAATTCAGAGAAATCTGGAAAACTGGAGAAATTTTGCTAATTGTAGTAGAGGCTCGCTAAATTTGGCTGGTGTGCTCCTAGTTCCTGCAACTCATAACTGAAATTCCATTCTCACTTAACATCAAAGTGCTTGGGTGCATTTGTTAAATAACCAAGTGGGGGAGAGGAGGTCAGAGGCTTGACTCCCCTTGACCCCGTTTCAAGGTGCATATCACATTATATATCCCATGGATAAACAATGTATTCAATATTGTGTTTTATGTTAAGGTTGTAAGCTTATCCTTTTATCGCCCACAGACCATTTGTGATATCCAATGAAAATATATCATATATGATAAGCCTTAAGCTTATCCTCCATGCGTATAAATCTTATCCACATTGTATATCCTCCCACTGCGTTATTTAATACATAGATATGTATTGTGTTAAACACCATGTTGAAGCACACACATGGTGTATGAGGAAGATGAGCACACACACACAAGAGACTCAACACAATGAAGGATAAGCGTGAGGCTTTCTTATTTTTTCCATTATACATGATGTACATTTATAGTACAATGGTGTGAACTCTTGGTTTCCTATTCCAAGGTCACTTGGACTCCATTGTGACTTTTCGCATTCCACACCTACCCATGTAGGATTAGGTGTTCCAACATCCCCCCTTAATCCGAAGGGGTATGTGTGAGTCCAAGAAAAGAGTTGTAATACAAATATGCAAAGTATACATGGCATCACTTGGCTGAATCAACTCTCTGAAATGTTGGAAAAAAAAGAGGTGGTTTTAGGATGACCACAAACACCGGAACGCAAAACTTGTTGCAGTTCCCGGAACTCTTCCAAAACTGGCAAGAAGCTGAAAGCTTCTGCTAGAGGAATTGTCCCTCATAAAAAAGGGAGACCTTCAACCTAAAATAAGGGAGTTCTACTACCTGTGGTGGTTTTAGGTTGTCCACCAACCAAAGATGATGGTTTTAGGTTATCCACCAACCGAAAATGATGGTTTTAGGTTATCCACCAACCAAAGATGATGGTTTTAGGTTATCCACCAACCAAAAATGATGGTTTTAGGTTATCCACCAACCGAAGGCATGCTCATGGGCATCCGTGTCTCTGGCTACATCTCTGAATCTGGAATGACGAATTATGGCTCAGGCTCGCTTGAACTGCTGGCTACAACTCTGAACATGGAATGAGAGATTGTGGCTCAGGCTCGCTTGATCTGTCGTCGAAGCTTGTACATGACCACCATTTTCCCCCCTGTCAGGGACAAGGTGAGATGATGGCGAAAACTCAACTGCAAGTTTGGTCAATATCCGTGAACATGTTCTGACATGCGACTTAAACATCTTCTTGGCTGCTGATGCCCATTGCCAAGAAGCGATCCATCCAAGATGAATCTTTGTTCTTGCAGGAGGCTTGTGTCTGAAGCATCTGTCTGAAGAATGGGTGTGGCGACCACAGTGCTTGCATGGATGAAGATCAAAACAGTGATCTTTCATATGGCCAACTCGATCACAGTGTTGGCATTTCTCAATCTGTTGTGGAAGTGGAACAGGATCTGGAACAGCTGCAGGTGAACTGTCATACAAGAATCCAGCACTCTGAAATATAATGGGCTTGGTGTAGTCCGGAATATGAAAGGACACATCCTTGTCATATCCAAGACCAGTTCGGTGCTTGTTGTGGACAAGCTCTTCCCAAGGTCTGATGATGGGCTTGAGAAGTGCAGGCTGAACTACTGCATCTGCATGTACATCTGCTCTAGTACAAGGAACTGAATGTGAATCAACTGGAACTTTATCTTCTTTCTTCTGATGAGAGTCCTTCTCAATCTTCTGAACAGAAACAGGTTCAGAATGGTGACTCTTTTGCTGAAGTTCGTCTTGTTGGAGCTGAGATTCCAACTGCAAAAACTCAATCTTTTCTTGTGCATCTAGCAAACAACTTTGAATGTTACATAGAGCATTCTTGCTCATTTTTATCATGTCATCAACATTTGAATGAATGAGGTTATTCAACAACACTAATACCTCATTAATTTTGGCCATTTTCAACAATTTAGGCTCAAAAAATGAAAGGGTGTCGGCTTCAACCGAAAATGCACCCGTTTACAATGTGACTCAACTTGTTTTCAAACAATTACAAATGACTCAAAAAAATTTCCAACTATGGAAATCTCAAAGTACAAAGTGTGCTCCTCAAATGATGGAGGGCAATCAACAATGACTTACATTAACAACTCAAATTCACTGATTCCAACTATGAATGAAGAGGCAAATTCCACTCAAAATACAATGTGAGCTCAATACATATCTCTGCAAAATATTTTTAAATGTGTAGCTGAAAATACTTGTGCAAGAATCTTTTGATGGCAGCTGAATTCTCTTCTTCAAATAGCTGTTTGAAAATGATGGCAAACTTGTCTTCTCATGTAAAAATCTTCAGAAAATCACTCTTATGCCACAAATCATAAAATATCAAATCTGCAAAATTCTCTATGTGTCACTCCATCTGCTCACATTTCATTTCCTCTTTCTTTCTGCTGTTCAAATTCACTCTCTCCTCTCTCTCTCTGTGCTGTTTTTTTTTTTTTAATTAATTGAAAATTAGTTAAAAAATAATTATTTTGGATTAAAAAAAAAAGGGAAAGGGAAATAATTAAAAAGGGAATGGGAATTATTAAAAATGGAAAGGGGAATTAAATTAATGGGAATTAGGAACTATATTGAAAATGGAAGAGAGGATTTTTTTTTTTTTTTTTTTTTAATATTAAATTTTGGAGGAAAGGGCGGCATTATAGGCGGTATTATTCAAATAATATGGACGGTATGGAAGAGGTAGTGGGAGTGATAAGGCGGCCTTGAGGGCAGATTTTTTTTATTTAAATTAAAAATCGAAGTTTTTAAATGCGGCCTTGAGGGCCGAGGGAGGGAATGGCCACGATGGAGAGCGGGTAGGAGTTTGAGCAGGGGGTGTAGCAGAGTTAGTGTGTGAGGGATAGCGTAATGCTGGAGAGATATAGCAGGTGGCCAGATTTTGAGTCGATTTGCAGGGAGGAGTGGTGGGATAGTATGGAAATGAGGAATGTGTGCGTAGAGCAAGGAGGAATGTGTGCGTAGAGCAAGTGTTGTAGGGTGAAGTTTGAGTGCTGGAGTGTATTGCAATGGGGAGTAGCGCTGTAGAGAGGTATGGATAGAAGCGTAGGGAGTGTATAATAGTGCAGACGGTATAGGAATGAAGTTGCAGGGGCAGGCCGAGAGGCCAAGAATCGATTTTTTTTATTTTTTTTTATTTTTTTTAAATCAAAACAGCAGAGAGCAGAGAGCTTATCATTAAACAACAGCAGAATTTTTAAACACTGAAATACAGGCAGCAGATTCCAGAAATGAAGGCAACAGTACAAATTTGAAGTACTGATATGCAACAGCAGATGGTGTATGAAATACCATGTTAAACACCATGTTGAAGCACACACATGGTGTATGAGGAAGATGAGCACACACACACAAGAGACTCAACACAATGGAGGATAAGCGTGAGGCTTTCTTAAACCTGGCTCTGATACCATGTTAAACACCATGTTGAAGCACACACATGGTGTATGAGGAAGATGAGCACACACACACAAGAGACTCAACACAATGAAGGATAAGCGTGAGGCTTTCTTATTTTTTCCATTATACATGATGTACATTTATAGTACAATGGTGTGACTCTTGGTTTCACATTCCAAGGTCACTTGGACTCCATTGTGACTTTTCATATTCCACACCTACCCATGTAGGATTAGGTGTTCCAACAATTGTGTTGGAGATAGGGGTGGCGGAGCCACCAACTATGGCAGGATTTGTCCCCAATTTAATGCCACCTCCAATTAAGATAACCATAAAACAATTTCACTACCCTTTCTAAACATGAACTGTCCATTGGATTCATGGTTACCTAGATATCGTCACAAGTCATTGCCGGATTTTAAGTTCAAGGGTTCAATTCCCTTAGAGACTTTTTTTTCGAATTCCTTGAGCCATAATAGCCACTGTGTGTGCCTAGTCACTGCAAACTCATGGGGTTATGTGTTGCCATGTGGCCCCATTTGTTCAAAAACTAGACAAACTTCAATGGAGCATAGAATTTGCATACAATGTCCATTTGATGTGTCGTTCACGGTGTTGGGTGCGTATTATCTAGCACTTCAACATGGTACCATGTGTCAATGCATTTGAAGCCTTTTGAAGATGATAATTTTCATTGGTCCACCTGGATCAAGTTCAAATGTAAATGCAAGTATGACATATTATAGTTTATTAAAGCTATGTTTTCATAGAGATTGAAATCAAGGCCTTGCTCTTTAATTACACAGATAAGGACTTTACCAATTAGTAAAACTCAAATTAATGGAATTATAAATCTTAACATTAATTTTAATTCAATATTTTTACTGTAATTTAGCTATATTTAAACTAAGCGGCGGGACTAGCTACTATGTAGTGCTTGTTTTTTAATATATTAAACTCCAATACATATGACTTATATCATGTTATGACTAAGCTATTGCAGATGACCTTAAAAGAAATACAATGTAATGAAACTTATTTTTTGAACATTACTAGTTGAATACATCTTTTAAAATAGAATTTAAAATATATTTCAATCCTATTTGTAATTTTTAATTAAACCATGATATATTTTAGTTCATTTTAAGTATCAAAGAGACTTGCATCATAGTCTAAGAGTGTACTTACTTTATTTCCAGAGAAGTCAAAATTTTTATCTTGTTAATTATGTATGATAATAAGTTGTCCATATGAAAATATACACAAATTTCATTGTATATGAACATCCATAAATCGTCCATGTATGAAAATATATAAAGCTTGTATATCACATGTGAATGTGCCCTATGAAATGGCCCTGAAAATATACAAATTATCTATGATCCACTCTAGAAAGTATCACTTATATAACTCTTATGTGTGTTTCACTACATAGAGCGAGCATCCATAACCTGATACTAAAATATAAGACATTCAAATTCAAATAAATTAGAACATTATTTGTATAGAATAAAAAATCTAGAAATATATATTTTTAAACTCTGCATTTATTTAGTCCCCTACATGCAACTCAGTCGAGTGCAAATGGAAGTCAGGTGGGATGCGGGTCTTATTAATATGGGTTTGGTGCTCCCCTTCATGTCTCTCAATGCCTCCATACCCAACATCCCACTCTTGTGTCCACATAACTATGACATAGACAACACTCTGCATTTGGACCTATTTACACAATGAAAAATACAAATTATAATTAGTCTATGAATTAATTAGCATGCATACATGTAACTTTAAAAAATAAAATCTTGAGATCTTAGGAATAAAAAGAATTACCTCAACTCTTGGTACATGTGGTTATACATAGTGACTCTCCTCCACATGAATGTTATAGGGTGGAGGTTGAGGTGGAGGAGATTGAGCCATGGAAACATGCATTAGAGGAGGTTACTCTGGTTGGTCAACTGCCCCCTAAAATGACCTCAAAATTTCATTTATGTAGTCGGGTTGTGCATGCATGTTATCATGAAATTATTAATATAAATGAAATTTGATTTGAATTTATTAAAATAAATAATTTATAGTTTGATGATAAGAGTCAAAATTTTCATATATATGTACCTCGTATGTGTCACAGGGATGGTGCACCTCCAAGTGTCACGGATGGTATCATGACATGTATGTGCATATGAAAAAAATGGGTCAGTCCCTAGAATTTCGAGATATGAATTATGATGTAATGCAACTGGTGAGCCACAAGGCAACAAAGGTGGCATGCTCATGTCTCCATGCAATGCGGCATGCGCAATGGCCAATGTCCTTTGTGTGCTATCTACAATGGTATGCCTAGTCTCAGCATCGACCTATGATGAATCTTCTAGCTCTGTCGGTAATACCATGCTTTGAGATGGTAGTGGCAACAATCTCAAAGCTAGTTCTACATATGTAGGGTCCCTACGAGCCCTAGCATGTTCATAACTCCTTACCAAGGTAGGTCAATAAAACTTATATCCTATGCTGGAGTAATCCAACCTCATATGTAGCACAAACTCTGGATATATATGATTTTCAAAGTAAATGGGGACCTAGTCATGGTGGGGGAACTTGCCCTAAGCTCTAATGAATCGATCATTAAAAAAAGGGGTTGCATCAACATTCTTAAAATATTTTAGCAGAATTGGACCAACATGTCTAGCGCGATAGTCTAGAGGCCATTTCAAACAACTCCTCACAAAAATCATTGTTCTTGGTGGTGTATTTCACCACCTTGCAAGTATGTGGACCTCTAACCTCCAACCTCCTAGTCTAATGTATGGAATATAGGAGGTGGCTATCGGGGCCCGCCCTCTGGTATGTCTTGATCAACTTGTTGATGTTATTCAACATCAAAGACAAACTATGTGTAGTAGATGAACTAGCAAAGATTTTATCTATATCTTGTTTGATCCATGTCTGTCGGGCCATAAAATTATCAACTATGATACTGGTTATAGTGCCATTCCACGGAGGGATCAACGTTGCACTGTGATCCTCATTTTTGCCATGTTGAGGGTCTAAAAACCATAAAAATAATTTAATATATATGACAAAATAGAAGCATAATAAAATATACATTAAATTCAAACACATCAATTGAATATGATTTAAAAATTAAATATAATTTCAAGACATAAACACATAAATTTTAAAGAGGATTTAAAATGAAAGATGTGTACCTACAACAAGAGAAAAAGGTTCACTATCGGTAGAAAGATCATAAAAAAGACAGAAACGCTACCTCTTGACACTTTTATTGGTGTCGGAAGGAGGATCTATGAGTGGAACACACACTCTATTTGGGCTACGTGATTTATCATGTGCCCTACCATGTATAACAGATCCCCCAACACTCTTACAGGTTGTGGTTGGGGGGCGTATGGGAGATGGATCTGCAAATTAGATATAATACATATAAACTAATCCAGGAAAAAAATATTGAAATTTGATAAATTATCAACCAAAGCATTGAGTTCCATGTAAACACAATCGAAAGAAGTGATCAAATCTAACTTACAGTTTTTCTCATTTCTGAATAATGTATTTTATTTATAGAGCATAAATATGTAAATATATGTAAAAAAATGAAATAAACTTATTTGTAAAAATAATAAAACCTCATGACAACAAAATAATCCGTAAGATAAGTTCTTATAATGTTTGACTTTGACACGTGACATGTACTAAGTGCAAGCACATGAAGACAATGTTTCTAGTACAACACACTACACAATGAAACAACATGGTAAAAATTAAAAAAGAGTCAAAATTTTTATATTCACTTTAAATGCACTTTTCATCATGGATTTAATGTATGTATCAATGATTCATTCTTGAAACTTGAAAACACACACACACATGTATAAGTTATGTTACATTATATAGTTAAATAAAAATACAGGAAGTGTAAGTTTTTCTTTTAACAATAAAGAGTAGTAATACTGTATTAATATGTGCCTAGACATGACAAAAACCCAGGATCTTTATATTATAATTTCATAGCCATCTGTGGGAAAAAAAATATGATTTTTTATCAACTCATCCCAACTCATCTTTCCCAAAATTATATAATTCTTTACTACATGTATACTATTGTACATACGATAGAACTGTTGCAACAACATTTTACATTTATAGTGTAGCATAAAAAAAACTAGCCAAAAACACAAAAAAGGGACCTAATGAACTAGTCACTCCTCCATAGTCGTTAGAACATTGAGATCAATTCCAGTTTCTTCATCCTTGAGCGTCATGATTGTATCCTTCAATTTGAATTGAAGATATTCCCGTTGACTGCGCAGTGCATCAATTTCTTCCTCCAGTTGGCGAATTCTTTCATTTTTCTTCAGTTGTTGCTCCTGTATCTCCAGTGTTTTTGTCTATTGTTGGTGCAAATACCTTTGAATTGTTTCCATATTGTCTCTAATTTCCTCATTATATTTGTCACGGTGAGCACAATCCGCGAGGATCCAGCCACGATCTTTCCCCATCCTCCTCGACATTATGCCAATCCAAGGCCTACAACGGCCCCAAGATATTGAGACATAGTTTCCTTCCTATGAGTGGCTCATTGTATTCATAGGGCCAAGATAAAGATGTCTCAGATACTCAGAATAATAAGCAATCGAGAACCACCACCCCTAAAAGGTCACCCCAAACCGATAATTCTCTGACCGCATAGAAGACAAGTAACCCCAATTCACCTCGCCACCCGCAGTCGCAACCCAATCTGAACCCACATCGAGCCTAGGAACATTACTTGAGACCTCCTTACAAACATAGTGAAACAACACTGAACTACCTTCCCAAATCACAAACACACACAGAACCCAGAACTTTCCTGGACCCTGACCACCAAAACGACCTAGGCCTTTCCACTTGGTTGAAAACCAGAGAAAACTCAAGGTAGAGACTGAACCATTAATCCGGCAAAGACACTAACTGAAACACCTTCTTATTTAGAAATTTCTTTTCTTATAATTTTAGTAGGGACCATGAATTGAGGTAATGTCACAAGCCTCCTCACAAATCTCCCTAATTCTTCTGCTCATTGAAGCAACCTTCAACTTGTGCAAAGTCGACTCACCTTGCTTGAATGAGCCACACTAGCACCAGAGGATTAAATGCCACTCGCGTTATCATAAGCCTCACATGCCTTCACCATGACTGCGTTAGCACCAAGGATGATCCAAGTATGAAAATTTTTTGCCTTCATTCAAATTCTTAACTACCCACCAGGTGTTTCACATGGCCATATCCATCTGGCATGCATCTGAACTGGTATTCCAGCTCGCTAAAGCAAGTCTCCATGAGGTAGGGGAAATGGGCATGGGGAATGAGGGCTAATAGAATGGGGTTTGATGGGTCATGGACGAGGATGGCTGAGAACGGGGATAATTGAATGCCAAACAGCCATCGACATGATGATATGTCGAGTGAATGGTGGGAAGAGGGGAAGGACAGGACGGAAGGGGATAACGAAGGGAGGGGAATAAATACAAGGGGGAAGGGGAAAAGAGGGGGCCAAGTGGAAGGGGAGGATAGAAGGTGAAGGGGGATGGTAGGAGGGGAGGCAAGTGGGGAGGGGAGGAGGATAACTAAATGGGAAAGCCTTAACATTCCATAATTTTCTCTTATTCTTGATAACCTCAACCATTATTGGTTTGATTTTTCATATCAACCATAATCAACCATTAGGGTATTGTAACCATTGCTACGGTTCCATTCACATTTATATTCTATTATGTCATTTTGCAGGCCAGGTTGGATTGCCAATCTTCCTACTTATTTTTTCCTCTGAGAACATGATATAACTTCAATTGACTAAAGAGGGGTCTCATTCCCTGGATTCTCTTGATAATTTGATTCAATTAATTGTAGTTTTGTGCTGATGTATTGTAATTCATGTGCTTTATAATGATTAGGGAGTCCCTTAGGATAGACATGTATTTTATTCCCTTTTTCTGAGCCATATAAATCCCAAAGAACAATCCATAATATTCGACTTGATTGTTCATCTTTTTTCCCAAGCCCCATGCAAATTTGTCTTTTATGATTCCTTCGGGATTAATGAGAATATCTCCCCCTCCTGCCACCCCGGGAAAGTGTAAGTTACAAAATAATTACTCAACTAATAAATTTAATAAGAGTGGGAACTAAGAGATATATAGTTGTCATATCAATATATTAAATAATTCTACAAATATGAGTAGTGGAAATTTTAAGGAAATTTATAGTTTATAGATAAACTCAAGTCTTAAAAAGTTGTTGAGCATCACCGATCTTATGTTATTATGAAGAGCACATTATGTTAAATAGGTATACAACTATGTATGTTGTGTTTGTGTGTGTGTGTTGTGTTATAGTTATAACTATGTTATATATAGTTATGTTAGAAGCTATGTTATGTTTTGCTTTATATATATATATATATATTTAATAAAATATTTTGGACTTTTGATATTTAAATACAATTAATTGTTTAAAACAAATTACTATATTTATTATCAAATATTATTTAAAACATAAATTAATTTAAATTTAAAATAAAAAAATGAAATAAAATTTCTTATTTGATTTAATAGAGGTTCATCATGAGAAACCATATTCATTATGTCAATCTAAAGCCCCTAATTTATTTATTTATTGGTTATAGTTTATTTCTTTTCTGTTTTGGAATTTTTTGGGGCATATTTCTGCTAAAAAATGTTCAAAATTTAAAATGCATGTTAAATAACAAAAAACTTTTCTTTTTTTTCTCTAAATTCCTAAGAAAAAACTTTAAAACCTAAATATAATTAAAAATAAAGTTTTTACCATAGAAAATATTAATAATAAACATGCTACCATTATGGATAGTCTATACAATGAAATAAAAATAAAAATAATAATAAATAATAAATAAAAAACCTAAATCATATTTTTTTGGGCGCTTTTATAGGTTGTTTTTGGTCTTCAAGGGTTTTCTTGGTGGTTTTCTAGGTCGTTTTTTTATGGTTTTAAAGGGTTTATTTTGGTGGTTTTCATGATTTTTTTGTATTGTTTGTATGGTAGGTTTGTTTTTAAATTAATTTATTTTATTTTTCAAGAAAAATTAAATAAAATAGACAAAATGACAGGAAATCTACCTTGGCTTAAGAATTTGGGTTGTTGGCAGGGTTGATGGGCATTGAATTGAGTTCCTCCATCTCAGTCGAGCTTAGAAATATTCAGTCAAACTCCTTTTTTCTCACGGTCTAAGAAAAATGACTTTTGCAGGCCTCAACCTGGGGTTTTTAATAAGAAATAGTGCTTGATTGAGCCGTAGAGCTTGATCAAACCATATACCTCGATCAATCCCTAACTCTCGGTCGAGTCTCTAACTTGGGTTAGAAAAGAGTTCGATCAAGGGTTTGTTTAAATGCTCGATCGAGCTATTTTTAAGCGCCTAAGCAACTTGATTGAGCATCATTTTTTTCACCAAAACACGCCTTTTCTTTGTCAAAAAGTGTAACCTAGCTCCATGCAGTGACCCTAGTCTCAACTTTCTTTAGACATATTATGCAATTATATATAGTACACATCAAGAAAATTCATGTGTATATTTAGTATGACATGCATTTTCATGCACACTTAAATTCTCAGAATTTGGAGATAATGTTTAGAATCAAATATGTAATAATATAATATCTTTGGAAGATAAGATTAGATATGAAGCTCATAGTGTTATGTATGGGATAAAATATGATGAAATAAGACAACAAACTAAAGTGGAGGGTTTTAAATTTAATAAATCCTAGAATGAATGACAACATCAAAGGGCTAGAAGATACCTATGGATGAGTGGAACTTTTATATATATATATATATATATTCTTTCTGATGTTTTAGCAAACAACCAAATACATTTTATAGCAATAAATATGTCCACTATAAAAGACTAGTTGTGGAATTAAGCAACTTATGAAATTGAAATCTAAAGACATAGAAAGTTATTAGGATGAAATTTCAATAATCCAACTCTTCTATTTTTTCACATTCATAAACTATTTAACATAGAAACCATTGAAGGATAAGTTTTTAATGGAAAAACTGTTATGTATCTTCATTTCTCAGCGAGCCCATGGATGATACATTTAAATTAGCCCTTTCCTCAAGCAATATACCTAACCAAGAAATTAGAATTTGTGTCATTTTCTCTCGACCTTTTAAATAATTACAATTATTTACAATAAGAGAATATTAACCAAGATATTTCTTAGTAGTCTCCTCCAATATTTGACATCAACAACAATAATATTTACAATATTAATAATATAAATTCTTTGTTACTCTCCATTATATCTTTAACAACCATTGGAAATAAGGTTTATTCCAAATTTAACATTCAACTTAAGAGATGGAATAAATTAATTTCTTTTAAAAGAAATTTACATACTATTTACAAGTATCCTTTTATTAAAAAAATTACTGTTTTGAATTGATATGCTAAAATAAAAGAGTTATTAGTTATTCTTTCGTAAAAGTTGAATTTTTTTCAAGTGGCGATACTAGTAATCCTTGAAATTATAATGTTATGAGTGAGATTTAGGGGTTAATTTTTTTAAGTGGCAATACTAACAATCCTTGAAATTATCTTGTTATGAGTAAGATTTAGGGGTTAATATTGGAGAGTAAGATTATCTCAATAAAGGGTAGGGTAGTTGAGAAAGTAATTATTTGATTTTAGATTACTTAATTACTTTTAGGGTTTAAAGTAAGGATTGTCAAACTAAAAAATTCTAATCTTTTTTTGTTGTTGTTTTTACTTTATAAAATATTTGAGTTTACAAAAACAACCACTAAAAAAGGTTTCTTTTTTTCCTTTTTAGTTGAGCAATGCAATAATGAAGTTTTAAGAGAGGTTCATTGTCAAGGTTAGAAATAATTAGGATTATCCAAAGTAGTCATTTGTAATATTTGGGTTCAATACGGTTATCTTATGTTGTCTACTATTTATGGTGTCTTTGTGGACAAGGTAAAGGATTTCCTAAAGAAAGGAGGTTGTGGAAGAATAATGTTGGAAAGTTTAGTTTTCATCCTTGTAATTGTGTATTATGTTTTCATTTTAGCAAGGTTCGCCTTTAACCTTGATAATCAATGTAAAATTCTTAGTGATTTATACTATAACTCCAAGATGTAATTGAAAAAAATCATATACCATGATTTTTGTTCATGATAATAGAAATTTGGAATAGGTCCATTCTTACAAGTATTTCTAAATTGATTTTAATCACAAGCTAAATTAGAACTCTAATGTTGAAAATGGAATCAATGGAGGTTAATATTGGAAGAATTTGTCATTGATGTCAACGGGTGAATGGTCCATTGATATGATATATTTATTTGATTATATGCATGAAAAATTTAGCTAAATTTGGGCACATGTCCATCCTAGATTGATAGTCCTCATCAAGCCATTTCATGTGATAAGTTGTGTGCTTTAAGGGTCATCTTGGTTAGAGAGATATTAAAATTTGAATGTTGATGCCTCAAATGGGTGGTTTTATCTCCAATTCATTTTCCAAGGATCCATGTTCTCAAAGGTTCATCAGAAGAAGGTCCAAATTGTAAATCAATTTTCTTCAAGTCCATTGGTCCAAATTGGCATTGAAAGGAGTCATCAGGAAAGACAAAAATTAAGTTTTAAAGATTCCTAATCCTCCTGCTTCAATTCAGCCTGATGAAGGTTTTCTTTCCAATGAAAAACATCTTAAGTTTTGAGTATACAAGTTGGTCCTCATTGGCTCAAGTCGACTCCAAAGAAAGGCATTTTTTTTTAAAGAACATTTTTACATTTAGTTCAGGTCAGCCCTAAATTAGGGCTCCCTCCAAATGTGTGTGTGTGTGTGTGTCATGGAAATCAAAGAGAAATAAGAAAGCAGTGAATCATCCAGAAGTCTTCTAATTTTATACAGGCCAAGCCCTAGAGTGAAGTATATGAAGAAGGTGGCATTTGAGACACCTCTTCTAAAGCAGGTTTGAGAGTATTTCTTGGTAATTTTATATGATTTGTTTTTTGCTTATGATATTGTTTTTATCATTAGAGAAAAGGACCTCAAGCTAGACTGATTTCTATGAACAGAGACCAAATATTTTTGAGTTCATTTTATCCTTTACTTCTATGATGTTGTTGGTAAAATTTGTCATTTTTGAGGTAGATCTAAAGCATGTTCTGAGGCTCTTTTTGAGGTAGATCAAAGTCATTTTTGACGCAAATCGAGGCCTGACAATTCAAAATTTATAAGGCATTCAAAATTTCATACTTGTGTAGGCCACAAGACAAAGGATGAAATTTCCCTATGGAAGAAATTAAGGAAGAATCCCTCTGTTGTAGGTTGAAATCATCTTTATTATAGACCATAGAGGTCGATTTAGTTATGTTCCTACACAATATTGACCAAATCATTTTTTAGAGCCTGTTATGTAGGGTTGCAACCATTGAAGAAGGCCTAAGGCCCCGAATTTGTGAATAGGAGGGTTGAAGTTCTTTAGGCATGTGGAAATACTAGTTGTTCTAAGATAAATAGGGTGTTATTCTAAGATAAGGTAGTCTATTTCATTAAGTAGGGTTGTAAGAAGTCAAAAGAAGGTTGAAGGGTATGGTTAGGCCATATTCCAAAGGAAAAATTGATCAAATATTAAGGGAAATCCTTAAGGCATATCTTTGATTAAGGACAATGTGAAAGGAACCCTAAAAATAGTGGCAATTAGATCAATGAAATCTAGACCTCTTGAAAGTTAATGTGAAATATTGAGGTATGAGCCTTTTGTTTAAATGTTTTATTTTGTACATTTCTATAAGTGAATTTTTATCAAGTTATGGGGCATACCAAAGGCACATTGAATCATATTTGAAAATGAAGCTTGAGGATGTGAATTTGCATGAGTACAAGTTCATTGATTATGATACAATATAATAGAATTTGATAAGAAAAAGTGGTTTAGTAAGAGGACAATGAAAATATTGTATAATTGTTGAGATTGTTGAGTGTTGTTGTAATTGGGTCATTGTCCTTGGTATGAGAGCCCAAAATTTCTTGTTCTATTTTTTGATTAAGGGTGGCAGGATGGTTCTAGGAAAGGAAGTTATAGCTTTACGAGGTTGTCGCCTCCTTCCAATGGATGCTAGTTGTAATGTTCCAAATTTTTATGGAACATTAAATTTTGATAGGAGACGAATAAAATGGGTAGGGGACCCATTTTTTGCTTAATTAGAGAATAAAAATCCTCTAATTATGAAAGAGGATCATATTGGAGCTGGATTTCACACCTCCATGTGTGAAAGGAGGTTTTTTCATGCATGCTTGGCCAAGGTTGACCAAGTCAAACTGCGTTGGCATGAGTTGGAAAGCACTATGTGGGACAACGTAGGAGGGAAGATTCTAGAGGGAGGAAACCCTAATTCGAAGTAGGGCCCATGGAGGGAAAGCCCATTATTTAAAAGAGGAGCAAGGCAGCCATTGAGATTATGTTTGGATCATTTTTACATTTCAGTCTTGAAGACTTGTTGCTGCCTCGTGTTGTTCAACAGAGCTGTAGTGCCTTTGGGCACGAGGGAGTCCTATTTAGGAATTCCTCTCCTTCTTGAGTAGCTCATGAAGGATTGCACTCCATTCCCCATATTCAGGAATTTAGGCCATAGCTTCAGCCATCTACATCAGCGCAGTTTCTGCAGCAGATATTGTGCAGTGTTGCTGGGTGTTGCTGGGGAGGTTTCCACACACCATCTGGAGCTTGTTTTTCAGTGGAGAGAGGTTCTATCCATTGGGAGATCAGCAAAGGAGGTTTATGAGAAAATCCCATCATCTTTGGAATCAGGCCAACCACATTCCATCACTAATAGCACAGTCCCTCTCTTAGACAGCGTTCTCCTTGGTGGTTATTTGTTGTGAGGGATTGACAGTCACTTGGAGGAGAAATCTTGGGTGAAAGGATCAGCCTTTCACTTCAGATTTCTATTGGAGGAGGATTCTACATTTTTTGCAGCCATTTTAGCCTTCTCCATGTATTTCTAGTTCTTGAGTAGCTGCTGCCCAACTACTCCGGCATTTCTGTAAAATGCCATTTTTGTATAGATTTCAGCCAATCCTTTTAGAAGATTGATTTATTGTATTTTCAGGGGTTGAGATCATGCTCCCCCTTATTTATTTGAGCCTACATTGTCATATCATTGTATTTCCATTATTTATGCAGCAGTTCCTCTATTAAACTGCGCAGTCATGGCCTAAGGCTTTCTTGATGCAGCTGTGTATTTCACCTTCTCATGTACAGGTTTATTGAGGCTTGTTGTGCCTTTCTTGAGTGATCATTTCCTCAAGATGATGTATATTTCATGCTGCTATGTTATAATATGATGGCCATTATATTCTCCGACATTTCATGTGTATATGATTCACTTCTATTTACCATTTGATGTATTTGTTATTGTTGTAGCTGCAATGTTGGGGTTATCTTCAGAGATTCCCAATATTTTTGTATTTCCCTATTGGGGATATTGTCTTTTGATAATCACTCTATAGACAGAGTCTTCTAGTGGGCCAGGTAGCCTCTGGAGCTCATCCTTTGTTTAAAGGTGACAAATCCAATAAATGCCCCTGTAGTCTATCTCTGGAATAGATTTTCCTTCTCATTTGATAATGTTTCTAAAAAAGGAACACTACAGTGGTATTAGAGCATCGAATTGGCATAGCCTGTGAGTTCGATTTCAGAGGAGAATGATGAAGAAGATGAGACTAATCTCATATAATTTTTAAATAAAGAAGAACCTCCCTGAGGAGGAGGAGAAGAGGAAGGTCCATGCACTTCCTACTCTCTTGAAGACCAGCATGGAAGATGCTTGGATTTCCAGATCTTAAGCAAGTACCTGGGTGATTATAAACCCCATTCTGCAGCACTTGGGAGAGCTACAGCATTCTCACAGTATATTCAGTAGATGGAGGAGAGAAGGCCCTGTGGAAGAGAAGAAATCAGAGGAAATGAGTTTCTATTGTCTACATTTGATGGGGTTACTTCAGCTAGAGCTTGGGAGAAGAAGCTGGAGGAAATTTTATTGCTGCATCCAGTGGCAGAGAAAGAAGCAGTGGAGATGGTAGCGCTATCCATAGAGGAGGAAACCTCTGTTTGGTGGTTCAAACCCTTGGTCTATTCAAGGGTGAGTTATTTTGGAGACTTTTCTCAAGGGTTGATTCAAACCTTTGATGGAAGGAGGACAAAGGAAGAGAAATCCATTCCACCATGGGAGGAGAATTGCACCAACGCTGCTACAGCTTTGGAGGAGCAGCCTTCTACATCTATAGATGAGGAAGCCATTGGAGGAAAAGCCATTGCAGCCACACAAGGAGGTCCCAAGATCCACCAAGTTATGAGTAAATTTCCACTTTCTATTTCAGCAAATAATCTTAAGGATGGTGGAATTTCATATGGAGAGGTCCAAGGATCAAACCACATGGCCACTTTAGGGCCTCATGTTTGCACTGCGCTGTGCAAAGAGTTCAAGGAGGAGAAGAACCCTCATCCTCATACATCTTTGATGATTTGCTTTCAGCCTTCAAGGTGGGAGTGTAAACTTTGGAGGATGAAGTAAACCATGACACCTCCATGGAGAATCCTGAGACAATTTGTGAACCGGAGGAAGAGACAACTGCTACATCATTGGAGGAACCAGCAGCGTTGTTGAACATGGGTGGAGAGGAGAAATCACCTACATCACATTGGGATCCTCATAGATCCAACATAGTCATGGGAGAGAGGCATTTCCTAAGAGGTCTCCAAGGAGCTGCATTTCAAACTCTCATGAAATGCAAAGAGCAAGAATTGATTTGGGAGGATGGTAGCTCGCATGGGAGGAGTACCAAAAGAATGGGAAAGAGATGGCAAGATACTTGCATCATTGAGCAGCATAGAGTATGGATGCATGATGTTGATGTGATACTCATATCATTCATTGTGTCTTCCTCACATGAGTTTTATGATGGAAGTATGGGAGGGCAGCAAAATACTTTGTTGATTTGCTTGAGAGAGCAAGGGAAGAATTGCTCTCATACTTTGCATGATATTGCAGAAGGAGAAGATGGCATTATCTCCTTGGCCTTTGATGATAGAGAGATACTTCCACCTTGGGAGGGGCTTCTTATGTATTGCAGCATTATGAGAGATATCTTTGACAATAGCATGTCAAAGAATGGAGCTGGATATTGATGAGAGCCTATGTGAATAGGCCAACAGTGTTGTCTCTTTGGAGCAGTAACTAATGGACGAAGTGTGCCCAGAGAAAGTGTGGTGGATCCATAACCCACAAGTCCTAGGATAATTTCATATTATTTTCAATTGATAGACAAAAGGAGGAGAGATGGATGAGGTAGTAGATATGCTACATTCTTCTTGACTTGGATTCCCAAGCATAAGAAGAAGGATCCTCTTGCAGCACCTAGTTCATTCCTCTTCATGGGAGCATGCAAAACAACTATGGAGGGTTCGTTCATGGATCCATATATCATCTTACTCCTGGTATATGGTAAGAAATATGTTCTTACATTGGCTGATTTATATACTCTTACCATTATTTTGTAGTGCATGGCTCTACAAGAGGGCAAGCTTTTCAGATTGCTCCATGGGAAAAATTGGGCCAATTTTTATGATGGAGACAACCATCTTTTATATGACCTTGGTCAAAGGTTTTCTCACTACATTTATTTTAAGCCAACTCATATACTTGACCATGTATTAAGAAACATTTTGCCATATAAATTCTTGAAGCAGCAGTTTGAAAAATTGTGCTGTTGCTGCTTGGGAGACTGTTGGTGCCATCAAGCATCATGTAAAACCATCAGTACTTCTTCTATTTTGATGAGGATAATGTTTCCATTTGCTGATATTGTCCACATTATTGGAAGCATTATTGGAAAATTGACACATGAGGTTGGTGTGTCCTTGAGGGAAGGTGATTGCCACAGTTTATGCATGGCATGTTCCAATGGGAACATGAGGAGAGACATGGTCACCACAACCACTTATTTGCTTTCTTTGGAGGTGGACCATGAGTTTGATGATTATATCCATCCATTGTATGTATATGGGCATGTAATTTATTGTGTATTGCTGATTCACTCATCTATTCACTATTTAGTAGTAGAGGTGATATTTTCTGTACAATGCTTGCCAAGCTCTTTTCTGCAGCTACAGTGGGTGAGATTGCGTTGTAACCCTATGAGACATTGTTTTCATTTGCTTCATATGGTATAACCTATAGAAAACATTTCATGGGGGCATTCTATGGTGATTTTGTCCTATTCATCATAGATGACATGTCTTGGGCCAGCTGATTTTTTCATTGATGGAGGAAAGATTCTTGAGGAATTGCTCTTCATTTTTCCATTTGAGGGCAATATATTAGCAGCCCAAGATCAGCATACACTCCACACTTTTCATAAGTGGGGGAGAGGACAACATGGGGCAAGTTATAATGCTTTCCATGACCAGATTTCAACCCACCTTCATTTCTGAAGCTCAAGGTGGAGGGTGATTTTTCCATGAGTTGTCTTGTTGAAGGGCAGCTTATTTCCATGATTGATGGCATGGGGATGAGAGATTCATATGGGGGATGATCATTCCCATTAAATATCAGGTCTCATGCCTCAATAAGGCCCTTAGATAGCTCTTGTTCCTTCATGGATACTTGTTTCTACATGATAGCTGTTTGGGAGTGTTCACCCCAAGGTTGGATTGCATATGTTGGAGGGACAGTTTGGAGATTTTATTGCTGATATGGCATCCTTTTTCTTGAGGAGATCATCACATAAGGATGCTACAGGAGGAAGGGCAGAAAGAAACTCAGTTCATCCTTGCAATTGCTTGAGGGCAAGCAATATTTTGAGAGGGGAGGACTGTAATGTTCCAAATTTTTATGGAACATTAAATTTTGATAGGAGATTAATAAAATGGGTAGGGGACCCATTATTTGCTTAATTAGAGAACAAAAATCCTAAGTATGAAAGAGGATCATATTGGAGCTGGATTTCACACCTCCATGTGTGAAAGGAGGTTTTTTCATGCATGCTTGGCCAAGGTTGACCAAGTCAAATTGCGTTGCCATGAGTTGGAAAGCACTATGTGGGAAAACGTAGGAGGGAAGATTCTAGAGGGAGGAAACCCTAATTCAAAGTAGGGCCCATGGAGGGAAATCTCATTGTTTAAAAGAGGAGCAAGGCAACCATTAAGATTATCTTTGGATCATTTTTACATTTGAGTCTTGAAGACTTGTTGTTGCCTCTTGTTGTTCAGCAGAGCTACAGTGCCTTCGGGCATGAGGGAGTCTTGTTTAGGAATTCCTCTCCTTCTTGAGTAGCTCATGAAGGATTGCACTCCATTCCCCATATTTAGGCATTCAGGCCATAGCTTCTGCCATCTACATCAGCGTAGTTTCTGCAGCAGATATTGTGCAGTGTTGCTGGGTGTTGCTGGGGAGGTTTCCACACACCATCTGGAGCTTGTTTTTAGTGGAGAGAGGTTCTATCCATTGGGAGATCAGAAAGGGAGGTTTATGAGCACATCCCATCATATTTGGCATCAGGCCAACCACATTCCATCACTAGCAGCACAGTCCCTCTTTTAGACAGTGTTCTCCTTGGTGGTTATTTGCTGTGAGGGATTGACAGTCACTTGGATGTGAAGTATTGGGTGAAAGGATCATCATTTCACTTCAGATTTATATTGGAGGAGGATTCTACATTTGTTGCAGCCATTTCAGCCTTCTCCATGTATTTCCAGTTCTTGAGTAGCTGCTACCCAGCTACTCCGACATTTCTATAAAATGCCATTTTTGTATAGATTTCAGCCAATCCTTTTAGAGGATTGATTTATTGTATTTTCAGGGGTTGAGATCATGCTCCCCCTTATTTAGTTGAGCCTACATTGTCATATCATTTTATTTAAATTATTTATGCAGTAGTTCCTCTATTAAACTGCGCAGTCATGGCCTAGGGCTTTCTTGATGCAGCTGTGTATTTCACATTCTCATGTACAGGTTTCTTGAGGCTTGTTGTGCCTTTCTTGAGTGATCATTTCCTCAAGATGATGTATATTTCATGCTGCTATGTTCTAATATGATGGCCATTATATTCTCTGGCATTTCATGTGTATATGATTCATTGTTATTTACCATTTGATGTATTTGTTATTGATGTAGCTGCAATGTTGGGGTTATCTTCAGAGATTCCCAATCTTGTTGTATTTCCCTATTGGGGATATTGTCTTTTGAAAATCACTCTATAGACAAAGTCTGATAGTGGGCCAGGTAGCCTTTGGAGCTCATCCTTTGTTTAAAGGTGAAAAATCCAGTAAATGCCCCTGCAGTCTATCTCTGGAGTAGATTTGCCTTGTCATTTGACAATGTTTCTGAAAAAGGAACATTACACTGGTAAACTAGGGGTCGTAGCTCCTTCCAATATTTGTTGATAAATAATCAAGGGTTGTGGCTCCTTCCAATACTTGTAGGTAAAACCAGAAGTTGTAGCTTCCTTTCAAGATATAAATAAATTTTTAATATAAATATTGTGTATCTTTTATGTGATGTGATTGGTTAATGCTTTGTGATATTTAAATTGTTGAAATCTATGAAATATTGACTCACCCCACTCTCAATATTTCCAACAATTGGTATCAAAGAAAGTTCCTTAATCATAGTCTAATAGCTAGAAGGAAAATATCGAGAACTAAAGTCATTAATGAAGATCAAGTTGACCCAATTTTCATGTCTCCACCAACTCTTGTGTTTCATGGAACAAACTATGAGTTATGGAGCCTGTCTATGGAAAATTATTTTAAAACCCAATATTATATGTGCTTCACATTTGTTACCGAAGATACAAATACAAAGGAATCTAAAGAATATGATACAAGAGTAATGGATACCATACTAAGAAGCTTATTAGATCTTGTAAAAGAGAAGGTGGGACAATGCTCATCGGCTAAAGATATTTTGGAAATGCTAGAAGAGATTTATGCAAAATAAGCTAAAAAGCAAGTTGCTCGCTTGAAGATCAAGCTACAAGAGGAAAAAAGTAGAGAAGAAATTTTGAAAAGTCATCTTAAATAAAAATATGAGGACTTCATCAAGCCTAGAACTGAATTTGATCAACAAGAGAGAAGGCTTGAAGAAATTTTATCCTTGAATATATAGCTTGAAGAAGCAAGAATAATTGAAGAAGTGACCAAATTCCAGCTAAAGAAGTGTTAGAAAATGTAATTAGGTGTGGTCTTCATAATGATCTTTGTACTTGTGCCATTGTATATTTTATTTAAAAGAAAAAACAAGAAAAATAAGAAAAAATATTATTATTATTATTATTATTTAATAGTTAAAAATGTTCTTCATGCTTCCATAATTTGTTTTCAATGCCAGTATGGCCCTAATAGGAGAGTATTTTTCCATAGGGGGAAATGTCTATTCATAATCAACTCCCTCCACCTGTGAGAAGACTTTGGCCACAAATTTGACCTTGTAATTCTCAAGATTGCCATCAGTTGCATGTTTCACCTTGCATAACCATCTGGAACCAATAATTGACTTGTTCTCAAGTCTAGGCACCACCTCCCAAACATTTTTCTTCATGATGGAGTCATACTCCTCCACCATAGCATATACCTATGCCTACTCGGAAATTGCCTTTTCAAATGAAGAAGGATCAAAATCAACCATTTATGTCATGAGTTCCATATATCTTGTATATATGTCTGGTGATCTCCTTTGTCTACACAAGGAGCTAGGAGCTCCAACCTTCTCTTGAGTTTCCTGCACCAACCTATCTACCATCCTGATCCTCTTCCTCCCTTCCCTTGAAAGCTCTATGTGAGGGGTTTCCTCCACTCGATTTTATCTCTGCTCCTCCACATGTGTCTGCTCCACAACATCTTGTGGACCTGATTGAGGCTCCTCTGATGTAGGAGCAAAACCACCCCAAGTCAAAGTTGAAATTTGTGAACCTTCCAGAATGCAAGCGTGGCATGAGAACGAGAATGACTCATGATTCATTTTCAGTTTTTTTTGTAATTTTTTATTTTACGCAGATTTTGAGGGATGTGATAGACCTTAAAATAGATCGGATCTCAAAAGATATGATCCTTAAAAATTGTATTGAGGCAATATATATTGTAAGTGTCAGTTCTTAGAGGGGGAGGCTTGGTGCAATGTAATACCAGGGCGAGTGTGTGTTCATGCCTACAGAGGCCGTAGTAATGCAATCGAATTCGATTTTAATGAAGATTGAATAACTCTGTATTTATTTTGATTTATTTTAACCTAGTTTATAAATGTTGTGTGATTGTGTGAATTGTAGAGTGCCATATTGTTTTAGTGGAATTGTTGTTGAGTTTCAGGTTCAAATCGATCAACAGAGTGGGATCCAAATTGGTGGCTGTCATGGAGTCTTGAGACTCTGCATATTGAATCTGGGATTACACGGTCGTGGAAATGTTGAAGGGGAATAGGTGGTGAGATTAGGTCACAGAACTTATAGCGGGAGATAGGCAGATGATATCACATCACATTGGCCTTAAGCGGGTGAGTGCACATTGCCATCGGAAATTATTATATTTATGTGTTAGGACATTGCAAGTTAAATGATATAAGTTGCAATGTGCTGAAGAAGAGCCACATGTTGGCGGGGTCCATGTTTATATCACACATTGCATGCGATATGGGACAATGAGAGATCTTCGAAATGTTATACCTTGCAATTTGCGATGTATGTATGTTCTGTGATCTGCGAAGTTATAAACCTGTGATATTGCGATCCACTATGTGCGCTATGGAAACTTTATGTGGGCCCATAACACACAGGTCTGCGAGTTTGTGTAAAGTTGTAGTTTTGCTGCATCAAAGTGGTATCCAAGCAGGGAATGATTTCCTGCGGAGCGAGTATTGCATGCAAAGTAGGTACAATTATGTCGAATATTGGTAAACGTGTGGTCTTTATATTTTGTGCAGGTAGCAATAGAAGAAGGTGAGAATATTTGCAGTAGCCTATGTTAGCACCTAATTTGAACCTTAGGCTGAAAGAAGGCAAATCAGGGTAACCTCAAACCACGCTCAACCTTGTAGCTCGCCCTACAAGGTCAGGAGAGGGCTCTCTCTAGGAAAAATATTCAATGAAATATAAGAGTAAACTGATTTTAGGCTACGTATAATAATTGGAAATGTTTTTATAAATTTTCAGGGTTGTAGGATTAGATGGGACATTTTGAAACTGGAGAATTAAATCAGAGATACAGGGTGTTTCATGGGGCAAGGTAAGCAGGGATTTTAACAATTCAGTTTAAATAATGATGGAATGTTTAAGACTGGTGAGGAGCTGAAAATGGCATAGGAGATGGATCCTTTTCAAATAGCAGAAAACATATAGTGTTGAATAATTTCCCAAGGCAGAGCATTATACAATGGATTCTACTTATCTATCTTGAAAGCATTCAACCAGAAATGTGAATGAATGAATGGTGAAAATAACAATTAACAGATGAACACAAAGGAAAAAACAATGATAAAATCCATACCATAGGGATCCCACAAATCAGAGCTGCATATCTTTATTAATTCCCTGCCAAACTATTACAAACAGAGCGCAGAGCGTCCTCAATGATTCTCAACTTATTCCACACTTTATTCCCCCTTTACAAATGACTCATAAATTACATTAAATAGACAGAATTTTGAGGGGGGTAGATCCACAAAAAAAGGAGTTGTTTCACCAGCTCAGAAACTAAAATCCGAACATAGAAAACAGACCAACCAGATGCCCCTAAAAAGAAGGAGGAACAATACATTTGATCATCTGGAGGATTTGCAGTTGCTCAATTAGAGGAAAAGAAAGACAAAATTGGAACCATATCATTGCTGTCGTGATATAATGATCTCTGTGTTTATATTTAGCTCTCGGTTTTGGCTGTTTGTCTCTGTCTTTACTTCTTTAAAGAAAAACCAACTTTTGAAGAAAATTCCTTTGAGACCAATAAGAATGAAATTTTCCATTTAATGAAGAAAAATCCCCTTTTGAGTGAAAAAAGCAAAGGAAGGGATGGTGGGCCCATATGCGATCGCAAATCGCAATGGAAAATCACAATCGGAGGAGGGGAGGGGATGTATCACATAGCGGAGGAAATGTGATTTGGATTTTTTTGATGCGATAGTGTATAGGGGGAGTCGCATGGGAAAATCACAATCGCAATCGGGAATTGCAGCGGGAGAGGAGTGGGCGCATCGTATTGATAACTTGTGATGCGATGGAAGTGGGTGCAATGGAGTAATACAATAGAGGTGCAGTAATAAGCGAGGGAAATCAATGTCCGATGGTGTAAATGAAAAATCCCTTTAAAACAAATAAAAATGAGTTTTCCGCTTTTACAAAGGGAAAAACCAATTTTTATTGAAAAGGCGGAAGGGATTTGAGGTGAGACCCATGGAAATCATAATCGCAATTGGAAAAGGGAGTGGGCTTAACACATAGCGAAGGGAATGCAATTGTGATGGAGCGATAAGGAGTGTCGAGAAAACTCAATTGCATCGACAAAATGGAGGACGAAAAGTATGACATAAAACTTTGCGATGGGCCGATGCGAGGAGGGGCTTAAGAATTATTTTAAATCAAATTATGGCTTTTACAAAGGGAAAAACACTTTTGTTAGGAGTGGGGCAAAAAGGCCTTATGGTGGGACCCAGCCAATCACAATCGCAAATTGGCGGAGGAGTGGAGCGGGAGTTGAACTATGGGAAATGTCGATTGCGATGGTGCGATGGCTTGTGAGCCGTCGAATTGTTGAGAAGATAAATGGTCGGGATATGTTCGAAGGGGGTCAATCGAAGGTGACTCAATCAGGAGTTGGCTCAATCAGGATTCCATGAATTGTGATGCGATGCGATGAATCAGGGGTAAGGGTTTGTGACGATGCGATTGCGATCGGATCAGATGGATCGGAGATGGCTTAATCGCATAGAAATTTTATGAGTGAAAGGGACTTTTGTGATGCGATTGGGCAATCGGATCGGGGAAAAGGGGATTTAAATGAAAAACTTCAAAATTATATGAAAAGGTAAAGTTACAAAGTCTAAGGGATGAATGAGAAAAGGGGTAGGGTTAGGCTTTTGGGGGCTTTTGTTCACTTAGGCATATTTTCCAATCCAAAAGTCAGTTTTGAGAGTATAATATACCGTTGGAAAGCTCTTTCTAAGCTCCTTCTTATGGACATGCTTAGAAAATTATTTTATACTGAAAATACTATGGAAAACACCTTTGAAAAGTATGGTGGTGGCTCTGTGGAGATAACAGCTTCTGAAGTGCAAATTATTACATATGAAGACATAAAATTACATAAAAGATGATGATAAAAGCAAAGTAACATATTTTCACCTCAAACATGGTTTTGAGGTGAAAATTACCTCAAGCTCAATAGAACAATTCTTTGATCTTTCCAAATACTCTGCCTTTGAGTTTAATTGAACTCCTCATGACCTTACTAATATTTATTGACACTTGACTCATTAATTTGACTATGATGAGACCCTAGGACCTAATGAGACCAACTCTATGACATATTAACAAGACTTACAGAGTGAAAGTGACTCATGACTGAAGGCCATAGAGAGGAGAATCAGCAAGTTTCACATGAGGGAAAACTGATAAAAGACCACTACCATCAATGAATCCATGTCCTAATGGAATGATGAGAATTTATGGTATGGGACTCCTAATATGAAAATGAAAAAGAGTAAGTTTGATCACTGATGGCAATATGAAAAAACTGACACTAACATTGGCTCCAATGTGGATGGTAGCTCCTTGGAGGTGCCAAGAACACCATAGACCAAGTAGCCTTATCCATTGGGAAATATGATCAAAATACTGAAAACTGACATAATGCAGACTGACTTTGACTCAAACTGTGACTGGAAACTTAAATAAAACTAGCAAACCTTACACATATCATTCAAGTTTTATAGCCTTCACCTCAGGCCCCAAACTTCAATGATTGTGTAACTGAAATCTGACCAACAATGGCATGGTATATACAATGATTATGACATAAATTTGGATCCATTATCTTCAACAGTGGTAGTGCTTCAATAGCCTACCATTTACTGGTCCTCCAAGGCAATCTTGGCCATCCATCTCTGAGAGCGTCCTCTGTATGCCGAAATCTTGTATGGTCCTTTCCATAGGTTTTAAAACTTACCGTGCTTCCCTTTGTCCTCATTTCGTGCATCCCATCTCAACACCACATCGTCTAACTAAAACTTTTATGCTTTGGTCTTACGGTCATAGATTCTCTTTATCTTCTCCTGCAACTGAATAGCATTCTGAGAAACTTCCTCTCTTGTCTGCTGAAGGTGGATCATTTGATTGATCCTTTGCTGGTTATCATCTTCCTCGTTGCCAGCCTCTTGTAATAATCTCATGACTGGAACTGTAAGTGACATGGGAAAAATAGCATCAGTACCATAAAACAACTCAAATAGTGACATACCTAAGAATTTCTTGTTGCTGACTTTATCTGCCCATAATGCGTTGATGAGCTTTCGATGCCAGTTCCTCTTGTTTGCTTCCAACATTTTCTTGATTATGTTTATCAGAGATTTATTCGATGATTCTGCCAGGCCGTTGCCTTGTGGGTAGTATGTTGTTGAATGGCCCAACACAATATTGTATTTGTCGCAGAACTCCACCATCTTTTTAGATCTAAACGTCGTTGCGTTATCTGTTATGATTTTGTGAGGGCAGCCAAAACGAGACAAGATATTTGATTCTAAGAATTGAATGATTACTGTATCAGTGGCCTGTCGTGCTAGAATGGCCTCAATCCATTTGGTGAAGTAAAATGACTTGTTAAGATCCATCGATGCTGTGCTGATGATGCGGGATGGATTTCCCATATGAAATCAAGTCCCCACTGCTGAAAGGGAGCATTTACTGAAATTGGTTTCAAAGGGAGAGGAAGAATTTTCCTTTTCCCTTGGAAAACTTGACACTCATGGAAACTCATCACTGTTTTGTACAAATCTAAAAATAAAGCGGGCCAATAATATCCTGCTCTCAACACTTTGTTAGCTGTAGTTTTCCAAAACAAATGACCACCACAATCACCTTTGTGAAAGTCATGCATTACCTTCTAAGCCTCATCTTCAACCAAACAATTAAGCAAAATACCTCCTGGATCTTTCCAATAAATAGCATTGTTTAAAATACAGAATTTAGCAGACTTAAGTTTTAGTGATCTACCTTTGCTTCTAGACATCCCGGGAGGTGGTGAAAGGTGTTGAAGAACATAGAATATGTCTAAATACCATGGGGATTGTAGAAAAATGTCTAAAACCGGAACAAGAAAACCTTCATCCTCATCTTCTGACATTACTGCTATGAGATTTATATCCAAAGCATGCAGGTTTGATTGGGACATTAGCTTTGCCAAGCCTTGTCCTTTGATCAACTTTGTGGGTTTGATCTCCAAATCATATTCCAACATTGTTGCTATCCACTTACCTCTTCGACCTTTCGAATCAGTTTGCATCAAGACATCTTTCACTGCTGCATTAGGAACATATGCTATGGTATGTGAATGTAGAATGTATACTCTAAAATCATTTAATGCTTTTATAAGGTCCAATGCTTGTTTCTCAATGATATTATACTGCAAGGCAGCATCTCGAATGGTCCTGCTGAAAAAGGAAATGGGTTGCTCGATCTGATCTCTCTTTTGCATCAATACCGCAGCCATAGTATGCTCCGATGCAAATGAAAATATAATGAAGTCTTGAGTGTACTAATCAAGACCGGGGCATTGGACAGAGAAAACTTTACCAGATTAAATGAATTAATGGCCTCCTCACTCCATTTGACAGTGCTATCCTTCTTCAACATGTTAGTCATTTCTCTTAAATGTTCAGCCAAGTTGGGTATAAATCTGCGCAAGAAGTTCATCTTACCATTAAATGTCTGAATCTCCTTTTTGTTACGTGGGAGGTCTATGTGCTAAATTTCTTTTAATATTGAAGGATCGATGTGGATACCATCTTTAGAGATGGTATTCCCCAACAGCTTTCCTTCATCCATAGCAAACAGGCTTTTCTTTGGATTGAGAGAAATCCAAAACTTTCTGCATCACTGAAATACAACCCTCAAGTGGTGCAAATGTTCATCATCAGAACTAGAAAATACTGTCAGATCATCCAAATAAAAAACAAGAAAGAAATCCTTTTCATTGCCAAAAGCAATATCCATTGCTCATTGGATAGTGGCTCCAGCGTTCTTCATCCCAAATGGCATTTTGGCATATTGGAAAGTTCCCTAGTGTGTTGTGAAAGCAGTTTTGTCTTGGTCTTTTTCATGCACCAAGATCTGATTATAGCCTGAGTAGCCATCAAGTAGTGACATCCTTGATGCTCCAACTACTCTCTGCAAAATATGGTCCATCTTCAGAAGTGGATAGTTATCCTTTAAGGAGGCTTTATTCAGATTCCAAAAATCTATGCACAACCTTATCTCTCTTGTCTTTTTATGTACCGGGACCAAATTTGAAATCCAATCAGAAAATCTAATTGGGACAATGATACCAACTTTATACAATCTATTTACCTCTTTTTCGATGGATGGCAGCAGCTTTGGATTGATCCTTCTTAGTTTCTGTCTAAATGGATTATGATCCGGCTTGATGGGAATAGTATGCTGAATTATATTTTTGTCATACACCTTCAAATCTAAATAATCCCACACAAACACATAAGAGAATTTAGAAAGTAATTTAACATACTGTTCTTTTACCTCAGGGGGCAATGCTTTTGATAACTTCACAAGCTTAGGCTTGCCAGCTATTCCCAGATTCACATCTTCAACTCCTTTATCAGTAGGCACCAAGCTCGGTTTCTTTGCAACATCATCTTGATCAAAAAGCTCCTCTAAAGGTATGAGACCTCTAGGAATTACATTATCTTTCAGCTGTAACACGTCCATCTGACTTGCTTCGATTTCTTGATTGTCGACCTCATAATCACCTTTTATAGGAGTATCCTTCAATTTTCCTTCACTTTGAAAAAAAGCATTGATTTCATTGTCATCCCAAAACACTTGCCAATACCTTAGGTTATCTGGAACAACAAGCTAATGTTTGACATAAATTTCAAACTTGTTGCTGGAATTCATTGGGATCTTCAAATTTCTTGCAGTAGTGGCAAAAGAATCTGCAATAAGATTCTGCATTCGGGGCACTGTTGTCAAAATGTACTCAGAAAATGTCCTTAAAATGTCTAGGACTGCATTTCTATAGGCCCTCAATCACGGATGCTTTGCTTGGTACTCTCCTTTTACCTGTTTTATTATCAAATCTGAATCTCCATAGATAGAAATCCTCTTTGCCTTTAGCTTCTTCAAAATTTTCAAACCTGCAATCAAAGCTTCATACTCTGCTTCATTGTTAGAGCAGTCAAAAGCCAACTTGTAAGAACATACTCTAACATTACTAGGAACTTTTTCAGACTAGAAAACAGGGCTCTGAATCCATATTCCTATACCAACACCGTCCTTACCAATAGATCCATCAAAATCCGTGCTCCAAAGGCCTTCTTCTTCTTCTGCTAGATGTTGAAATTTTGCTTCTTTTCTACTTTATCTGGACTGATTTCTGCATCTTTCTGTTGTTCACTGTCCTTTTGCTGCTGGCAGGTAGGAAGCTCAAAAATGCTTGCTGCTTTATCTTTTTCTTGTTTAAGGATTTCCCTAAAATTTTCTGAAATTTCAGGTATCTCATCTACTTCTATCAACTAAACATTTTCATCATTCAAACCACCATCTGAATATAATAAAAATGACTCTAGATCTGTGTGGACTACATTAATGGGATGATTAACTGGCTTCTCTTTGCTGGTGATCATGTATTTCATTTTCTTCTCCCTATATAATTTTCTCAACTGACCAAACGCAGGAATGGTGGCATAAGAGAAATCAAGTTGAATGGTCCCTTTTAATTTTGCAACCCATGACCTGGACAAAAGCATTTCAAGCCATGGTGGAACGTCGACAACAACTACATCTATCAAAACATTTTTGGCTAGGAATTGGTCTAAAGATACTACCAAGTCTTTGATAAGACCAATACAATGGACCCTACCAGAGTCAAAGGAATACAAATCGTGGTATTTGCGGGTAATATCAAGTCCCAAATTCTCCATAATGGCCTTAGGCATCAAATTGTGGGAGGCTCCGGAGTCCAACATGGCATTATGTAAAATGATCTCATGCAATCTAAGACTCGGATATAAGGGAGGTACTTCACTTTCTTCTGAGTAACCTTCTATGGCTGGACCAAAAATGAGTTCAGGATAATCATCTTCAACATTTACCATATCTGATAAATAGTCTATTTGCAAAATTCTAGACACTGATGTTTATAAGTGCTATTTTTCACTAACTTAGTCAAGGGCATGGACACCTTCAGCTTATAAATTTCATTTTCCAAATTAAAAGAAGGAACTTTTTCTACCTCTTTGATGGGAGGATATTTCTTCTCAATCCACTCCTTTTTTGTGCTAAGTTGATCCTTTTCACTTGCAAAGTTAATCGCTGAGGATGCCTTGTTGGGAGAGGGATCAACAGTCTCTTTTTGTTAAGCCCCTATATTAATAGTGTAGCCCCTTATTATGTTAGTGTAGCCCCCCTTATTGTTATTATTGTACCCCTGTAACCCCCATATTGTTATTATTGTGCCCTTACATTATTATTGTTAGGTCGGCTAGGATTACATTGTGGCCCCACTAGGATTATATTGTGGCCCCATGTACTCCTATATATAGAAGGAGGGTTTGTTCATTTGTATCATCCAAGAATTGTGCATTTATGTAATGTATTGGAGGTTGCCCCCTCGAAGTGGCTTATTTCTAAGGCGTTTATATCTCTTTTCTTCTATTTTTGAAGCTGGTTACACAACATTTGGTATCAGAGCTTTGGGATTCTAGGGTTTCGCTTCTCCAAACAGGTCATCGTGGAATATTCGCTATAACTTTTTTTCTACGAAGCTTCAGAAGCTGAAATTTCTAGGGTGCGAAGCTGAAATCTTGAGGAAGGTTGTCTAAAAATTTCAGATCTTGGTTCGCAATATTTGAGGAGATATCATCTGTGGAAGTTAGGTATCTTTTCAGGCTCATAAACAGGTCATCGTGGCATTTGCGCTATAAAGTTTTTTGTACAAAGGTTCAGAGTCTGAAATTCATATGGTGCGAAGCTGAAATCCTGAGGAAATTTTTCAAAAAATTTCAGAGCTTGGTTCGCAATATTTTTGGAGATATGATCTGTGGAAGGTAGTGCTTTTTCAGGCTCCTGAATTTCATCTCAAAGAGGTGATCGTGGGAAAACTTCAATAACTCTCTCTGGGCATTGGATTGAAGTGCCGTAAAAAGTGGTCGCAAGTACACAGACTGAAGTTTTTTGGCTATCAATTTCAGAGACAAAGGACAAAACAGTGACACGTGGCAAGTCGTACAAGTTCGCTCTACTAAACCAGTCCAGAATTAGGTCATTGTGGGAGATTGGACACAACTTTGTCTTGGAGAATCCAAATCAGGTCAGACCTGTGGAATTTGAAAGAAGCTTCAGATATCTACTACAGGGCTGAATTTCAGATATCGAAGATTTTCAACTATAGAGATAATTCAATTTCAATATCGAGCTCCTAAAAGCTAGTAAAAGGTGTGTATTTTTTTTCCCGAATTGCATAAGTCTTGTTTGAAGAATCAAGTTGAATTGATTCCAAGGGCATCTTGTAGAATAGATATCAATATTGGATTCTAAAATGGCCCCTAAAAAGAATCCAACACCCATCAAGCCTTCAGAAGGCTCTACCATGACTCATGAAGATGAAGAATTGCAACATGATCTATCAAAATTACAAGAACAAGTGCAACAAATTTCACTCTCGCAAAGAGCAGCAAAAAATGAAATGGAAGTTTTGAAGAAAGGTGTGGAAGTGAAGATGGATGGTTTGAAGAAAGGCATGGAAGCTAAGATGGATGGCATGGAAGTAAAGATGGAAGGTTTGAAGAAAGGCGTGGAAGTAAAGATGGAAGGTTTGAAGAAAGGCGTGGAAGCTAAAATGGATGGTGTGCAAGCTAAGATGGATGGCATGGAAGTGGGCATGGAAGCTAAGATGGATGACATAAAAGACAACATAGAAAACATGAAGAATGATCTAAAAGCATGCATGGAAAGCTTGATGACAAGCTTAACACCAGAAATTATTCCTAATGGCGGAAATATAGGAGAAGAACCTCATGATGAGAACAAAATAAATGTTAATCATGATTTCATAAACTCGAATTTTGGTGGGAAGAACCACCATATTCCAAAAATGGATATGAGGAAGTTTGATGGAAAGGATCTTGTAACATGGATACTACAGATGGAGCAATATTTTGATCTCCATAACGTGAAAAACACACAAAGGTACGCATTGCAACTTTACATTTAGAACAAAATACATTTGTATGGTATCGATGGCTTTGCTCCCGTAAAAAAATTGTCACTTGGTCAATTTTTACGGAGGAAATGATAGCACATTATGAGGATACAAAGAGCAACACCTTCTTTAGCCAATTGATAAATCTCAAACAAAGGGTTTAGTGGGGGAGCACATTGAGGACTTCCAAAAATTGAATATAAGGGTAACTGATATTCTAGAGGAACACAGGATTGATCTCTTCATAGGCACTTTAAAGGATAACATCCAACATGAAGTTCGCGTTTTGGAACCTGATTCATTGGAGAAGGCATTCGGGTTGGCAAGAAAAGTTGAATGTAAAATTATGGCGACAAGGAAGCCTACCACTCAATTCTATAAAGAAGGAAGTGTTGCTACGCCTAGATTTCCACAACCTACAAGGTTGACACCACAACAATTGGAAGAAAAAAGAGCAAAAGGGCTTTGCTACGGTTGTGATAGAAAATACACTAAAGGTCATAAGTGTGCTGAGAAGAAATTATTTTACATAGATTGTGAAGAGGAAGAAGAAAATGAACAAGAAGAGGATATACACCAGGAACCAGCCCTAGAAGAGGAAGAAATGAATCCGACCATATCGTGTAATGCCCTGGCAGGAATTACCACTCCTCAAACTCTCAAGATAGCAGGACAAATCAAGAAGAAAAAGGTAATAGTGTTGATTGATTCGGGTAGCACCCATAATTTTATTCATTGTAAGGTAGCCAAGGAATTAAATTGTTTCCTATACCCAACACCAGAATGTCAAGTGATGGTTGCAAATGGAGGAACTATAAATTGCTCTGGAAAATGCCATAACATCAAGCTAACCATGGGGGAATATGTGTTGACTAGTCCAATGCTTTCCATTCCTATGGGAGGTGCTGATGTTGTACTAGGAGTACAATGGTTACAATCTTTGGGGGCGGTAGCTTTTAATTTTCAAGAACTTTTCTTGAAATTCTTTTCAGAAGGAAAGGAAGTCGAACTACGGGGTATTGAAGGGAAGCCAGGAAGGATAATAAGCTCTAATGGCATGAAAAAGCTTCTAAAGAAAGAACAACGAGGCGTAATATCACAATTATGCTCACTAGAAGTTCCAACATCAAAATCATCTATTTCTGCAGATCTCCAACAAGTCTTGGACAATCATTCCAAGGTGTTTGAAACTCCCAAAGGACTCCCACCTATTCGTGATCATGATCATGCTATTCATTTGATTCCAGGAAGTGTTCCTCCAAACATCGGCCTTATAGATATCCTTACTTCCAAAAGAGCGAAATTGAACGTATGATTGCAGAAATGTTAGAGGCGGGTATAATTCAACCCAGTCAAAGTTCTTTCTCTGCTCCTGTAGTATTGGTACACAAGAAGGATGGATCATGGCGAATGTGTCCAGATTATAGGGAGCTAAATAAGCTCACCATTAAAGACAAATTTCCCATTCCTGTGATTGATGAATTATTGGATGAATTACATGGAGCAATTTATTTTACCAAGTTGGATCTTCGTTCGGGATATCATCAAATTAGAATGAAGACTGAAGATATTCCAAAAACAGCATTTCGAACTCATGAGGGTCATTATGAATTTTTGGTCATGCCTTTTGGCCTTACCGATGCACCTTCTACATTTCAAGGGTTGATGAATTCCATTTTCAAACCCTTCCTTAGAAAATTTGTGCTAGTATTTTTTGATGATATACTAATCTACAACAGGTCTTGGAAGGATCATGTTGAACATGTTGACAGGGTGCTCAAACTATTGCAGGAGAAGCAATTATATGCAAAAGCATCCAAATGTTTCTTTGGAGTACAAGAGGTGGAATATCTGGGTCATATTATATCCCAAATTTCCCATTCCTGTGATTGATGAATTATTGGATGAATTACATGGAGCAATTTATTTTACCAAGTTGGATCTTCGTTCGGGATATCATCAAATTAGAATGAAGACTGAAGATATTCCAAAAACAGCATTTCGAACTCATGAGGGTCATTATGAATTTTTGGTCATGCCTTTTGGCCTTACCAATGCACCTTCTACATTTCAAGGGTTGATGAATTCCATTTTCAAACCCTTTGGTGTTAAAGTGGACCTAACAAAATTAAAGCCATTAAGGAATGGAAAGTTCCCACAACCATAAAGCAGTTGCGAGGATTTCTCGGGTTAACAGGGTATTATCGCAAGTTTGTTAAGAATTATGGGAGAATAGCAGCACCTCTAACAACATTATTGAAGAAAGATGCATTTTCATGGACTCCTGAAACAACTAAGGCCTTTGAACGTCTTAAAGAGGCAATGTGCCTAGCACCGGTCTTAGCTACACCAGACTTCACAAAAACCTTTATTGTGGAATGTGATGCCTCAGGAAATGGAATTGGTGCAGTTTTAATGCAGGAAGGAAGACCCATTGCTTTTGAAAGTCGTCCGATCAAAGGAAAGTATTTACAGAAACCTATTTATGAGAAGGAAATGTTAGCAATACTACATGCACTAAAGAAATGGCGAACTTACCTAATGGGAAGACACTTCAAGGTAAAAGCTGATCATGATAGTCTTAAACACTTTTTGGAACAAAGACTATCGTCAGAAGAACAGCAAAAATGGGTCACAAAGATGTTGGGTTATGACTTTGAAATAATCTACAAAAAGGAAAGTTGAATGTTGTTGCAGATGCACTCTCAAGAAAGAATGAAGAGGTGGAAGCATTGCTTTGTGCCATTTCTATTATCCAACCAGATTGGATAACTGAAGCAAGAGATGAATGGAAGAAGGACAAAGATGTATGGATACTCATTCAAAGTTGCAGCAAGATCCTAGTACATCTGATACATTTAGTTGGAAAAATGATTCCTTATGGTACAAAGATCGCTTATATCTTTGTAAGAATTCCCAACTAAAACAAAAGATTCTTCTGGAATTGGACACTTCTCCTTTAGGAGGACACTCAGGATTTTTAAAAACTTACCACGGGGTGAAGAAAGAATTTTTTTGGGATGGCCTTAAATCTGATATTCAAAAGTTTGTGGCGGAATGTTTGGTTTGCCAGCAGAATAAAGTGGAAACAATTAAGACCCCGGGACTTCTACAACCTTTATCCATTCCAAGTCAACGTTGGGAGGAGATTTCAATGGATTTTATCACAGATTTACCTAAGTCCAAAGGAAAGAGTGTCATCATGTTGGTAGTTGATAGACTTACCAAGTATGCACACTTTTGTGCATTATCTCATCCATTTAAAGCAAGTACAGTTGCTACTACATTTATGGATAGAATTCAAAAGCTACATGGAAGCCCAAGGGTTATTGTGAGCGACAGAGATCCCATTTTTACTGGAAATTTTTGGACAGAGTTATTTTCTTGTTTGGGTACTCAATTAGCTCATAGCTCATCTTATCATCCTCAATCTGATGGTCAAACTGAGATCGTAAATAAATGTTTGGAAGGATATCTTTGTTGTTTTGTATCTGATAAACAAACACAATGGGTCAAGTGGTTACCTCTTGCTGAATGGTGGTATAACACTTCCTTCCATACTGCAGCAAAAATGACCCCATTTATGGCACTTTATGGATATCATCCACGATCCATCACATCATCTTTAAGGGAAAATTCGAAGGTTCAAGCAGTGGAAGATCACATCGAGCATCAGCAAGAAGTTCTCCAACTCTTAAAGGATAACCTGAATTTGGCACAAATCGAATGAAACAACAGGCAGATCAACATCGTAGCGAGAGAAGTTTTGATGTAGGAGATTGGGTATTTTTACGGCTACAACCATACAAACAAATGTCCCTCAAGCAAGCAAAGAAGGATAATAAATTATCGCCAAGGTACTATGGTCCTTACAAGGTGTTGCAAAAGATTGGTACTATGGCATACAAATTGGAGCTTCCTGCTTCTTCGCGAGTACATCCAGTTTTCCATGTTTCATGCTTAAAGAAGGTTATAGGTAAAAATCTTCCAGTTCAAACAGTATTGCCAGAACTTGATGGGGAAGGGAAGATCATATTGGAACCTGAAGCAGTCATAGAAAAAAGAACTCGACAACTACGGAATCGATCAATTTCAGAGTATCTCATCAAGTGGAAGAACTTACCCACAGAAGATTCTACATGGGAGGATGAGAATTTTATACAGAAGCACCCGGAGCTACTCAAGTGTTGAGGACAACACTTTTTTGAAGGAGAGGGGCATGTTAGGTCCCTATATCACTAGTATGGCCCCTTATTATTGTTAGTGTAAACCCCTTATTGTTATTATTGTACCCTTGTAACCCCCATTTTGTTATTATTGTGCCCTTAAATTATTATTGTTAGGTAGGCTAGGATTACATTGTGGCCCACTAGGATTACATTATGGCCCCATGGACTCCTATATATAGAAAGGAGGTTTTGTAAATTGTATCATCCAAGAATTGTTCATTTATGTAATGTATTGGAGGTTGCCCCCTCGAAGTGGCTTATTTCTAAGGCGTTGATATCTCATTTCTTCTATTTTTAGAGTTGGTTGCATAACATGTTAACCTACGTGTCTCCTCCCCCATACATCCCTCCGCGCCAATATGTATATATATATATA